>JAOUZG010039685.1:235696-255711 GCA_026289955.1 Argiope argentata
ATATGTCCAATTCTAAGACGCATCAGTGGTCATTGGGTTTATAAATTTCTATAAGTGTCCAATAATATAAGTCTAATTCTAAGACGCATCAGTGGTCATTTGGTTTATAAATTGCTGTACATGCCCAACAATATATGCCCAATTCTAAGACTCATGAGTGGTCATTGGGTTCATAAATTGCTGTAAGTGCCCAACGATATATGTCCAATTCTAAGACGCATTAGTGTAACATCAAATATTGAATGAGGAAGAATGGGCCACAGTGCAGTAATGGGCTTAATATAATGCAGTTTGTTATTACTTTACATATCCCACCTTTCTTACCATTTGATAAAAATATATTGTTTCATAGGAAAAATATATCATACCAGTAACCAAAAGGCTATAATGACTTTCTTCAGATGACTTTTAATAGAGTTTAGTTAGTTATTAATTCAAATGGCAATTTAGTAAGCTGGCCATATATAACTAAATTGATTTTGTTAAAAGAATCACTGTTTATTGAAGCAATATAAAATATTTTATTACCATGCCAGAACATGATATTATTTTAGTAATGAGGTTTTGTGGCGTCAACAAAAACCCTTCGGCGAAAAATAAAAATTTTATTATCTGCATGAGCATCTCAAAAAATCAGCTTCTAATAACTCGTTGCCATCACATTTATAGAAACTCTGATTAAAAAAATAAGTTAATTACTACAGCCAATTAAATCAAGAAAATTGTCACTTTGAACACGTGATTATATGAAATGAAATAAATAGGAAATGCGATATTTTTTTAAACAATAAATTCGAGACAAAGTGTTTTAGATCGTTTGCCATACTAAAGGGACTCATTCAACGAAACGAATAAAATGTATAAAAATATTTTTTTTATTTGCACGAGCACGTGGTGTTTGGCCGTTCAAGAAATGATGTTCTGTCATGATACATTGAAATATGCATAGCAGATTTCATTTTAATCTTTTTTTATATATTACTTCTATAAATTGAAGAAGTGTAAAAGAAAGCATTTTATTAAATTTGATCAAATTCGACCAAGTTGGGACGATCATCAAAAGATCATATCATGAAATCAAAACTTTAAAAAGATATAACAAAAAACTAAACCAAATGAAACATGAAGAGAAGAGTTTTGAATTTTTAAGATTTATTCACAGATGCCTTTGAGCAATTTTTATTATATAAATCATGAACTAAACAGCTGAAAATACAAAATGTACTAAAATATTAAGTTAACCAAAAACTCAACCGCTCAGAATAACCTCAAAATAAATATTTCCAATTTTATTTGACAATTTGAAAGGATTTTTCTAAGAGTAATAACTGACATGAATTTTTTTATATTGATATATTTTCTCATTTTATTAGTGAATGCAAAAAAAAAATGTATTTCAGTGTAGATATTTTTCCATTTTACATTTTTAAAACACTACCTTACCACCATATCTAAAGGAAATAGCAAAATATATTTTCGAAGGAGGTAGGGTACTTCAAATGCATACTATAACTATGTAAAACGCACGGTTAACCAATTTCCGTTGAACTGATAAGAAACTATACGAATAAAACCATCGTAGTCAAAAGAAAATTCTTTTATGGATTCTCTGTCTGTAAAACTACTACGCGGATATTTTCGAAAAGTTGAATCATTCTGAATGTGTGTGGTTATTTTTAAGAATGCTGAATCTGGAAGACTTGTGCTAAATAAATGGCAGGTGGCATGAAAAATTGTTATGATTGTTGCTTCAAACGCACGCGTTCTGGAGAAAGCAGACGATTTTTAAATTGCAAATATTGGTTGAATCGAGTGATTTTATTTATTAGAAGGACGAGAAAAACTTGAGAGCCACAATATAAAAAGAAATTCCTATTTTTCAAAGTCATTAATTGATGACACAAGTCAACAAAAAAATTTTAATTGATTTTGATTGACACATTTTTTAACTGATTTTGATTATATTTGTTGCATTGGTTTCAGATATGAAAATAACTTTTCTTCGTCATTTTGAATGATTCTATCAAGATGATCTTCAATCATTTTCGCATTTATTATTTGAAATAAATCAGAATATATTAAAAAAATTTAAAAACAATCCTTGAAATGAATAAATAAATTGATACCAGAATTACCAAATTCCGCCTTTTTCTAAACTATTAATTGATGACATAAGTCAACAAATATTTGTTGTTGTTTCCTGGAATTTTTTTTGGACTGATTTAGATTATACTTAATGTGTAGATTCAAGATAGGTTTTTTTTCTCTATCATCTTTAATTATCACGTCAAGAAGATCAAGTGTTAGTATTTGTTTTCATACTAAAAGCTCCGTGATTAATAAACAAATTGATACCAGAATTACCAAATTCCATATTTTTCTAAGCTATTAACTGATGACATAAGTCAACAAATATTTTTTTATTGTTTTCTGGAATTATTCTAAACTGATTTTGATTATATTTGATGTGTTGATTCCAGATATGATTTTTTTCTCTATCATCTTTAATGATCACGTCAAGAAGATCTTCAATCGTTTTCATATATATTATTTGATGCTAAATCTTAAAGTATTAAAAAATTTAAAGAACATTTCCTCTAACAGAAGAATAGTATGAAAAGAGAATAAAAGCATACATTAGTATTATTTGTTTGAGCATAAAAAGCCCAGTGATCAACGGCAAAGGAATTTAATACCATAATTTTGATAACTAAGAAGATTAATTTTCAAGAATTAATGCCTAATTAGTATGTATTTAAAAATGATTTACTTTCTCGAATAACAAGAAAATCATACGAAATATCTTTGTTTATTGCACCAGTGGAATAGAATATGGTTTACTATGGAGTGGATTTGGCCGCGTGAAAGAGTATTTGATCAAATGAATGTGGGGAAATCTAGTGTGTCCAAATTGTAAACGAGTTAAAAAAAGTATCTGTTTTTATTTTTACTAATGAGGGCCAAGGTTGCACGTGGAGTTTTGATAACATGGAGTTTGGTGTTTGTCACCAGGTCCCGCTATCTCTGCCATTTAGAATACAGAAGCCTTTTAATATGTTTCTTTATGTCGCTCATAAGAATATTATGCTGAAGTAGTTGCCAATTTAGCAGCCTTTTCGATAGATTTGCTTCGAAATTTGATAAAGATTCTAAAACTCTGAAGCAGTCGGCGTCTTAGCACAGTGGTAGGCGTCTTCCTCATGATCTGGACGTCTGGGTTCGAGTCCCAGTTAAGGCATGGTTGTTCTTCTGTGTGCTATGTGTGAATGCCCCCCTATAAAAAGGGTTTGTGCAAGCTAGTGTGTATGTGTCATCTTCATATTCAGACTTCTGCCCTAGGGTGCATTAGGGCCCATACCCTCAGAAGCTACTACACCCCTCTTTCCGTTGTAAAACGGACACGTTATCATCATCAGTAACAATTCTGAAGCAAGTTTGTTTACTTGAATTGTTACATTTTTTTAATTATGACGTTTATATGCAAGTAAAAGTAAAGTCCTGTCGAGAGTTAATCCTTATTGGATCTACTTCAAAATTTGATACTTATTACAGATTCATAATTTTATAACTTACTGCATTCTGATTTTAATTTAAAATTTCCATTTCAAACGAGAGGCAATTATCTATACAAGAATGTAGTAATATTTTACACATAAATCGAATATTAGTAATGGCATATCTTAATCGAATTTATGTCGTAATAGATTTCCTAATTTATCTTAATTTAACTCTTATTAACTTCATTTCAAAAGGCTTTCTTATTTTCTAATTTAATTCCCACTTTTTTATTTAATTGATTCGGAACGTGCTTTGTTAAACTGATGAATTCAGCAGGTTTTCCCACTCTGAACAAAGGGATAAAAATCCTTAATGCTTGATGATGTCTTGTCTTGTCCGCATTTTACCACGGAAAGAAGGGTGCAGTAGCTTCTGAGGGATGGACCCCTGTGCACTCGAGGGCAGAAGTCTGACTTCTAGCTCATGTGAGGATGAAACGCACACCCACACGCTTGCACAACCCCTTTTTACAAGGGAGCACATTCACTCATCGAACAGATAGAACACAGAACAACCATGCCCGAACCGTGACCCACAGAATACGAGGAAGACGCGCTACCTCTGTTCCAGAAAGCCGGCAGCCTTTAATGCTTTCAGCATTCTTTTAAAGATACCTACAATAAATTCCGTTACCTAAATCGACATTTGTCAAAGAAACCCCTATCCAAATCTCATTGTAGGATCACAGAAGGGAAAAAGTTTGGCATCTTTTGCTCTTGTATCGCGATATAAAATGACTTTTTTTTTATCGTCGCTTCTTGTACATTGCATGCCACCTATGTTGAAATAAAGTGGAATTTTAAAATTTTCGAAAGGTTCTTCTATTAGGCCATAAAACCACTAAAATATGTTTTGTATAGTAATATTCTACAAAGGCTCTAAAACCAATTAGAACCTTTTTAATTGATGTGCTACTTAAAGAGAGAGGGAAAATAAGACTATTCTGGTAAACATTCTAAATTTTTCTCATAAATGATTGTAAACTAATACTTCATTTCAAGTGAAGAAACAGGGGTTATGCGTTCAAATATCATTTAAGAGCATTTATTCACAAAAAGGTCTGTGCGGCGGTCAAGGAAAAAAAAAACATTTAAAAATACAATCAGAATTTTCTATACTTCAATGGTGTATTTTCTATCACGCTAACAAATTAATATCATGTATGACAAGACAATTTTTAGAATTTCTAATTCTTGTTGTTGTCAGAACAAAAAGAACTTGCTATTATTTGTGAAGTATATCTTGCTTGACGCCACACGAAATCCGTGCGCTCCAAAAAAAGAAATTTGCAACTGAACCGAAATCATTTTTGTCACGCTATTTTAGAGCCTTATATAGAAATAATTTTTGAATATTTTTTTTCTTAAGTGAATAGTTCCAGTCGTGTGAGTAAAAGGTTTATTCAACGACATTCACGAAGTTAATGTAGTATATAGTAATTCAGCCCAATTAAAGGTATAGTTTATTTAATTTATAACTTCTTTCATCCTGGCTGGAAGAAATAAGTGGAATTTTTTTTTGAGAAAGAGCTTAGAGAAATGAACAGTTTTAGTAATTCTTTCTTCTTTTTTCGTAAAATAAGCCTCTGTGATATTTTTTTTAAATATAAAAAAAGCAATTGCATTTGGTTTTTTAATTATATTTTTCGTAAAACTAATGAAATCACTTTGTCAACTCATTTTTTTTTGGAAATATTGATGGACATAAAACCTAATCGTATTTACTGATGTATAAGCCCTAGTTTTATGCTTATTCCTTGTGGAGGTGTCCTTGGATTTGCCCATTGTGGAGAAGGGGGTACTTACGAATTAGACCGTCGATCCGCCAACCACGCCAAATCTCATTTTGATGGCCAAAATTCTTTGATGCTTTCGAGTAGGTGGAAAACCAATTTCGGCTCCGTGGCGATCTATTGGCAACCGCTTTTTGATTTGGCGAAAATGATCGACGGTTTAATATGTAAGTACCGACAAGGAAACATGAAAGTCTAAACCACCGAAAAACTTTTAATGCCTGTGGCCTCATATTGGTGCGATTGTAGGTTAATACCCTGCTTGGCACGCTTTTCAATAATCGTCAATTCGCCAACCATGAAAATGTAACATGTTTTTTAGAGCTCTTCCGGTCAAGAAGAAAAATTACCTAGGGTTGCCATAATAAAAATAATCGGGGTTACCAGCATTAGCGTATTATCGCCAACTTGGCAGAGAAGGGGGTTAAACTACACATTAGCCAAGAAATATAGCTTTAGAAGCGTTTTTACTTTCTCGTATGCGAAGTATATAGTACAGTAATTGTAAAAAAAATTTTAAATCAAGATTTTGCTGATTCTCCACTTTTAGACCTGAAAAACTCTCCGCCGAAAATATGCGCCTCTATCTCCATTTGTGAAAAAGGTAGATCAAAAACAATTTGAGCTTCAAGAATGAAATTCTATATATGTTCTTTAAACCGCATTTGAGATTTTCCATCAACTTTTGAGTAAATTTTTCAGAAAAAGTTCATCTGCCTGGCTGTGCTAAAATAAGTTAACACGATAAATTGAAAATTGATTGAGTTATAGAAAGGAACTTTGGTGTGCACATTTAACATCTATAGAGTAGACACCTCTCAAATTTTGAGCCAAATCCAACCACTGACTTATTGTCTGTTGGTCTATACTTTCAAAAACTATTTAGATTGTTTTTGAGTGGTCAAGAGATTTTGTGTCTACAATCGCAGTTTCGTACCAAATTTTCGTTTCGGGCTGTCGATAAAAACGGGTTTAAAATGCACATTTCATTTTTGGATATATTGACCAATGCTAGGGATTAGTCACCAAATAACTTGCCAAGGATGATACGATATATTCAGTAAAAGTACTAAATTCACTCCATAAGTTAATATTTAGTAATTATTGAAGCTAATGTCATATAAGAGGTTCTCTGGCATAACAAAATTATTATAGAATACACGAGAACGTTTTGAGGATACCACAACCTCTGGTTCTGTATAGCTATTTACTACTTTCATTAAATGCAGGAATAATTTTTATTTTTTCTTAAAGTTATTCTAAAATAGCATGAGAATCGTAATTCGTATTAAATATCGAAAACAAATTTTCGAAGCAATTAGTTTTCTTGAAAAAGTTTCTTTTCTTTTTTTTAATTTTGTAAAATACAAGGGCACATTGTTGTTGTAGTAGTTGTTACTTATGGCACTTGCCATGATCAAGCCTCCACTGATACGATCAGCAGATAGAAAGGCACATAATTTTTTTATAATTTCTGTGAATGTGGGTGAGTTCTATTTGAATTGTTCTGAATTTTTACGTAAGACAAAATATCATTTTTTTGTCTCTCATATGTATTCTATGTAAATATTAACGAGATTTATTACATTATTTAATTTTCTATTATTCAAAAGGAATGAGAAATCTTATCCTACTATTAACATTTCTTATTTGCTATCAGATAAATTAGACAGTAATAAGAGGCCAAAATTAAAGCAAGATTTGAGTTTGCTCCCATTAGTGCAGTAAAGTGTTCGCAACCCTAACAAAGAACCATTTGGTAGCTGATAGTTTAGAGTTACTAAAAATGGATTATTACAAGACTGGAAAAGCTGTTAAAGCAAGATTTGTATTAAATAAAAAAGTTTTTTCCCTTTTGAATTGTTATATTTTTATTGAATCCTAAATTATATAGGATAAGGTTATGTATACATATAGAGCAAATGACCTCCACGGCTTTGGTGACACATATGTGCTCTTTTGTCCAAATTTTCTACGACCATTTTGCTTGATCATGGCTGAATATCGTAAAGTGTTCGCAACCCTATCAAAGAACCATTTGGTAGCTGATAGTTTAGCGTTAGTAAAAATAGAGTGTGGCCCGACTGAAAGAGCTGTTAATGCAAGATTTGTATTAAATAAAAAACACGTTTTCACCCTTTTGAATTGTTATATTTTTATTGCATCCTAAACTATATGGGATAAAGTTATATACATAAATATAGCAAATGACCTTCACGGCTTTGATGTCACATATGCACTATTTTGTCGAAATTTTCTACGACCATTTGGCTTTAACATGGCTGAATAACGTAAATTGTTCGAAACCCTATTAAAATCCATTTGGTAGCTGATAGTTTAGCGTTAGTAAAAATGGATTGTTACAAGACTGAAAAAGCTGTTAACTTAAGGTTTGTCTTTACTTATAATAAAGCACAATGTGTGTATGTGTGTGTGTTAGCGATGCACAGGCCAGACCGTTCGACCTACAGCTGCCAAATTTGGTACATGCATACCTTGGGTGCCGGGAATGTGCACCTCGGAGCCCTTTTTTGAATTTTTAATTAAAATTTTAATTAATTAAAAAATAAGCCAAATTTTGACGTTTTTTCGCTATAACTTCCGAAAATATTACAGCACAAAATTGATTTTAGCATCACGTTAAAGCTCAAAAAATAAGCTTTTCAATGATACTAATGTTTTGACCTACGAATTAAAACTCTATTTTTAATGAATTTTTAAACATTTAATTTAATCGTTTTTTTTTTCAACAATTTATATCGCAAAAAAATAATTAAAAAAAATTATCTTCTCGAGGATCTCAAAAAAAATCAGTTTTTAATAAAATGTTGCCATCACATTTTCAGAAGTTCTGAATTAAAAAAAAGTTAATTACTACCAAACTTAAAACAGAAAAATACAATTTTCATCACGTGATTATATGAAATGAAACAAATAGGAAATGTGATATTTTTTAAACCGTAAATGCAACAGAAAAGTTTTCTTGATCGTTTGCAATATCAAAATTAACAATTCCATTAAAGAATTAAAATAAATAAAAATACAAAGTAAAAATATATTACAAAGTGCGAAAGCACCAAACGATAATCTCCTGGGAGCGAGATTAATTATTTAAAAGCAAGAAATCTTGAACTTTGAAAATGACGTCATTTCAAAGAAACGACGAACAAAAAGCAATTGATAATCAGTAGTAGTAAAATATTTTTGCATTCTTTTCTTTTTAAATTTTTAAAACAATAAGACATGTTTTGAATTGTTACTTTTACTTATGTGAAGAAGATGTTTTGTGCAAATCAAAGATTTCGCTTTCGTGATTGTAATTTATTTCCGCATTTTAATGAATCATGCGAAATAAAAACACATCTTCTTTCAACGAAGTAACGTAATATTAAAGCTATACTGGTAAAAGTAGGTCAGCTATTTATTAAAACAGCAAACAGCTGATAATAATTTATTATTATCAGTAGTTTATTTAAAACTTAAAAATATTTTGCTGAAAAACTTATTATGAGACCAAGTTGTATAAAAAATGATTTAACCCTTTAGTCGGCATTAATATTGGCGAACCGACTGTTCGCCAAAGGCGGCTAGTATTAAATAAAAAACATGTTTTTACCTTTTTGAATTTTTATATTTTTATTGAATCCTAAACTATATAGAATAAAGTTATGTATACATATAGAGCAAATGGCCTCTACGGTTTTGGTGACACATATGCGCTCTTTTGTCGAAATTTTCTACGACCATTTTGCTTTAACATGGCTGAATATTGTTGATGCAGTACTGAATTTATTCCTTTAATGCACGCGTGCTTGTGGATTTATTGGTATAGATCCTAGACTTCAAATAATAAAACGAAATACAATGGTGTTAAACCCCACAATCTAAGGGGTCAATTCTCAAATTTTTGGAATGAAAATACGATTTCTAATCATTTCAAGGTCCATTTTTGCTTATTCTGTTCTATTATCTCTCAAATGGTTTTTTTAATAGGGTTTCTTTATTACATATTTAGGAACCCGCGCAGCACTAAGTATCAATCGCAGTCTTATAGAAGTTAAGTATACAAGACACAGCAGACAAAAAGAAGGAGAACAATCATGCCCGAACCAGTACTCGATCCCAAGACGCCCAGATAACGAGGAAGATTTTAATTGAGTTACCAAGATTTTACTGCACGAATGGTGGCAAATTCAAATCTTGGGTTGATTTTAGGTTTCTTTTAACTTTCATTAACCCCTTAACCGGTTTGCCCGTATGCCGTACGTCCATCGATTTATCGAATTTTGATAGTTGTAAACAAAAAATAAATCATTCATAACAATTACAATTCAATAGTAAAATGACTTCGAATGCGTAGATAGGCCAGGTATTCCATTGATTTCCATTTGAATCAAAATAAAAAATATTCCCAATATAGAAGGTGTCATCTTATTAGGTAGTAAAGAAAAGAAACCGGTTAAGGGGTTAATCAGAATTTATTTTTGTGTCTCAGATTTGCGAAAGATTCTAGATTGATTTTTATAATGTTATTTGTATGCTATGTGTAAACTGAAATGGAGTGTTGTAATTCATTTATATTTTCAGGTTATACAAATTATGAAGTATCATACCACACTAGTTATCAATGTCTCGTTTCTCCTCACATGCATGTGCCCTTTAGCGAAAACAGAAGTTTACACGGCAATAGCAGATTTGGGAAAGCTGCTGGATACAGACAGAGAAATTATTAGAGCTCTCGAAAAGTACCTGTCAATAGAACAAGAAAAAATAACAAATGTCAGATGGTGAGTATGATTTCTTAAATATCTATATTCGTTATTTTAGTATTTCTGACTAGTAAAAAGATGGAAATTTTAATTTTAAAAATCGATTAATTAATTTAATTTTAAAAATCGATTAATTAATCTATTGCCGTTTTGAAGGAGAGTGAACAGAATTCAAAAACTTAAATTTGAACATCCGGATTTTACGGTGTTTAAAGAGAAATACTAAACAATTACAGCTACATGATAAGTAAAGATTGCATATATATATATATATATATATATATATATATATATAGGAGCGTCTCTTGTTTTTGAAGTAGCGCCAACTAGGGCCAAGAGTACGCCTTAGCTACACACTCACCACATTTGCTTGTACAGCCCCTTTTTACAGGGGGAACAGTCACACATCTCACAGAAGCACAACCAGGCCCAAACCAGGCCTCGAACCCTGAACACGAGGCAGACGCGCTACCTCTGCGCCAGAAAGCCAGCAGACAGAAATGTAAACTTCAAAAGAGTAAATTGTTCTTGTATCGCTTAATATAATCACAAATGACTATCTGTCCATTCTTAAAGCACATAAAAAGATCTGAATGATTGTAACATGGCGACAACTATGGAACAATGGTTGAGTCTTAAAGACCACGACGCAGCATGTCCCATAGGAGGTATGTTGAAATAACAGATAATAGATGAAAAATTTGGCAAAAACTAACTAAAATGTCACAAATTATCTTGAAAATTGATCCAATTATTATCTTTCAAATTTACAACGACGTGGGAAAAAGTTTTTTGAGAAAAATAACCTTAAAATTGATGATGTAATTATTATTAAAGAAAATAATAATATGGCTGTTTGTAATAAGCCATTGGAAAGAATTGTTGAGTTATTTCTAAGAGGTGGTAGTAAAATTAAAGTTGTAAAAATAAAAACCCAGAAGAGTCTCTTTAAAAGACCTGTATCAAAAATATATTTATTGTCTATTGAAAAGTGATTACTTCTTGTGTATTGTATAGAAAATTATCATTTCATTAGCTATCTTTTTAGAATTTTTAACAGTGTAATGTATTAAAGTTTTATCTTTTATTATGTGATAATTAACAATTACTTGAATGTAAATATGTCAACGAGTGACGGAATGTTCAGTAAAGTAAAGTGAGAATATTTTTGTAAACTGAAGTGAATTACTTCTGGTTGCGAGCGCCATCTCGCCAATAAAGAATTGAGAGTCTTCGAACGTGAGGTGTACTTTCCGAGTTGTGGTTTTTCTTAGTTAATCAATGAGAAGAAGTATTAATGTTTTTTGACTGGGCTATCAACATTTGGTCCGTGTAGGGGGGGGGACCAAAAGCTATGCCATTTTAGTATCCACCAGGACGGAGAGAATCAACCACTACACCTGACGCTTCATAATCCCATACCCCTCGGAGAAATTCACCACTTAATATAAGTAAAAAGTTTTGGAGGATATAAGTAAGCACCTAAATATAAGTAACCATATAAAATAAACATCTAATATAAATAAAAGGACAAGTTTGCAGAATAAAAATATAAAATCAAAAAGTGAAGGATTTGATCTTAACTGAGTGCAGGTTTGTACAAGCATTTGCTACAAATGCAGTAGACTCTGGATTTTTTCCAGCTCATGACCATACGTTCGATCCGACTCTCCATACCATAAAAACCGGCCAATATAAAAGATAATTTTTCGCAATAAAAAGAAGAAGAATCTATTTTAGCAAGGAACTGAAAGCTATTAAAAATATTTTGCAAAATATAAAAATTAGCAGTTTTAACACTTTCACTTGAGGTCTGCATTTTCACATTAAAGCAATCAATTACCAATGAAAGTAAAATAAGTTTCATTGTACATTATAAAAAATAAACAATATTGCAAAAAAAAAATTACACTATTTCAAAATTATCTTTTGGTTGATGTCTTTTAACTCAATAACTTTGAAAAAATTTCTAAACTTTAATAAAATTTTTTTTGATTTTGCATTTTTTCAACAATTAAATACATCGTTTTCTTGAAATTTAAATTGTTATTATTTTTGTTAAATACTTTATCTCTAAATTCTCTTTCTTAGTAAAAGCCAAGAAAAAATATTCTTTTTCTGTATTTGTGCTGTTTATAATACGAATAAAAAAGAGAAATTATTATGGCATTCAGAAGCTATAAGATTTTCATTTTTATTAGAAACTAGCCGCCTTTGGCGACCAGTCGGTTCGCCAGTATTAATGCTCGCTAAAATTTTCATATAATATTTTATGTAGCTGTGTCTCATAACAGGTTTTTCATCAAAATATTTTTAAACCAAACAAATTTTGATTATCATATAATTCATTTAGAGTATTATTTAGTATTATTTTCTTCAGATGCTCTGTTCATTGTGCTATTCATCTTTCTCTTTCTATCCGAGCAATGATTGTCCCGGAATTGATATTTTACTTAAATGGTGGAGGGAAAGATCTAAAATAATATATTTTTATAGAATAATGAGATTCAAATTTTCATAAATGTAAACACACTAAACAAAAAAAGACACAATTGGATTTCGAGAGATGCGAGAGTTTAAAAACAGCTTGGAAAATGCCGCGTACAGAGGAAATAATATTGAAACACACACATCCTTCTTTTCTTTTTTTTTAATCCTTTTTTTTTCTTCACTAATTTTGTTTCTACAAACCCTATTTTCACTTTGTTATTCTTTTTTTTACTTCCTTGCCTAAATTTTATTTCGAGCAGGCATAGATTAAATATTCATACAGACTAATAATAAAAGCAGCTATTTTCTTTCTTTTTTAAACATTCCGTTATCTATGAATGAAAACCAACTGACTTCGCGTATTTCTTTCTGAACAAATCACAATTTATTACTTCCTCCTATCTAACTCAGTTGGTGTGGGGGAAGGAAATGAAAAATTTTGGCGGGAAAGTAAGAAAAGTGTCGTTTTAAGTATTTTCCTCGCAGTTTTTTCATTTTTTCTCTCCATAAGAACCATCCACGTGTCTTAACGAAAATATTTAAAAAAATTAGCCGAATCGGTCGAGCCGTTCTCTAGTTTTGCGCTTAGCAACGCATTTCGAGAACCAATTTTATTAATATAGATTTATCATACAACTAATCTGCTTTGGGAAAGATCATGCACAATAAACAGAGCAAAAGGTAATTAAAATAACATGGATTTAATAACAATTTGAGGAAATCATAGGCATGTAGCTATATTTAAGCTCAATTGACCGAATTTGACTTAAATGACTGATTGACTATCGATTTAACAGAAATTAAATATAATCGATATCACCAGCGAACCAGGTGAGCACCAAAGACAATCCAGTGGCCGATGGTTTTTATCTTTGGCATCAATTTATTGTCTCCATATTTTTCACTTTGAATACACTAGACAACCTCCCTTTCGATTTTTTCAAACTTACTACCGTCTTGCCTTAATTGGGCCGGATTTTTTTTAAAAAAAAAGGTTTCGATTAGTTCTACTGCTCGTTATATTTTATTTTGAGTATTTAAGATAAACTTAACAAAACACAGAATGTTTCCAATCAAACACAAATACAAACTTTATTTAAAAATTAAAAAAAAAATTCTTGAAAATTGTCTTTTAGAGCAATTTTATTAAAACAA
This sequence comes from Argiope argentata, assembly GCA_026289955.1. NCBI lineage: Eukaryota > Metazoa > Arthropoda > Arachnida > Araneae > Araneidae > Argiope > Argiope argentata. The sequence continues at coordinate 249,461 of JAOUZG010039685.1, forward strand.
TCACTAAGCAGCATATACAATTATCACAAATTTTTCAGACCAAGAATTTAAAACTCTTACTGTCTCTAAGCTTATTTAAGCCGGTAACACCTGAAAAAGAAAAGCGAAAAATTTATAAATAACATCTATCAGTCCCAAGAAATATATTCTGTTGAATGTCTAAGAAAACATTTTGTCGTTTTATGGTGTTTGCCGTGCCGTCTGGTATTTTTATTCACCTGCATTTGATTGCTTTAACACATTTGTTTGAAAACGCAAAACAGTAAGTGTTATAAGAACGGTTCAAATGCATTTTATTACATTTAGCAATCTCTTATGATTAAAAAACAAAAATGAAAAATTTGCTTATTCCGTAAAAGTGTTTATATACCCGGTAATCAGAGTAATGCAAAGGATACTAATGCTTGCATTGAAAAGTTAAGAAAATAACCAGATATAGATGGAAAAAAAATTTCAGGTTTTGTTTTATCAATTGTCGGTAGACCAGTTTGCGGTAAACTAGCTTTTCCAAAAGAAGAGTTTAAAACATTAAATAGGGACTTCTACCGATTGAAATAAAAACAAATTTACAAAAAGTAAGTCCATTCCTGCTAAGTTAAACAAAGAAAATCTTTATTTTAGTTAACTTTTTATTAAATAATTGCAATTAATATAAATAATTGATTTAAAAAAACACTGATTTTTGCAAGAATAGAACTCGTATTCTTCACGTGAAAAATACTGAAATCCTCGCATTTTACCGATTGAGCAACAGTTTTGTTGATTTCAATTCTCATTAAAAACTTCTAAAACTATATTTAAAGTATTAAAAATTAAATTTAATTAATGAATTAATATTCGAAAAAACTGAATTAACATGAAGTGTCATCCATTACAAGTTTTAAAAAAATATTTTCGAGCTTGAGTGGATAAATAAAATATATTTTATTAACGATTGAAAATTTGAACAAAATACATAATATATATAGGAAGTGTTAACTAGTATTATTAATTGAAAAAGAAATGCCATTCTGAACGGTTTTAATATTTTAGCATCTGCACCAAATTTTATTCTAACCTGATTTATTGAAAATGCAACAACTACGCCTTTCCCCAACATCCATCATTAACAATTGCTGCTCTTTTGCAATTTCGTCCTAATCTACTATTGTTTCCGCTAACTGAACATTTTTTTATCAAGCAGCATACTGTTATTTTTTTCCTTGCCTTTACTTAATGCGGTTCGATTGCAAAGTAATCAGAAACTAGACAATAAATATTATTGTTGATTCTGAATTCCGTTTTGATCGCTTATTGTGTTAAATTCAATGATTTTTCGAAAAAAGCGCCCTAAGTGGACATTTTGAAATTAAAAATTTTTTTCTACTATACACGAGCGCATCTTGTGTATAGTCTATATAACAAATTTCAAATCCATTTAATTGTTTTCGTTGTGTGATGTTATATATAGGGAAAATTTACTTATACCCCCCCTCCTGTACTACCATGTATTTTAAAGTTTCATTCCCATAATTTTTACATACCATATTCGGTTTTACACGAAAATAAAATAAACAATTACTCATTTCACCCCTTTCCATTTTTAATTATTGATTACTTTATTCTATGCATTACGGATATATAAATTATGGCCTGATAAAATCATTTTTTAAAGAATTCTCAGGTGATACAGCAGAACAGAATTTTTTTCCCTGCTATTCACATATTTTCAATATATTAAACAAATTATTGAATTTATGCAGATTTTTTCTTTTTGTATAGATCTGTACTATCAAACAAAATACAGTCGTTTGAATTTTTTTTAACGGTTTAAGAATTTTTTATAATTTTCATTAAAGTAAATTATGTTAATTCTCGTCTTCTTAGTGATTTCAACTTTTAGTCTTTGAGACTCAACTTCCTTATCTACTTTAATCGCCCTCTTATTTGTCTTCTTTACAGAATTTTAAATATTTTTTTCTGAATCAGTGTTGTAATTGACCTCTATATTCAGCGTGAATATAAATTTCATTAATTTAAGGAGTTTGGCTTTGTGATCTAACTTTATTGTAGACGGGATCGTAAAAAAGGATTTATGATTTTTGTGCACAGTCTTTTTCTGCAGAAACGATACTAAATTTTTTAAATTTCAATACCAAAATCGTTTATTTTTGGCACCTACATTGATATCTGTCTATCAGAAATCAACGTAGTTTTTGTTATTTGACATCAAATTAGCAATAAATTAGTTTTCATTAACTGCTAATTTGATGACAATTAAAGCATTATTTTTCTTTTTTCTCACTATTTAACCCTCAAGTACAATATAAATATTTACTACGATGTTAAAATATTTTCATTAAATATTTCAAATAATACTGGCAAATCACACTTTAAAAGTCATGGATCAATGACGCCTATTTAAAAATTAGAAAACGAATAAAATGTAATTTTCACATAAAAAATCATATGAAAAAGAGAAAAAAAATTTCTGTCTAACACTTATTTAATGATGAATTTTATATTTTAAATCAAGCAACGTGTTTTGAGAACAACGATCTCGCCTTGATTGAAGGATTTGCCTTGAGAGGGTCATTTAAAGGCTCTAAAACGGTGTTGTTAAAAGCTTCATAATTTGACCAGTTTTAGTCACAGAAATATGAAACTTTTTAAACAAATTTTCTCTTTCCTACTTTCTTATTATATTGGCCCTTCTTTATTTCAGTTAAGATATTATAGAAAAGTAACAACCTAATTCTACGATAATTCTGAAATGCAAACGTGAGTCGTGGTAGAAAATTTTTAAAAAAATCAATATTATTAAGAATGTTTTGTTAAAATATGATTAATAGATCCTACTGGTATAGGAATTTACTTTAAACAATTTATACCAACAACACTTTTATTGACTCAAACAATATAAAAAATTCTTTACATCGCTTAAAGAATTTTTTTTAAATATAGATATACATATTTTCTCTTAGATGTAAAATGTAGTAATTGGATCCTAATTAATGTGGATATTTCATGAAAAATTTCGTCGATAAAATTTTGACAATAAATTTTCAATAACTAAAAATCTTATAGTCCTTTCATTGCTGCATTTTCTACCTTATTAGCATCTGAGATAAAAATGTCATTTCGCAAAATGTTGTAAAATTGATGTCATATCTAGACTCAGCGACCGGCCCGAAGGTACGCGGATTTAAACCACTGAATGACACGACCGCCGCAACAGCAACACTGTCAGGAGCTGCGATTGAATTGTAATGACCATCACCGGCCACGGTATAACCCTCCCCGTAGGAAGTACATCCCGTCATCGATGGGAGGAATCTAACCCCCCACCTATTAATGTACTCTACAGGGTAGTGGAATCCAACCACCATGCCGCAAGTGTCTCATCCTCACTTCGAGGTGCCCTCTTGGGGGGAATGAAGTTGTGGATAAGATAGATGAAAAAAAGGCAACAAAAATTGATTCCATATTTCTGTTTGCAGGCTGAAGGAGCAATTCGAGAAGGTGTACCGGACAGCAATGAAGGACGAGGAATCCTTCCTGACCAATCCGATCAACGCATTTCTGTTAGTGAAGCGCTTATCAGAAGATTGGCAAACCACAAACCGTATAATCGAAGCAGCGACCAGCAAAGGTAATGTGCAATGATTCAATAGGTTATGAAGCGATGTTTTACCGCTACGAAAAAGTATTCGGAAAAGAATTGTGCAAGAAATCGATTAGCAATTTTTTTTCAAAAGTTGTAAACACAATCATTGATATCTGGAAACGATATATATGTACGAGGGCTATCCAGAAAGTAGATTACGTTTTGGAATAAAAAAATAAACAAAGTATAGGAAACAAATTTTATTGTAAACAGATGAAAGCCACACTCAAATACTACTTTTCTACATAGTCACCATTCAAATTAAGGCATTTATCGTAGCGATGTACGAGCTTGGAAATTCCTTCGTCGAAAAATTCGGCCACCTGCGCCTTCAACCACTTCGTTACCTCTTCTTGCAGCTGTGCGTCGTCATCACAACGCTGCATATCCAGTCACTTCTTCATTGCTGGGAATAGGTAGAAGTCGCCATCATCTTCCTTGCCGACATTGTTTGCATGCATTTCTTGGGTTTTTGGGGAGAACTTGTGTGCCCCCACTGCATTGATTGCAATTTCGTTTCACAGTTCACGTGTTTCACCCATGTTTCGTCACCAGTAACGATGCGATCGAGTAAAGAGTCACCATCCTTATGGTAAGCGTCCAAAAAGTTCAACGCTGCAGCCATTCGCTGATTTTTGTGGTCCTCTGTCAAGATTCTTGGAATCCATCTTGCACAAAACTTGTGGTAACCAAGCTTTTCGTTGATGATTTCGTGCAACAAACTTCGCGAAATTTGTGGAAAACTCAAAGCAAGTTCCGTTATTGTGAACTTTCGATTTTCACGGACTTTAGCATCGACTTTTTCGACAAGTTCGGCAGTCACTATGCTGGGTCTCCCCCTTCGATCTTCGTCGTGAACATTGGTTCGGCCATTTTTAAATCTTATGACCCACTCCACCTTCGGTGATAATGTTGTCCCCATACACGTCACAAAGCTGCCGATAGATTTCTATCGGTTTACAGTTTTTTGCAGTCAGAAACCTTATTACTGCACGCACCTCGCGGGATTTTCAATTAACGCAGACATTTCAAACCGCCACAGTATCTGAACGGAGCACAGCACGAACCTCTCACTAGCACGGCTAGATGCCGACTGAGCTGCGCAACACTCTGACCCCAAGATGGCCACGCTAGCCCCTCCCCTAGCGGACACAGACGAAAACGCAATCTACTTTCTGGATTTCCCTCGTATTTTTGTTCTTTTAAAAAATGGTGCAGTAAATTTATGTTCTTGTTATATATGACAAATCAATCGCTACAATTTACATTTGAATCGATTGCACATGTTGCAGAAAAAGAAATAAGAACAGGTGGTAATCTTTTCTAAAGATTTTGGGAAAACATGGCCTGTATCGCTTGAAATGTCGACATTTCTATTTGGTTGATTTCTTAAATTAATGAACGAAGAACACGTTTATAAATTAGGTCACAATTTATTTTATTGTGACATTTGAATTTTCAGCAGCATATCAACTTAAACAATTAAATAGAAAAGTTCACTTCGGTAATTTGTTACCTTATTGCCTATCTTGATTTTTTTTTTTTGACATTTTTGGTCATAAGACAAGACACACTAAAAGCAGTTTCAACCTGTTTGATATATAGCAAGTAAAACCCTTTGGAGGATAAAAGATTGTTTTAATGTAGAACAAAATGCAACTGAATGTACAAGGAAAATCCATTAAATAAATACTTTATTCCTAAGTTTTTATTCAATTTTTTGAAATGTTTTCTTTAAAATACTCGAATAACAAGTAATATTAAAAAATAATTTTTAAAAAATCAATTTCTACTTTGGATATTAGGAAAAATTTAGGAAGTTCAAACAATTTTCATTTTAGTTACTTTTTATTAAATAACTACAATTGTTGCGGTCGTGTTCCGCTCTACAACGAATGAACGGGGGGCAGTAGCTTCTCAGGCTATGGACCCCTAAGCACCCGAATAACGATCACCTTTGATTCAGTGCCCCCAGTGGTATAACTCCCGACTTGGAAAACTTTGTGATCGGGTTCGAAATCGTAGCACAAGGGATGCGAATCCAACGCCCTACCAACCAGACTATCCCGACCTAATAATCACCACAACTATAAAAAACTACTATAAAGGGGAGAAAATTAGTGTTTAGTTAATTAATAAAAGAATAATGAATTAATATTTGAAAAAACTGTAATAACATGAAATATCATCTACTACAAATTTAAAAAAAATTACTTGAACTTAATTGGATGAAAACCAATGTTATATATATATATATATATATAAACATATGACCAAATTAACTGCATGAAACATTTAATATAATATTGCTGCTGTTTGACATTGTACTTCAAGTCATAAACATTTTAATTTCATAAGAAGCGCTATTATTCAAAAAAGGAATTTGATTTCATGCGTTCAATAAGTTTCACGTGCGTTCAATAAGTTCACGTTTTCGTGCGTTCAATAAGTTTCACGTCCATTCAATAAGTTCACGTTTGATTTCATGCGTTCAATAAGTTTCACATTGATTCTATTGTAATAAAAGAAGTCAGATATATAACTTAACAAATAACTTTTTGTATCAGGCATTCTTTTTGCAAGAAATTTCAACAAATGTGGATAT
>JAOUZG010039685.1:260711-285866 GCA_026289955.1 Argiope argentata
CAGGCGATGTCGTGCTGTCAGTAAAGGCACTCGAGTCGGTCTTCTGCTGTCATAGCCCAAGGAAGACAAATTTCGCCGCACAGTCCTATCGGACACGTCCCTCGTACGTCCCACATTGATTCCTGTAGTTATTTGACGAAGTGTTGCGTGTCTATTAACATTGACCATTCTACAAAGACATCGGCGGTCTCGGTCGTTAAGTGCAGTTGGTTGCCCACTGCGCCCTCAATTGGGCAAATTGAGGGCGCAGCCCCTCAATTGGGCAATCCCTCAATTGGGCAAAAGTGGCACTGTTTGTGCCACTTTTGCCCAATTTGAACGGATGCGTGAATCCATGCGCCGACGTTGTGAAACGTGCATTGTGACGAATGGAAAGAATTTTGAACATTTGCAGTGATTTAATGATGTTTTGTAATAAAAATCATATTAACACCGTTGTTGATATCATTTTTGCAGTGCAGATTCTTATTTAAAGATCTATAGAGTAAGTGTAGGTTGCCCTAGGACCGAACTGACCTAGCCTAGTAACATAACCGCTGTACAAAAGTAATTATTCTTGTACGGTGAATGCTGTCTGACTCTTAGGTCTCATACTCTCCAACCAGTGAATCGGTGGTGAGGCGGACGATACATATTTGCCAAGCGTTTTGCAAGCTTTTGGCAGTTGTATCTAATGCGCTTGATGACTTTTGTTGCCAGTAGAGGGCGCCACAACAGTTACACGAAGGTTATTTATTCTAGGACGCGAATCATCTTAGTAAAGTATATGTAGATTTCCCTAGGACCGAACTCGCAACGTGATGGTTAGTAGCCGAGTAACATAACCACTATACAAAAGTAACTGCCTTTGAACATGGTATGTTATCTGGCTTATGAATCTTCCACCACATACCAATTAAAAGAACATTTTTTAAAAGAGCCAAATGTCGGGGTAATTTGTAAAACATGAATGGAATTTATTATTATAATTTATGTAGTAATTAAGATAATGAAATTCTTCCAAATATTAAACTACATCTGCACTGGATTAAAAATATTCATGAAGAATAATTCTCCAAAGTCTTTAGTGAGTATTTGAAACTTTTAACCCTAACTTTTAGCAATTGATTGAAATGCTATTAAAAGATTCGTGACATTTGTTCTGTTTTAAATATTTTACAATATTTAACACTTTCAAACGAATATTCTTTTTCTTGAATGTTACTAGCTGGGGATTGCTTTCAACTTGGATATCAGGCCGTTGCTGTGGAAGATTACAAACGTGCAATTCAGTGGTTACAAGAAGCTCTTGACAGGCTTGAGCGTGAAGAGCTGAAATCTGCAAGTAAACCGGCTATATTGGAATTCTTGGCGCATTGTGCATTTAAGGTATTGACTTAGAAAATTTTGGAATTCAAGTTATCATAAGTTAATGGCTATATGTGTTCGAATTCTCTATCGTCTTTTTAGTGTGTTGTTTTTACTAATAATAAAAGGGTGTCTTCTCTCATACATGCATACGTAATCAGAGCAGATACAAGACAGCTAAAATAATAACGTAGAATATTTTTGCCTGAATTTAAAATTTGAGCATGTTGTTACGTTTTTAGCGTAGCGGGTTATGATTGAATGGATTTACTTGATCACAGCACAAACAAATTTATTTACAGCTATTTACAGGATGACTTGATAAAGTAAAACTTCAGATAAACTCAACCCAGCAGTCAACAGTCACTTACAGCGTCAATGCAAGCCTTACGCACAATAAACACAGACTGCAAAACAGCAATCGTATAGCACAGTAAACAGTAGATCACAGCGAGCTCAATTATATAACGTTAGCAGCAAACGTAAACACAGCTCACTAATAACAAGCGAGAAAAGTAATCCGCTAGTCCAGAGAGACGCTTCTCTTCCGAGAGGAGTAAAACTCTCAACTAACTAACTCACTCTACCTCTATCTTACGACAACCCTTCCCTTATATAGCCGAGAGAGCGTCACGCGAAGCAACGCGGCGCACCCAGAAGTGTCTCAGGGCTACCAGAATATTCCCCTCGCCAAATCAACTCGGCTGGCGCGAATCTCCTAGTGAAACGTCGCCAATGTCTTCTACTTCAGTGCACGTTCGCCAGCTTGTAACAATATTTTTAGGACATCCAAATATCATATTATGTAGAGGAGATATGGAATTAAATTTTGTTAATTTTTCAGTTGAAAAATCAGATCGCCAAATTAGAAATATAAAGTAAAAATTAGTTTTGTTTGATTCCAAGGAAAATGTTTCTTTTAAAAATTTCCATTCCTTACAAAATTATTTAATCACTTACTAAGACAGAGTAAAATTACGAAAGGAACACAAAGATATGGATAAAAAACAAAAATTCAAATACTTATTAATAAAAAATGCATTTTTTTACTAAAAATTAATACCGTACGACCATCTGTACAATTTTTAAATGGCACATAAAATATTTTGACCCTTGTTATTTAAAATTTTAACTAATATTAAAAGAGGACGCTTGATTTTATAATAAAAGAATTAGATCCCCGATTCGAGTTTCTTAGAACAAATGTTTAGGAAGAATAATTTAAAAATAAACTCCATTTCAACTATACAGGGTGTTTATAATTAAAGTCTCACTTTCAAAATGCTGTAAAAAAATAACCACTGCCCAGTATAACTACAAATTTGAGCTGAATATAATTGAAGAAGAAAAAAACGGTTTGCCGTAGGAAAAAGAACTTTCGAAATATATCAATAGATGGCGCTGTAAGTGGCATAAATAGATTGCACATTTTGAATCGAAATACAATGATTTTGGCATAAGTTGTATATTAAACCACTGCACTGTTTAATGTATATGATTGTTTCGGGGGTTTTTTTGTCGGAAAAATTAACTAACATGTCATTTGTTGGCATTGTTAGTGGAAACCTCATCCACCACGGTAAGGTCTCACGATATTGAATAGAAAAAATAGGTTTTTAATTGTCTTTAGGTCAAACACGGCATAAAAGGTACGTAATGATGTGATTTTTAATTGCGCTTGACCTTGAACCAAAAACGGCGCACAAAAAAGAAACAATAAAAACGCCTGTTATTTTTGCTAGATTTGTATAAGACGTGTTCAGTATACTCTCCATTAATTTATACCAGAAGTTGAAACCAATAAACAGCATTCCACAACACGGAACTGTGTCTCAGGGGGTCACATTGTAAATGCGTTGATCAATCCGTTCCTACAATTCAGATAAATTTATAATAGGAGTGCTGAACACAACACTTTAAAGATATCCCACTTCTAGAAATAATAAAGAGTTCTGGTGCTCTTGATGACCAAACCGTTGAACAAAGACGGTTAATAATTCTATCCTTTCCGAATGCCACTCAACCATTTGCATCATTGCTTTTACAATGTTCGAAGCGTCATCTTGCATGAAAATGGTTCTATCTAAACAAGCACGTTACCGAAATGTTGGAAGTACCTAGTTGCCCAAAAGACTCTCATAGATTTTTACATTGATGATACAAGTAATGGGACCCGCAGGACTCATCTACACGAAAAAAATTGACCAACTATAAACGATGTCGTCAACCTGTACCACACAATTACCATTGCAGAACGAAGAGGTAATGGAACATGTGTGAATGGAATTTCAGTTGCCAATATTCTGTAATATTTTGTATTGACAAAATCTTGAATATAAAAATGAGCTGCGTTTGTTCGAAAAAAATGTTCCATGATCATTCATTGTCCACTTCCATGCGAGCAAAAAGTCGGGCTATGATTGGTTACTGAGGGGTGAGGAGCGTGGAATTATGTACCTAGTAGGTATGATATTGGAAGAAAGCTACGTAACCCGACTTTTTATAGCAAAGGTGATGTATCGTGGTCATGGATGTATTCTGTTTACAGTGCCATCTATTGATACTGTTTGGAACGTTCTTCATGTGATACCGTTTCCCCATACTTCAGCTATATTCAATTCAAATTTGAGGTCATTCCGATTAATGACTCGTCTTTTTTTTTTCAGCTTTTTAAAAGAAAGAATTAATTGTAATCATTCTGTTCATGAACAAACACATGGATGCTGAAATATATGTGGCTTTAGACTTCAATGTAAAGTTAGATGTTTTCCAAATCTAAAATTCCAGAATGCTGAAATATTAATAGTGTGACATTCGCAAGTGCAGTGAAATGTTAGTTGAACGCATAAGCGTGCAATCAAAGGAAATATTTTTGGCGAATTTTGTTGGTATGTCGTTTATACGTAAGTACCATTTCTAATAATATAAATCGTGTGCCAGATTTTGACTTCAAGGCATCTTCTTAGTTCGAGATATCGTGTTCAGAGACAGATAAATCAATATCATTCTAAAATAGATTTTTTTTTTCTGGCACAGAAATAAAATATAATGAGGTCGGATTCCTTGATGATTACAGTACTTTCTCTTCGTATATTTCGTGAAAAGGGGAAAAAATATTGCTTTTATTATTTATTCAACGTAACGAAGACTAGATTTTTTCAAACGTATATTTCTATCTCATGTAAAGATAAAATATTTACGACAAATCGAAAGGCATTGATTGTTTATATTTACCATATATTTGATATGATTGTTTCATGCATAATCCACATGAAAAAATCCATTTTTACCTATAAAGTGTTTTACCTTTAAAGTCCATTTTTTACATACAAAATATTAGCTACGTTCAAGAAAGACTGGGTATTGTTTGTTTTAACAGCAGCATTTCTTTTAACAGTAATAGTTTTTTTAATATAAACCTTCTTGATAATCTTCATTATGGTCAAAAGCTCTTAAAAAATAAATAACTTATAATTCAGCAACAGTTTTGAGAATATACTAATTTTATAATTAATTATTTTTGAAAAATTTAGCAGGAAAATTCTATTGAAACTTCTTTTTCTTAAATACTGGTTTAAATGTTATTGTTACTTTAGGTTATGCTCTATGGTTTTTGAAAAGATAATGCAATGATTACCTTATTGTAAAAAAACTGCTAAGAATAAATCTTTACGATAATATTTATCAATATAAGATATCAAGAAATCATTTTCAAAGAAAAAATTGTCTTTCATATAAAAATTTAGTTTAAAAAATGTCCTAATACCTCAACTTTAAAGTTATGATATAATTATTTATAATACAAGATAAAATTATACAAAATATAAATTTCAAAAAAAAATCAGATTAACACAAAAGAAAAAGATTAAAATGAAATCTGCTATGCATATTTCAATGTATCATGTCAGAACATCGTTTCTGGAATGGCCAAGCGCCACGTGCTCGTGCGAGTTAAATTATATTTTTATTCATTTTTATTTGTTTCGTTGAATGAGTCGCTTTAGTATTGCAAACGATCCTAAAAAAACTTTATCCCTCATTGAATGTTAAAAAAAATATCGCATTTCCTATTTATTACATTTCGTATAATCACGCGCTCAAAATGCCATTTTTCTAGATTTTACTTACTGTGGTAATGAACTTAATTTTTTAAATCAGAGCTTTTATAAATGCAAATGACAACACGTTATTAAGAACATTTTTTGAGTGCTCGTGCAGATAATAAAATTTTTATTTTTCACCTACGGGTTTTTGTTGACGCCACAAAGCCTCATTCCTAAAACAATATCATGTTCTGACATGATAATAACACCCAAGACATATTGCAGTACATAATAATTTAATTAAGCTTTTCTTTATGGTGTTAGATATTAACAACAAGTGCCTAAGGCTCTACTAGTAAATTAAAATTAATTAATCAAGAATTATTTTTGTTCAAGCATATATTCAGAACACTTAAATACCCTTTCTGTGTTAAGCCTTGAAAAAATGCTTTCTGGAGCAATTACTGCATGGATAAAATTTAAAAAATTAAAATTAGGTGTTAAATAAAAATGAATTAGTAATATATATCCATGTTTTTTTTATTTACAAAAAGTTAGGGCCTTAAATGGTTTCTTGTAGCCGGGTCCCTTTATAATGTAGGCAGGCTCTATCTGAATATCTAAAAACAAATTTATACCACAGCCATCCAATTTTTCTTTTTTATTATTCCTTTCAGCTAAATAACATTAAACATGCCATCAAAATCACTCGTCAACTACTCGCAATAGGTGAGTCCGATTTTTAATTTTTCCAGAAATTTATTGGATACATAAAGCAATTAATATTTTTTTATTTTAATACCAAATGTCTGACTTCTTGCAGCCCCAACTCATCCAAGAGCTCACGGCAACCTCATCCATTATGAAAGTGCTTTGAGCGCAAAAGGAGATACCGCCTTTTCGGAAGAAGATTATGACGATTATTCATCTTATTACAGCGAATACGAAGACTCGGATGAGCACGATTCCCACTCTCTGAGGGCTCTAAAAAGAGCCCTTATACCTGCCTTCGACAATTACGAAAAGCTCTGTAGAGGAGAGCCCATTCGAGTAATTAGATATCATTAATTTGATAACGATTTGTTTTTTACAGATTAGAATAAGTTATGTAAAATATAAAATAATGTTCTCGCATATTAAAAATGCTATACAAACTAAAAAATTTCTCTGTTTCAGTCCTTACTTGAGGAGAGTAAGTTGAAATGCCGATATACGACAAACAACAACAAGTATCTTCTTTTGCAACCAGTCAAGCAAGAAATATTGAGCTTAGATCCTTTCATCTGCATGTTCCATGACGTCATTTCCGATAAAGACATAGAACTCTTCAAGCAGATAGCCCTTCCTCTGGTATGTACTTTAGTTTTAGAGAAAATGCACAAAAATATGCGCATATCTGTACAAAGGTGCTCTAATCTGTACTAAATGTTCGTTTGTTCAAAATCTTAAATCTCCGAAAGTTTTTCACAGGTTGTTTTGAAATTTTAACACAACGTCTTAGACTTTCCTACAAATACGAGTGTGTTTTTATATGTCTATAACATAAATATCACACCCGTGACGGGTAAAAACATGATTTTAAAAAACATCTGTTGGGCTTGTTGTTTTTACTTATGGCACTTGCCAATGACAAGCCCCCTGCTTATACAGCAGCAGATTTCAGCCGAAAGAAGCGTCTCTTGTTTTTGAAGTAGCCCAACTAGGGCCAAGAGTACGACTTTTTCTACTCTCTCATCACATTCGCTTGCACGGCCCCTTTTTACAGGAGGGCACATTCACACTCCTCACAGATAGCACACAGAAGAATAACCATGCCCGAACCGGGACTCCCAGAACACGAGGAAGACTCTGTTGGGCTTAAAAGCTATATATATAAATATTGTAGTGGAACAATATATTCTGTAAATGCGGGACTGCTATATTCCAGCCTTGCCGCCTCCTGGTGGCTTAAAAGAGAACTGCCTCCAAAGCGAGTCGGACTTTCCTCGAGTAAACAACTAAATTTATCTTGCTTTGTAACTGTAAATGTTTAATTGCTTGTCTTTGTTTATTTGTAATGTAAAGCTGTCAATGTTCATTAAATGTTTTAATGTTTTACGAGATATTTTTTGTTCTCAGACAGTAACCATTACAATATTTAATTATTCTATTCCAGGGCTTCCAATTGTACTGATAAATTTAATTTTCACAGACCGTGATTTATTTTCATTTTCATTTAATTATTCCGATTAACAACACTTTTAGATTAATCTGTGTCTTGTCCATTGGGATCATTTCTTGAGTTGGGCTCCTTTTTCTTTTTTCATTCTTTCATTTCGAGTTTTTTTAACTGTTTTTCTTACTTTTCAGAATAATTGATGGCGGAATTGTGTAGAATCCATTGATTTTCATTCGAATTCAGATTATAGCATAAAATTGATCTTTTCGGATAAACTTGTTCGAACGGATTGAAATACTTCGTTTTTTCGATGTTAGAATTGAGCAGTATAGAGTTGAATTCTATATTGAGCATATTGACTAATTCTATATTGAGCATATAGAATTAGTTCATCAAACTTTAATATATAAAAAAGTTTAAAAATAAAAAAATCAATAATGAATAGACAATAATAAAATCCATGTATATAATTAATCATCTTGTGCTTAAATATTATTTACCTAAGAATCCTTTCTTAAATTTTTATTATTCCATTGAATATCCATTCTTAAATTTTTATTATTCCATTGAATATCCATTCTTAATTCACGGCATATTTTATAATATTTCTCATGTTTTATTTTTCTGTAATCTATATTTTATTTTTTGCCACGCTGATTTAGCTCGAGAGAGCAACCGTGACCAATCCAAAATCAGGTGCTTTGGAAACAGCTACCTACAGAGTAAGTAAAAGGTAAGTCGTTTACTCTTTAAAATATAAATAAAAACCTGCTTACAAAAAACTTTTAAGGTAAACAGAATCAAAATACAATTCAAAAGATTATCAAAATGTAAAGCGATTTCCATAGCCCCAAACCTCTAGGAGTTTAGTACCATACATTAGAACAAGTAAAATAAAAAAACATTTTTTAAAATCAATTCCTACTTTGGATATTAATTTTGGATTTTTTTAGTTACTTTTTATTAAGTAATTAAAATTCTCTTGTTCCGCTTTACAACGGAAGGAGGGATGCAGCTGCGACTGAGGGTATAGACCGCTGAGCACACGGATAACGATCACTTTTGACTCAATGCCCCCAGTGGTATAACTCTCGACATGGAGAACATTGTGACCAGGTTCGAACTCGCAGCACAAGGGATGCGAATCCAACGCCCTACCAACCTGGCTAATCCCAGGCTAACAATTGCAACTAGTATTAAAAAAAACTACTATAAAGGCGAGAATTATCATTATTTTAATTAATTAATTAATTAATTAATTAATTAAAAATTAATTATTTTTTTTAAAAAATGGAATTTTATAATCTAATTTAGTACGTTATTCATTTTTTTATTTTATATCATGCTCTTAGTTTAATATTTATTTTATCGTCATTCCAAAGACATTTACAAGCATTTTAACTTACGATATATTTAACTAATAGTGGTTTAAACGTTTTACGTGGACAGAAAAAGTGGAATTTTTTCTCGCACACTGTAGCTAATGCATGGATCTTGCTCAAATAAATCAAAACAATCCAACCCAAGTTTTCAATGGAAAATAATGAGCTCGTTCGATCGTCTTTGGCTGTTTGTTTTGCTAATAATAATAATCTAATAGTAATTAGCATTGTATCAGACTGCTATTTATAGGATGATGTCATAAAACACGCCAATTAAATTACATTCTAAGATGAAAAACTAAGGAACACCACCAGATGAAGTGAAATTTTAATTCCCTAATGGTTTTTTTTCAAATGGCCTTAAAAAGAAAAAAATTCTAGTAGAAAAATACTTGATCCACCAGGAGAAAAATATTTTAAAAATACATTTTTTTAAAAATAGCAAACTTACTTATGTAACTGAGTTAATTGAATGTAAGTTAATTGTAAATAAATTAATTTAAATTACTGCTCCATTTCTTGATTGTACAATAATTTATTAAATAGGTGAAGATTGCAGCCTCATTGAAATAACTTTGAAGACACAGGTTGTCTTTTATAAGGCACATGATTCCGCCATAGTGTAGCAGGCCTAAAGAACTAAACATTAAATTTACGCGGGAGACAGATGAGATAACACTCCCTCTCAGGGTCGAGTTCGCATCTACTGATGAAAAAAATATATACAAACATCAACAGCCAGATCACGTGATGTTTACATGATTGGCAGCTGGCTCCGCCCTAGAAGATGACGTAATCAGCTTAATTCTTAACACTAATTATCAGAGAAATATCTTCTCATATTCATACCTTAAAGGTATATGTGTTAAATGTCACCTATCAACAGTCAAATCATTACAGAGTGACGTACCCTAGTAGCACACAAATATTGTACAATATTGATCAATATTCATAATTTTAATTATGTGGAATATTGTTTAATATATAATATCATGCAATATTGTACAATATTTTGCAAGAGGATGTGCTACGTGGGTATATTATAAACTTGAACCTTAAAAAGACTACTTTTGAGATAGGTATCAAAAAATATGTAAGGCTAAAAAATTAACAGAGCAACTATCAGATCATTAAGAAATTTATCACTTGAAAATGCTTGGCACGAATCACTTCAAAATGAAGCCAAGACGGCGTGAAATACGAAAGACGGATCTTAATTGGCACAAGGCAATCGAAACAGCAACCAATCGTCAAACTTATGTAATAAGTTTGGTGATTATTTACTCATTTTGGTTGGCCATTAATAACAAAATGAAAAGCTCATATCAGCTCAAGGATGGATTTTTATTCGTATGTCATTAATTTATTTTTAGTGCTTGGTTGAAAGACATAGTTCATCCGAGAATAGCACGCGCTAGCCAAGTGGTTAAAGATATAACAGGACTTGAAACAAGTACAGCAGAAGAGCTGCACATAATAAATTATGGAATTGGTGGTCACTATGAACCTCATCATGATTTCAAAAAAGTAAGTTTTAACAGCATTCTTCGCATTTCTTATTCTAATTTTGGCCATTGTATTCTTAACATTTGTATTAATTTTATCATCAAAAAATACAGTAAATATTTGGTTAGTGAATATTATCTGTTAAAAAAAATCTATGTTACATATGGTGATCTAAAAAAAAACTAAATGATTTTTTTATTCTACTTAATGCAGTAATGATAATATTATATAGATTTTGCATGTTTCCATAAAAGGTATAGATCTCGGCATTGAAAACTTTAAAAATCTCAAAGTTTTTGCACATAATTTTTAATAGTTTTGCATGTTTCCATAAAAGGTATAGATTTCGGCATTGCAAACTTTAAAAATCTCAAAGTTTTTGCACATAATTTTTAATAGCGCTTTTAAATACTTTTTGACCACACAGCTCAAAAAGTATTTAAAAGCGCTTGAAGACAGATTTGAATTTCAGAAATCGAAAGAATAAAATGTATATTCGTGTCAGAATCTCTTAAAAATATTTTTATGAAAGTAGTTATTACTGCTTCCATTCTTATTTAACTATATCGTGAAATCATAGCAGTTTCTAGTAACTTTGGTGTCATATTATCTTGTCACCGTCTCTTTTATTATAGGAAATAACTGCTTTCATTAGCACTTGGCCTTTCTATCTATTTCTATTTTATTCCATCTTAAAAATAAAATAAAAAATACATAATCAATCTCATGTTAAAGTAAACACTTTCAGTATGTATTACATAAATGAGATATACCAAGGCATGATTGCTTATTGTACTTAATTAGCAAGATTCTTTAGTTAATGCCATAAATTCCTTTTATACACTTTAATTTAACTTGTCTTCGTTTACGTTCGTAAAGAAGGAATTGACTTTCTAACATGTACAAATTCCGAAACTTTGTAAAATTTCTTTTGACGATTAAATTTCGATGGAATAGCAGTAGCTCCATCTGTTGAGTAAAAGAGAAAGAGAAGTGATAATAAAAATGAATTATAAGTTCTAAAAATTAGGCTGTAGAAAATAATTAAAAGATATCTCATATCTATATTAATAAAAATGCAACTCGAAATGCGTTGCTAAGCGCAAAACTGGAGAACGGTTGGACCGATTCGGCTAATTTTTTTTAATATTTTCGTTAAGGCACGAGGGTGGTTCTTATGGAGAGAAAAAATTAAAAAACTGCGTGGAAAATAGTTAAAACGACACTCTTTTTACTTTCCCGCCAAAAATCTTCATTTCCTTCCCCCACACCAACTGAGTTAGATAACAGGAAGTAATAAATTATGATTTTTTTAGAAAGAAATACGTGAAGTCAGTTGGTTTTCATTCATAGATAACGGGATGTTTAAAAAAGAAAGAAAATAGTTGCTTTTATTAGTAGTCTGTATGGATATTTAATCTACATCTGCTCAAAATAAAGTCTGGGCAGGGAAGAAAAAAAATGAAAGAAAAGAAGAGTGTGTGTGTGTGTCATCATTATTTCCTCTGTGCGCGGCATTTTCCAAGCTGTTTTTGATCTTTCGCATCTCTTGAATACCAATTGTGTCTTTATTTGTTTAGTGTGTTTACATTTATGATAATTTGAATCTCATTATTCTATAAAAACAGAATTTTAGACCTTCCCCTTCCCCATTTAAGTAAAATATCAATTCCGGACAATCATTGCTCGGATAGAAAGAGAAAGACGAGTAGTACAGTGAACAGATCATCTGAAGAAAATAATACTATAAATGAATTATATGATTATCAAAATTTGTTTGGTTTAAAAATATTTTGGTGAAAACCTGTTATGAGACACAGCTACATAAAATATTAGTGAGCTTAATACTGGCGAACCGACTGGTCGCCAAAGGCGGCTAGTCTCTAATAAAATTACAGTTTTAAAAATTGGTTTTAGTAAATTTATTTTCTTTCATTTATAAATATTGATAATTATTTTTAGAAAGGAGATGCCGACGGATTTGCTCATCTGGGTACTGGAAACAGAATAGCCACATGGATATATTATGTAAGTTAACTAGATACGTATCTTAATTAATTAGTCCTAATAATTTTATTTATTATTAATTGTTTAACACTATTTAATCTCTCTCTAATCTACTAAAATTGCTTAATACCATTTAATCTCTCTCAAGCATAAGTTAATTGCTGAAAAATACTTAATCACGAATATATCTTATACAGATTAATAACATAAAACATCATTAAAAAATATAGGTATATTAAAAGAAAACCAGACTGTGACATTTTTAAAAGGTTTGGATTACATATTAAATTATAATTCATACGTATATATACCGATTCATGTTAAATTATAATTCATAAACAATTCATACAAATTTCGAAAAAGAACATGATTTAATTTAAAATAAAAATAGAATAATTCATTTTGAGTAAGTTGAAAAATTGAAACATTAAAAAATATAACATGCGGCTTTAATTAATAAGTGCTTTGTTAAATAAACACTAAGAATACTGTCCGAAGAAAGAAAACAAGAATGAACAAGAAACAAGAATGAACAACTTTAAATTATTTTCATCTAACAGTGGCAACGTGATTTACAGATTACCATTTTGAGAAATTAACGTCTACAACGTCACATTCAAAGTTTACAATATTTGAAACTTAATTTATAGTTGGTGAAAGAAAGAATTTTAAGTAAATGAACTGCATTTTTTAGTTAAATTAAAATTGGATCGATTGTAATATTTTGCTTTTTAAAAACGAAGTTTTAAAATTTTTATCTAACAAATTTACATGTTCAATAAAAATATCTGTACTTGTTGTATTTTATTTTAGACTAGTTTTTTAGGAATTTATTTATTTTTTAATTTCTATGGCGTTATAAGATCCAACTGTATTTCGATCGTCGTGATTTATTTATAGCCTTAATATTGATAATTTCAATAAAAATTTTATTGATAAATAATTTGTTGACCACATCAAATCTGAATCTTATACTATAATACGAGGAATGGTTGTCAAGTCGAAAATCGCCCCAGAATTAATAAACTCTGGTAAACTTGGGGGTCTAGGGTTTTTGGCCACGAGGAATCGATTGGCGCCGGTTTTGAAGCGCTACGGTTGAGCAGTTCGGAGTTACAGATAGGATATTTTCAAACTGTATTTGTTCGCCATAATGGCTACTTAAATTTTCAAGTGGTAACGTGCTGCCATCTATAGCCAATATGCCATCTATATCAATATTCATATATATTTTTTTTTTCATTTCATGCAGACACGTGATGAAAATTGCATTTTTATATGTTTAATGCGCAATAATAATTTATTTTTTTAAATTTGAGTTTTTGTCAATCTGATGGCAACATATTAATTAGATAATTTTTTCCCCTTTACTCGTAACGCATGCTTGGAGCTTAAGTTTTAATTTTATCTTATACTATAATACGAAGAATGGTTGCCAAGTCGAAAATCGCCCCACATTTCCGACATTTCAACATTCATTAGAAAAAAATAATGATAACTTTGATATTTTTACTAAATACGGCATGTATTGTTTTGATAAATCACAATTGAAAATTTAAATATTCGCGCTAGCTTCGATAACTGTTTTCTCCGAGCGAAGCTCAGTCACCCGCTGGTGATTAAAAATACGAGGTATAGAAATTTGAAGTGAATCTTCATTCGTAACATTGTTTCGAACTCATTATATAAATATTTATTTACTTGCCACCTTTGGCGACCAGCGATTTTGCCATGTAATAATTATATTTACAGCTATTTAATTTTGAATATTATTTAACTTTCATAATTCTTCCAAGATGTCAGACTTGCATAAGAATGAATTGCTATTAACCCCATAACAGGTTTATTTTCTTTGCTAACTAATAAGATGACACCTTCTATTTTTGGAGCATTTTCTCATTTTGATTCAAATGGAAATCCATGGAATACTTGACTTATTTACGTATTCGAAGTCATTTTACTAATGAATTATAACCGTTATGAACGGTTTATTTTTTGTTCACAACTATCAAAATTCGACAAATCGATGCACGTAAGGCATACGGGCAAACCAGTTAAGTGGTTAAAATGAAAATATTCGATTTATCTATCTTTTAAATGCCTTTTAACTTAACCTCATTTTTTTAATTTATATTTTAAACTATATAGATATTAATCAGAATCCTCCTCCTTCAACTTTCAACAATGGAAGAAAGTAAAACGATCAAATATTGGGCTAAAAAATTAAAACGGTTTGATTATCGCGAAAATAATGCAATCTGTGGTTGGAAATTAGGCAAAAAAATTTTAATAAATGCCTAAAATTTAAAAATTTTTACACCCCTATTAAATAAATGTCATTAGAAAGATCATTTTATAAAATGTTGAAACGGTGCAAAATTCATTTTTATTCAATAACATTTTTGGAAGTTATTGTTGGCAAATGTCAACGTTAAGTACAATTCTTAATTAAAATCTTATTAAATTTTTTTAAAAATTGCTGCTTGGTGTGCATTTTTACTTTCCAAAATATATATGTTCCAAATTTGATAATTATATGTAAATCTGCCGGCTTACTGGCACAGAGGTAGCGCGTCTTCCTCGTGTTCTGAGTGTCCCTGGTTTGATCCCGGTTTGGACACGGTTTTTCTTATGTCTGCTATCTGTGAGATGTGTGACTGTAGCCCCCCCCCCCTCTGCAAAAAGAGGCTGTGCAGGCGAATGTGGTGGGTGTATAGTTAAGTCGTACTCTTGGCCGTAGTTGGCGCTACTTCAAAAGCAGGAGACGCTCCTTTCGACTTAAATCTGCTGCTGTATCAGCGGGGGGTTTGTCCATAGGCAAGTGCCATAACTATCAACAACATCTGTAAATATATCTGACTTATAGAATATCAACTCACATTCCTCACTATTATTAGTATAGATTAAAAGTAGCATTTTCCATAATTTAAAAAAAATGTATTACAAATTCAAATAATTCCAGTAGATGTGTATTAGTCTTATTATCTTAATTATAAAGGTAACGAATGCATTAAACAAAAGACAATTGTAATTAACTAGGCATAGATTGAGAATCAAATTAAAACCGAACAAAGAAAAATCTAATTAAAGAACTTGACTCAAATTTCCAATGAAAACACGAAACGATAAATAAAGAAATCTATCCAAGCGTATTGAATTATTCCGAACGTCACTAGCGGTAAATGCCATATGAACAGTTAAATTCAAATTCAAATTGAATTATGCGTCTCATGAGATCATGAGTTGGCTCCAATACAGTCAATTCGAACTCAAGTGAAATGCGTAAAGAGTTTTTATTTGTTTTGGAAATACTTCGCTTCGCATTTTCCACCGTGTTTACTTAGGATTATGTTTACATTATATTCATGAAAGTAATATTACACAGTTTCTAGAATTTCTTTCCTTTATTTAGCAAACGATTTTTTTTCTCTGAATAAAGTTATGGATGAAGTGAAGCAATACGTAATGCCATCCTTTCAGGTCAACTAATTGCTTGACTGGTTTATTCGCTTCACAGAATAGAAAACCGAAGTCGTATGTTATCTAAATTTATCCCTCGAATAATGCTTGATTCTTGACGGAAACTTAGTCACCTGATACATATTTTATTCCAAAGAAGCTTTTAGTTCCTGATATAATTGTGAAAAGGAAAAAGTTATCTATTGTGTAGAAGAAATTCTATTCGAAGAATATTATATTTCATCTCAAATAACGTTATGAATTGGTTATCAAAACAAAGTTATAAATTTTCATTTTTGTTTAGTGAATTGTTCCGAATTGATATTGTTATCATGTTACGCTTTTTCTTAAAATATTCGAATGGGAGATAAAATCAAGCAAAGATATTGTTGTTTTAAACTGACCTAAATTCTCAAAATATTATTGAATCCTTTTGAATCGGATATCCACTTAAGAAGAGGACAAACTTGTTTCCAAATGTGCCATTTAAATAAATTATTGTAAATCCAAATTCTTTTTAATTTATTTAATATATCTTTATATTTAATTAAAATTATTCTTGATCGATCAAATTATTTAATTTAATTTCGCTTAAATTGTATGTTCTTTTAAAATTTATAATTTAAATAATTTTAGTTAAATAATTTATTAATTTACATTCAAACTGCCTAAATTCTCAAAATGTTATTGAATCCTTTTGAATCGGATCTCCACTTAAGAAGAGATTAAACGTTTTCAGATGTGCCATTTCAATAAATTATTGTAAACCTAAATGTTTTTTAATTTATTTAATATATTTTAATATTTAATTAAAATTATTCTTGTTCGATTGAATTATTTATTTTAATTTAGCTTGAATTGTATGTTCTTTTAAAATTTATAATTTAAATAACTTTAATTAAATAATTTATGAATTTACGTTACAGAATTTATATTAAAACTACCTAAATTCTCAATATTATTGGATCCTTTTGAATCGGGTTTCAGATTTCCTTAAGAAGAGGACAAACTTGTTTCCAAATGTGCCATTTCAATAAATTATTGTAAACCAAATTTTTTTTATTTATTTAATTTATTATTCGTGTTCGATTGAATTATTTATTTTCATTTCGCTTGAATCTTATGTTCTTTTAAAATTTGTAATTTAAATAATTTTTGTTAAATAATTTATGAATTTACATTACAGAATTTATATTAAAACTACCTAAATTCTCAGAATATTATTGGATCTTTTTTAATTGGATTTCAGATTCTCTTAAAAAGAGGAAAAAATTTTCAGATGCGCCATTTAAACAAATTATTGTAAACCCAAATTTTTTTAGAAATTTATTTAATATATTTTTATATTTAATTAAAATTATTATTCTTCGATTGAATTATTTATTTTAATTTAAATTGAATTGTATGCGCTTTTAAAATTTATAATTTAAACCCTTTTAGTTAAATAATTTATGAATTTACATTACAGTATTTTTTTAAAAAAGGGGTAAATATACACATCATTGTGTTAATAAACATTATTAAAGTATTGAAGAATTTGTATTCAGTTAGATGCGAAGTTAAAAAAATAATATTTTGAAGGTATGCAGTCAAAGCATTTAATGATTTACTATTAAGTCATTCTCAGACCAAATCGATTAACTCCACTTCTCGAATTTCTTTGTATCTTAGCGTCAAAGCTCTTTATATATTATTAATTTTATGTATGCAGCTTGTTTCGTCAATAATACATATTAAGACTACCTAATGATGATGATGATGATCTCGCGTCCGCTTTGCAATGGAACGAGGGGGTGTAGTAGCTTCTGAGGGTAGGGACTCATCAGCAACCGAGAGCAGAAATCTGACTTCTAGCTCATATGAAGCCTAGTTCCAACGATCTGCGAATCTTCAGACGAGCGACGCGTTCCCCCGTTTTACCCCTCTTGGGGTTTCTTGGGGTGCTTTGATGTCAGGACACTTTACCGACAATTTGCGGGAAAACTTCGGACGCGTGGAAACGCGTGGCTTCGGAAACGCGAGGCTCGTCTGAAGATTTGATGGATCGTTGGAACGCCACTGGGATGACACGCACACATTCGCTTGTATATATCGCTTTTATATATCAGCTTTATGGTTTTATCACATATTCAATGCGAACTTTCAAAAAATATACGCTCCGTATTAATTATTTAACATTCTAATAATTTATTAAACTGGAGGAGCAAGCTGATCCTTAAAGGCTGATAATAATCATAAGAACTATTATATCTGACTGATAGCTCGAGCCGTGGTGAAATGATTGGCTTCCAAAAAATATTTAAAGTATGTGACTGTAATGCCAACATCTTAAACTGACTAGTATATAGCCTTATGCGATAAAATATATTTTATAAATAAAAATGTGGAGTTACGAAAATTAATATTATTGTTTTTGTTTTGAAAATATGCTGATATTATTGTTTTTGTTATAGCTGCGTTTATTTTTTTATTTACTTAAATTTCACGGACGTTTGTAAATTGATTTTCTTTTTTAACTTAACATTTTGAAATTGCATTAGGGTTACTTTCAGGAGTCCAAGCAATTTTTAACCTTGGTAAATAACGCTGACAATATCTTGCTTTCATTTCACAGATATTTGTAAATCGATTTGCATTATTAACTGACCATTTTGGAATTTCTTTAGAAGATTTTTCGCAATTATCTTCGTAGATAACGAGGCTAACGTATGAGCCATCATACGACTCTATAATTAATTTTATCATAACAAAAGTGAGGAAATATCACCTACTATCTGCACACTTAACTAGTAACAGGATCACATTTATTACGAAATTTAATGAAACTGAGATCCTATTTAGTGAAAATTGATATTCTGTCTTCTAATTCTCCTTATTGATATTTGTGTAATTAATAGCATTTCCTATTCCAGCGAATAATCTCTTTGTTTCGTAAATTATTTATTTTAGTATAAACAAAAATTAAGAAATTCAATTGATAATTATTATCATATCAGAACATGATATTGTCTTGGGGAAATGAGGTTTTTTGGTGTCACCAAAAATCCATTGGCGATAAAAAGAGAATTTTATTATTTGCACGAAACATCTCAAAAGAAATCAGCTTTTAATAACCCGTTGCCATTGAATTTACAAAAGCTCCGATTTTTTAAAAAATAAGTTACTGACTACGGCAAGTAAAACCTAGAAAAATGTCATTTAGAGCACAGGATTATGTGAAATGAAATAAATAGGAAATGTGACATCTATTTTAAACAATAAATGCGGGACAAAGTTTTTTTTGGATCGTTGGCAATACTAAAGTGACTCATTCGATGAAACCATTAAAATGAATAAAAATATAATTTAACTTGCGCGAGCACGTGGTGCTTGGTCGTTCAAGACATTATATTCTGACATGGTGCATTGAAATATGCATAGCAGATTTCATTTCAATCTTTATTTAGAATGATGTTAATTCCAAAACGGTCCTTTTCATTGTGTAACAAATAAATTATCTGCGATATAACGCACTATTTTATATTGTTTTTTTTTCAGTGTAAAGCTATTTCATTCCCATAAATTTATTTATTTAGCTCAGTGACGTGGATGCCGGTGGTGCGACAGTTTTTCCAAAAGTAGGAGTGTCAGTAAAGCCTAGAAAGGTAAATGACATTTTTACTGTCATTTCTTTGTCTAATTTTCTTATCAAATGTTTTAAGATTCTCAAGAGTTAAAATTAAAAAAATATTGCCGATTTAAAATATTAAATAACTAAGTTTTAATTAATGTCTGCATTCTAAATTAATATATTATTCACAAACAGTTCAAAAATAAGTGTCAACAGGTTTAATTTGCAAATAAAGCTATTTTAGCTCAACAAACATGTAACTGTGAAGTTCTATTCAATTATCTATAACATCAGGCCAAACACATTTTATTCTGTAACTTCAAATGTGATGAAAAAAGTTTGTAATTTTTTACATTTGATTTCATTTTAAAAAATTAATTACATTTACATTTATATTATAGTTAATTTTTACATCTGAATTAATTTTACAGAATTTTTTTTATCATATCAGAACATGATATTGTTTTAGGAATGAGGTTTTGTAGTGTCAACAAAAAACCCGTATTCGAAAAATAAAACAACAACAAAAAATAAACATTTTATTATGTTACACGAGCATCTCAAAAAATCAGCTTTTAATAATGCGTTGCCATCGCATTTACAAAAGCTCTGATTTTAAAAAATAAGTTAATGATTACAGCCAATAAAACCTAGAAAAATGTAATTTAGAGCACGTGATTATATGAAATGAAACAAATAGGAAATGGGGTATTTTTTTAAACAATAAATGCGAGACAAAGTTTTTTGGATCGTTTTCGATACTAGAGTGACTCATTCGATGAAGCCATTAAAATGAATAAAAATATAATTTAACTTGCACGGGCACGTGGTGCTTGCCCGTTCGAGAAATGATGTTCTGACGCGATACATTGAAATATGCATTGCAGATTTCATTTTAATCTTTTTTTTTATTTTCTTTTGATTATTTTATCATTTTTTTACTCATTTTTAGTACTTTAATTCTATTTATTATTATAAATATAATGAAATTTTGAAATAAAATTGATCACTATATAGTGCTAATTTTTTGCAACTAAACTTCCATTAAATTCATCGATTTAATTTCTAAATATGTTCTGATAATATTAAAATAATTTATTGTCATCAAAAAAAAACCATAAGTGAAAAAAAAATTTCAAAAATCCAATAGAGCAGGAAAAGAGTGATAAATTGATTACAAAAATTCTGTCTTGATGAAAATTAGTCCTTCGGACTCAACATCCATTCTATACATTTTAAACCCAATAATTATTTATATATAATATCTGCTTTTCAAAGCATTAAATTTTATAAGTAATTGAATGTTGAATCCCACAGAATGTAAGGATCTAGTCACAGATGAGCAGTCTTGAAGTGTAATAGAGAAAACGTCGGCAAAAATTTCAAATATTATATTTATATATATTTAGAAATTAACCTTGAAATGATTGTCGTAAAGTTCAAGAGAGCAATAAACTATGTAGTTGGTTCTCCTTTTTAGAATCAGAGCAAAACAGAAGAATCATTTTTTCTGGCCTATATTCAAGTAAATGAAGAATTTTATGCTCATTCAGTTAAAGCATCCTGAACAAATAAAACGGATGGTATAAAATAATAATAATGTTTGGGAAAAACGATTTTGAAATTACCAATTAAGTTTTCTCGCGCTTGCCGTTGCTATGGAAACGAGTGTTTACTGCTTTAAAAGAGAATATTTTTTATTCGAATGAAGAGATTACTTTAAGTAATATAGTGGCATTTACTTTTCCCTTTCACTTCTTTTTCTTTATCATGCTAGATCGTGATGCTGTTGTCAACAAAAATCCGTTGGCGAAAAATAAAAATTTTATTATCTGCACGAGTATCTCAAAAAATCAGCCTTTAATAACACGTTGCCATAACATTTACAAAAGTTCTGATTTAAAAAATAACTTAATGACTATAGCATATAAAACCTATAAAAACATCATTTTGAGCACGTGATAATATGAAATGAAATAAATAGGTAATGCGATATTTTTTAAAACAATAAATGCGAGACAAAGATTTCTTGGATCGTTTGCAATACTAAAGTGACTCATTCAATGAAACAATTAAAATGAATAAAGATATAATTTAACTCGCTCGAGCTTGGCAGCTCAAGAAATGATGTTCTGACATGATACATTGAAATATATATAGCAGATTTCACTTTGAGATTTTTTTTTTCTTCTTATTCTATATCCGGGGTTAGTGAAAAGGCTCTGTGATAAATAGCAATTCATATAATCCATATAAATGAGTTCTTACTTATTCATAAGTATAATCAAATTAAAAAAAGGTTTTAAACTCAATAAATATGAAGGTCATTTCTCAACACATTAAAGGAAGAAAAATAATTTTTATCGAAAATTTGGAAGTCGAGATAAAAATCTCAAAATCTCTGAATAAACTAGGGGTGCAAAGATATTTATAACTTTTTTAGTTCTTTCTTATAATATGAATGATTATGAACTTTTTTTATTTTTTATGTGCAATATATTTTTAAATTCCTCTGTCATTTTTTGAGCTTCGAGCTTTTAAGAATTTTGTTATGGCCTCATTTTTCGATAAAAACAACAATTTTTAAACAATAAAGTTACATGAATAATATATTACAAATATAATCCATCGTAAATTCTGAAATCCGAATCGCACTTTGTCCGAAAAAGACAAATTTTAGAATTATCTTTTTTATAGATACAATAATTGAAATATATAATTATCTAAACAAATAAAATTGATTTTGTGTCTTTAAACAAATTAAAGTTTGATATTTTACGAAATTCATCAAAAAAGTGTGAATGAATGTGAATAACATAATTCAACAACTTAGAGGAGGGCGTTCCTATTGTTTAATTCATGTCATAAATCATCTTATTTGTTTTTTTTAATATTAACTTATATATATGAGTTGTTGTAGTTAGTGGCATTTGTCATGATCAAGCTTCATCAAGGCATCAGCTAGTTTTAAGCCAAAAGGAGTGTCAACTAGGGCCAAAAATACGACTTAGCTACTCACTCAACACGGTCGCTTGCACAGCCCCTTTTTACGGGGCGGGGGGCACATTCATAGAAAGAACACAAAAGAACAACTATGCTCAATCCGAGATTCGAAGCCGGGACACCCAGCTCTCAGGAAACATGCGCTATCCCTATGACAGGACACTGGTAACTTTAGCCAGATAACATCTACGATACTGAAGTAGACTTTTGGTATTGTGGTTATGTTACTCAGCTACTGGCCCTATCGTTATGGATTCGTACCACGACCTACATCTGCCACATTGGTGACCTTGACAACGCAATCTCATGCAACTGCCGTGACGCCATCTACCCGCAGCAAAAGTCGTCAGATTCATTTGACGCAGCAAGCAAAACAAAGCCGTTACTCACTTGACGCAGCAACTCACACATTCGCTTGCCCAGGCACTCGTACGCTCGCCATAACGCTTGACGCTTTCAAATCGTTCATCTCTCCGCTGACTCACTGGCGGGGGAGTACTGTGGCGTTAGATTCATAAGCTAGCTAACATCGACGATGCTGGTGGATACTTTTGGTATTGTGGTTATGTTACTCGGCTATTGGCCCTAGAGTCGCGAGTGCAGACCGCGATCTAGATCTGCCACAGATATAACAGTTTTTGTGATATCCTTTTCAAATTGGAAAATCCTAGCAAGGCTTGCTGCTAATCGCTGTTATATCACATAATTTTTTATTGTAGTAATATCATCTAAATGGAGAATCAGCTGAATTAAGCGACAACATTAATCAGTTCACATGAATCAGTAATAGAGAATCTCTTTTCATTCAATTGGTTTAAGAATGTACCATTTCTTGTTTTTTGATGAACCATAACACCATTAAAGGCTTAATTACTTATTTGTATCTTTTTTGTAGGGTTCTGCGGCATTCTGGTACAACCTGAGGCAGAATGGTGAGGGTGATCTCAACACCATTCATGCAGCTTGTCCAGTGTTATCTGGCAGCAAATGGGGTAAATCGAATTGATATTTATTTATATTTTATGCATTCAATTCAGAGCAGCCTATTCTTTTTATGCGTTCTAATAGTAAATGTTATGAAAATATTCCTCACTGGTAAATGTCTTGTATCATATTTGATATTGAATATTTGCATATTATTATTATTTGTTGTTTGTGCTATATGTTTGAATGTACTGTTGTTCTTAGTTTTCATTCTCCCTTAATTTTTACCTTCCAAAGGATTTAAAAAATAATGGCTTTCATTTTCTTTCTTTTTTTAACTATTACATAATTAATATTCTTCTGAACTCTTTTAACAAATGCTATCAAACATGCTTAAACAATGCAATTAACTAGCTTATATCCATACACAAGTATGTATACGCGCTCTTTGAAAAAAAAACGTCGTCAAATTATACTGTTCCTTTGTATGTCATTCAATAAGAACACAGCCACCAGATATATAATACAGTGATTCTGAATGTGTAAATGATATAACTTTTACCCGGGCAATGATATTATTCCCAATCCCAATGATATAAGCCGCCTTAAAAAATGATATAAGCTCACTACTTTTCCGTACATTGCGGCCCGCTGAGGCCTGTTGGTAAGGTCTCGGTGCGTAAAGCCTAGTTCCAACGACCTGCGGACCTTCAGGAGGATCATGTCTTCCCCTGTTTTACCACTCTTGTGGATTCTTGGGGATCCTTTGATGCCTGGTCAGTTTACCAAAATTTTGCGGAAAAACTTCGGACGCGTCCACAGACATCAAAATAACCTAAGAAACCGCAAGAGGGGTAAAAATGGGAGAATATGGGGTCCGCCTGAAGATTCTCAGGTTGTTGGAACTAGGCTTAAGCCATAGGATTTCAGATTCGAAATCCGATTCCACCGAAGAAGCTTCGTGTAAGGAGATCTGTCACAAGTTAAATCCGTCATTCCGAGCGTTCTCCCGCTGATGTGCTGTGAAGTGGAGAGGGAGTGCCAGTTCAGGTGCCATCCTCTTCATCTGACCACGGTTCAAAATTACGAGGTCCATCCCAAAATAGCCCTAGTGTTGCTTTACAAGGGAACGTTAATATAACTAAACTAACTAACTAATTTGCCACATAGTGCAGCCCCAAGACAGGCGACTAAAATATCAATAAGATCTTCTTGTTCCCCAGTCTATAAGTCACTGCTCCACAGAAGAGGTTGTAACAGCTATCAGTAAAATTGATCCAAATTTTATTGGCTGATCAAAATAAATCCTGAATAAGAATATAATAATGCAAATGTAGTAGCAATAGGAGCGTTTACAAATGTAGTAATCATTCAATGCAATTTTCCCTAATATTCCAATCAAATTTTCTTGTATTTTATTTTGTTGTTGTTGTTTGAAAATTAACTATTGTAAACATCATCACTATCAGAATTGAATGTTTTTCCCGCGAATTCGAGGAGATTGAAAAATGCTTATAAACACTTTTTGATGACTTTTTTTTCCTAAAAAACATTACATCGTTTTTTTCTTTAAAAAATGTATAGATATCCATCAAAAGCTTTAATTAGATATTCCCTTCTCTATAACATATACTTAAAAAATGCAAAAGAGGTAGAAAAAAAATTAAAATATCTTTCCATATATATATATATATATATATATATATATGGAAAGAT
>JAOUZG010039685.1:286266-310573 GCA_026289955.1 Argiope argentata
TATGAGATTGATAATCTTTCATATAAAAACAAACAAATCGGTTTCAATTCCGGTAACCGATTCGATATCTGGATGTAAACATGTTTGTAAAAAAATTGTACAGCTCAGAGTGTAGAGGCTTAGACGTAAGTCAGATTCAGTTTACTCATAAAAAAGGAATTCAATTAGAAAACTTTTTTGAGTTTCGATTTTTGGGAAAGTAGATATTTTTATGATTACATACACTATATGCATAGCTTTCTACCCTATGGTGAGTGAGCACAATAATTCCAAAGTTATGCATATGAAATTTTTCATTAGTCTTCGATACAATTTTTTTTAATAAAATTTAGGCCTAAATATACAACAACATGTATTTTTCATAAATTTGTACTTGATTTTCAATAATGTTCAATGGAACTGGAAAAATAAATGAACATAACTTCCTAGCGATTTTCTCAACATCTACATCCCATTGAATGAAAATTCTGGATACATATTGCACACTCTAGTCTGTTTATCCATTAAAAATATAAAATATATTTATTTGTACGGAAATATAAAGTTGTAAATAAATATACAATTATAAGTAAATTTTTGACAATGTATAAAAATTGGAGCTAAAGCTTTACAGTAATGAAAGTTATTAATTTTATAATTATCTGAATTTTAAGTGAAATTTCTAAAAGTACACAAATAAACTATTCCGAAAGAATTAGAACATTTTTATGGCTGCCAATCTAGAACAGAAAGAATAAAACAGGCATAATCATTTTTTATCACATCTTTATATATATATATATATATATATATATATATATATATATATATATATATATATATATATATAATTTTTAAAACAAGTAATATAAAAAAACAATATTTTTAATTCAATTAGGTTAACAAAAAAATTTTTTATTTCAGTTACTTTTTATTAAATAATTACAATTAATATAAATATATAGAGAAATATGACACAATATTAAACAGCAAAATAGAAAACGGTTCTCCTTTTTATACATGGTGTTCGAATTCGCAGCTCAAGGGTTGGGAATTCAACGCCCTACCAACCAAAGTAACCCAGCCTAACGATTTTTATTACTGTAAATAATTGATCAAAAAATTTTTCTCTCTATTTCAGAAATTATAACACGCAGACGAGTTAAAATGTTCTTCAAAACTATTTTGAAAGAACAAATCTTTAAAAGAATGTTTATTATTATCTGTTGGCTTTCTTCGTTTAAAAACATTCTTTATTCCAATTCATTGAAACGGTAAACTGTTGTTGATTTAATTCGGATTGCATTTTTAAAAATAAGAGAAAAAATTTACTAAATTAAAATATTTAATCAGATATTTAATTTTTCTTTTCTTTTGCAGTTGGCAACAAGTGGATTCATGAGAAAGACAATGAATTTAGAAGAAAATGCAGTTTAAATTTTGCGGATTAGTAGCAACACGAATTTTGTACAAATATATTTGTTTATTGATCTTCTACTCAGTTGATTTCTATCTATTATTTTTTACGACTTTCGTATTTTCTGAAATGTTAGCAAACTATTCAGTTTTCACTGTGTAAGAGATCATGCAAAAAAGTACAATTTAATTATATATATATATATATATATATATATAAATAATATTCAGGAAAATGATCATTAAGAAAATGTAGAAGAATAAAATAACTTTCAGATCCTTGTTAATGGTACATCTTTGTATGTTACATTTACAGTAATGTGTATATATATTGCTATTTCATAAGAAATATCTATACATATATATATTTTTGAATATATTCTATAGTAGTCATTTCAAAGTTATTTAGAAATCATTGATCCTTTGGGAGAAAAGTAATTGTTTTAGTTAATTGTCTAATAATTATTTTTAATCAGATTGTTTCTAATTAAAATACTTTAAAAAAATCAGCATTCATAGGTTTATTGAGATGTGATTATTTTTATAAGC
The DNA here is from genome assembly GCA_026289955.1 of Argiope argentata. Lineage (NCBI taxonomy): Eukaryota > Metazoa > Arthropoda > Arachnida > Araneae > Araneidae > Argiope > Argiope argentata. The sequence continues at coordinate 288,211 of JAOUZG010039685.1, forward strand.
AAATGTAAAATATTCTTTTCCATACTTGAATGTGTACATAATTAATTATATTCCTATATAAAAATGCTTTATTTATGTATGCTTCTATTTATTTCATAATAAATTATTTTACTTAAAATGACCTCTTTTGTTTTTATAACGCAAACGGGGAAGAATCTAGACTCGTATATGCAATTATAATAAAAGTTTATTCTTCAATCGATACAAAAGCCAATTTAATACGATGTCAAAAAGCTGTCACCTTCCATTAAAAAGTTATATATATATATATATATATATATATATATAAAGCCAATTCCTACTAAAGCCAACAAGGATTTTTTTTATTTTAGTTACTTTTTATTAAATAATTACAATTGTTGTTCTCGTGTTCCGCTTTACAACGGAAGAAGGGGTGTAGTAGCTTTTGAGTGTATGGCATAGGTATACTCCGTCCCGGCCGAAACCATTCGGATATAACGATGAGCCGCCGCAAAGCAACCCGCACCGAGCACGGGAGAGCAGGTTAATCAACTTAATTTTCATAAAACTTAATTCAAAGAACCAGATCGGAAAAAGAATTTAAATTCTCAAAAATTGTCACCTTGTCTCCAAGTTTAGTAATTATCAAATATTTCAACAGTTATTAGAGGAACATACAAATGTAAACAACGTTAACTATGAAAATGCTAAGAGCTTCTGAGTGTATGGACTCCTGAGCATCCGAAGGCAGAAGTCTGACTTCTAGCTCACACACGTCACAAACCTTTTTTTGCGGGGCGAACTTCTTTCACACCTTTCATTCATTCATCCACAGATCGTAATTTAGATCTGGAACAGAGAATGATCACCTCTGACCCAGTACCACCAGTGGTATTATTCTCGACATGGAGGACTTGATGACCACGATATTTAGAGTTCACCTCACACATACACAGTATTCGTCTGACGGTTCGAACTCGCAGCTCAACGGATACGAATTCAACGCTCTATCAACCAAGCTATCACGGCCTAATAATTAGATTTACTACAAATAATTGATCAATAAATTATACTATCGATGAATTTTCAATGCCAATTGAAGATTCGCCGCCAAATAAGGCAATGCAAAATGAGTGAATTTTCTACGCCATTTGGGGTAACGCAATACAGATTAGACATTCTTAATTTTCTTTATTCTGTATTATTTTAATTCGAAAATACTTCAAAATGTATCCGAAAAATCGATTAATTAACGATGTTTAATTTTAAATGCATCAAACATTAAGAAAATAAACGGAGTCGTTTGAAGTAATCGGCCGAAAACAGTGTTTTACATTGTACGCTAGGTCTAATATTTACAGATTCGGATAGAACACATCAAGATGAGTATTACGACGATAAGCTACATACCTCAATTACACAATGGCGCTGTATATCAAAATACTCATCTTGACGTGCTCTATCTGATTTTGTAAATATTAGACGCTGCATACCTTGTGGGACATAATATAATGAAAGATTTTTTATCCCTCCTCATGTGTGTTTGTCTCATGTATTAACTGATTACACGCATTTAAAGAATCTTTTTTTTTTTCTTTTATGTGCATAAATCGAATTCTTTTAAGCTTCGAAATATAGCTGTGTTTTGGATCTCAGAGATAAGAAAAAAAGGGAATACATAGGTTGCAAAAATTAATTTTGTACTGCCGAACTAATTATATTGACACCACTTGCAATTTCACTGCTTTTAAATAAATTCTGTACAGTTTAATATTTTAATAAAAAATATTTTTATACAATAGCTTAGTATACAAGGTTAATATATAAATTTTAAATAAAGTAGTTCATATCAATCAATTTAATTTTAAAGACACTTTTAAATTAAATTTCTTTTTGTTTTTATTTGCATTGATTTACACAACTCAGAAGAGGGAGGGAGGATATGAAGTATGAAATTAATTATAAAGTGTTTGCTACCAAAACCTTTGAAAAAAACTCTAAGAAATTAAGGTTTTTAAATACTTAGTATTTTTTTTATAGCTGAAGTTAAAATACAATCTGTTCAATTGCTTCCAAACCATTTTTAATGAACTGGCATAAAAATATCAAATATTAATTTAAAAAAAAACTTTATGTAAAGTCTTGGGTACTAACTGCCTGTTACCAGCACTTTAAGAAAATACCAAGAAATTAAAATTTTAATTAAAAGTACCTTTGTCAGTGGTATATAATTTGTTCATCAACAGCTTTCATGTCATTTTCAATACAAATGGTATTAAGGTATCAGGTATTAATTAAGAACTTTAGATAATGCCTTCTTTGTGAGACAATATTGTCCATTTTTAAGAAAAATTTTTAATTACTTTAAAAAAATTGCATTAGAAAAAGCTAACATTTAAATTACAATTATGTTTCCAAATAGCTACAATTAAACTCTTAATTTCAATTAATAAATGTTAGAACAATGAAACCTAAATTTATACAAACTAACAGCTTCAAAGTTTTCAACTAACAGCTCTAATTAACTAATTATTTAAACAATTCAAACTAACGGCTTTAAAGTTCTTACTTGTTGAGAAAGTTCCCAATGCTTTTTGACTGAATGCAAAGCACAGTAGTAAAGCCTTAAAAAGATTATTCACTAATGGATAATCCTTAAGAACAAAAGGCACAAATGAATTTAACTAAAACAATTAGAAATAAAATTTTCAGCTTTGACTTGGAATTATACACATTTTATAATTGTCAATAGTGATAAGAAATAAAAGAAATTAAAGAACAAATTCAAATAAGTCAACTTTCATTATATTTAAATTTGTGAAATTGTAACAAATATTTTTGAACAGATTACAGTTAATGAATAATGTTTTAGTATAACAAATAAATGAATCTGTTACACAAATGGTAAAAAAAAGAGTCAGGGGGTCTGATGAAAATGATGGGGATAAATATTTTAATTCAAAACCAAAACACAAGAATAATATCAGTACAAGGAATTTTGACTCCAATTTGGAAGGAGAAAATCGAAAACAAGAAAATGATAACAGCTATAATATGATTTCTGCATAAACATTTTAAACACAACTGAAATAAAATACAAAATATGATATGTTCATAATGAGCCTTCAAATGAAAAACTGTGACTATCACATAATTTTTTTCAATAATGAACCAAATTTTAAAACTACATTTATATTGCACCTAACCTTTAAATCAATTGAGTTGTATGCAAACTAAAAAGTAAAATGGTAATGGTATGCCAGAATTATTATAAATGTGTGGAAAAGTAAAAATATAAATTGGATATTTGTAAATTTTATTAAAAAAACTTGTTCTTGAGGGACGGTGATCATGAAAAATATTTACATTTCACAATTTGATGAAAAAAATTATGCACAGTTATACTGTTTAAAAGTACAAATATATACTTTTATGGCACTCGATAAAAAAGAAATCTATTTCTTCATACAACCATAATAATAAAACCTTTCATATACACTAAACATATCATATCACAATTCACACATTGTAAATGCCTTGATCAGATTTTAGTTTCAATTCACATCTATTTAATTTTAATTTATACAGGAATGTTGACTCAACAAATAATAATAATAAATGTTAAAATGAGCAAACAGAAGGTATTCCAAAAAAAAAAAAAATGCAAATATACTTTAAATAACTATTACATGAAAAATTAATACTTATTATTAAAAATTTTTAATTTATAATAAGAATTATAATTATCAAGAAACAGTAAATTTCTAGAAATTGTCTAGAATATATTGGTAAATATATAAATATCGGTAAACTTATAAAGGAGATATAGGATATAATCTCTTTTAATAGTGAAAGTAAATGGTTTCTGTAACTCAATAAAGGTAGATGATTTCGAACCACATACTTTATGCTTCAAATGTTTTCATAACAATAGACCCATCGAGAGAAAAATCCAGCATACATGGAAGAATACAAAGCTCTGTTTTAGACTAATTACAAATTAACCCAAATTCTATATAAATACATTTCTGTCTAATATGAATAATGAACTAAAGTCATTAATTGTTTATGTAATAGTCATTCAAATTTGGCATACACCTTCAGGATACCTTGAATGCTCAGCAAGAAATAACAATAGGAAATCTAGCAATTTCACAAGAAACCTAAAACATTTTTTTTTTCAAGGCAAACTTATAAATCAAAATTGTTTTATTCACACACATACATTTATACTTTCACCAATAACTTCTATTCAAAGTTATTAACACTTTTCAAGATATTTATATTAAACTGCATAAGCACACAGAATAGAAAATTGGATTATTATATTATATATTTATATATATATATATATATATATTAGTGAAACCAATTCAAACCTTTTGAGATGGACATTATAATATTATAGGTTTCATCAGTAATTTTTTCATAAGTTAAAACTCTGAGAGAAAATATATCAACTTCACCTAATTTTACTATCCAATCTATACATTTCATAATTTGTTATGTGATTTTATTCAAATGTTTATTTTATAATAAAAATCCGTGCTTAAAAAAAGAATATATCAACTTCACCTAATTTTACTATCCAATCTATACATTTCATAATTTGTTATGTGATTTTATTCAAATGTTTATTTTATAATAAAAATCCATGCTTAAAAAAGATTGAATAGCAATAAAAAATAATTTAGTTTCCTTATTCACAATTTCTGTGCAAAATTTATGAAAGAAATATAAATGGAATATTAGAGTTTTAATTAAATTTCTGAAACTGTACTTAATAATAATAAAAAGCTAAATAATTCACAAAATAGGATGCAAGAGAATATTGTTATACAATTAAATTTTTAGCAATTCATTTCCTAATTCTTTTTTAATCGTGATGAATTAGAGATACTAAAAATGGCTTTTTAAAAGAGTTCAAATTTATCATCAACTAATAAAAGAAAATAAAGGGGAGTGGGAGTGTGTGATCAAGTTGAAATAAAAGAGTTATGTCTTAATTTAGAATCTGTAATAAACTAAATATATAAATATTTGTAAGTATATAATAATATTTATTTATACCTAAATGCAATGCCTTATGGTAAATTTGCACATTTCAGCACATGAAAAACAAAAGAATTTTATTAAAGATTATTTAAAAAAACAGGCTCTTACAGAAAAGGGGGAAAACTAATTTAATTTATAAAAAATTCAATTTAATTCATAAAAAAATGATCAATTCAAAATAAAAAGAAATACATTAAGAGAAATGAAATTATCAACTTGTTATAAAATATATTCAATTAAAAAATATAGAACAACTATATATAATTAAAAATATTTTTATAAAAGTTCTTGAGAATGAAATCAAACTATATATAAATAAAAGATAAAATGATTAAACATTAACTTTTTTTTCACAAAATTATTTCCATTTTCATAGCAAAGCAATCAATCCAGTGAAAATCTGAAGTAATAGAAAGTTTTTTATCATTATATATACTGTTAAAAAATCATTTCAAATTTCTATTGGTAAAGGAAATAATTTACTTCACTCTTGTATTTCCTTTCTTAATAGAAAAAATATTTCAGAGCAAAAACAAAACATTTTCTCAATAAGCTTTCTTGATTCTTAGATGGAAAAAAATATGGATAAAAATTGTTCACAAAATTAATCTACTATTCCTGAAGCAAGCATATTTTACAATTTCAACAAAATGTAAAAGCCAAGTTACTTCAGAATTATTTAACTTTCTTGAAAAATTATCTTGTTTGAAAAATTACTTCACTTGTGAATCAAAGGTCACTTGTACAAAAAAAACTAATAATAATTAATAACTTTAAAATACCATGTTGACTGAATAAAGATATATATATTTACACAAATTTGATTCCTTAAGATTAATATCAGCTTAACATTAAAGGAAATGATCATATGTGCTACACAAAATATACTTATTAATGTCATTAATGTTATATAAATTCTCATTACTTACTTTTTTGAATACACAAAAAATACTAATATAGACTTACATATTATCATTACATGCATCAAGCAAAACATTTGAAAAAAAAATGTTGTTAGTGTTAATGTTTGGTTACAAGCAATTGAAGTACATACAAGCAACAAAAGTTTTTTCATATAAAATTAAAATAAAGTTTATATTTAGTCAGAACTTGATATGAAGAAAAATTCATTATTATATTATTTATTATAATTATAAAAAGGAGATAAAATATAGGAAAATAGGGGTTAGTATCTAAAAATATAACTCCATTTAGAACAGTAATTATCATGTCTTAATTTTTTCCTCACTTTCTTTTAAGATTTTGAAAAACTAATCTTAAGTTAAAGAGGCTTTAAACAACAGTTTATACTAAAATAATAATAATAAATAAATAGTTAAAATTTTAATTACATTACAGTTGGAATTTTTGAATTAAAGAAACTCAAATGGACACTGTAATGTATATCTGCAAATGTTCAAACAATAATAAATCTCTTGTCAAGTGTTAAGTGAAATTTGCTGAAGTGATTTTCAGGTTCAAATCATACATACTTCAAACAATTAACGTGTACAAATATTTTAATGAAAAGACCCATAAAACATATCAAAATTCACAAGTGTATTGCCCAAACATGTGGAACAGAGAGCAAATAATGGCATTTATATTCTTGGTTTCTGAAGCTAATTACTATAAAATTTATCCACACATAACTAACAATAATGGACATGTATGATCAATGGAACAGAATCTTAAATGAAAACTTGAAACAAATATATTCAGATAATGATTCATTTCCATTACTAACAGAACATGATTTTCTCAACATAAATCAATGCTTTAGAATGTCTTCAGCCACCCACCCATGCATCCACCCTTAAATTGTTAAATATGCTGGGTGCAATTTAAATAATCAAATTAATTTATTTTATAAAAATAGTTAATATTTCTAAAGGTTTGAAAAGAAAAATAAATAAACGCATTGTTAATCTAATGAACTACTTAAACTGTACGTTAAATAAAAGAAACAAGATCTATTTTACTAAAAGACATTAGATTTATAATTATTTTTAATGAAATTTGAAAAAAGACATCTCCTGAATTCTTCTATGGCTATAGCATTTATTTCAAACATATATGTATTTAAATTATTCAATTTATGGGGGAAAAGTATATGAGTAATTTATCACAGTAATATAAAGAAAAATTAAAACTATGTTTATCACAGAAAGCCTGTGCAATGTTTCTTTCTTAACTTATATACATGCTATTTTTCATGAAAGCTTATGTACTTCTCCTGAAGAATAAAATCTAATTTGTTTTAGTATAACTTTTTTTTAAAAATATATATTTAATAAAATTTGGAAACTAAAATTCAAGTATTTGTTTCTTGTGGGCTAAGAGATGAATGTAGCTTAATTTAAAAATCTTGACAATCAGCATAATTTCACAATTCATAACTTTGATTTATTCAGAATATTAACATAATACACATAAATAAATGATATTTTAATATCTGGATTTTTACTATTTTTCTCAGGAAAATAGTTGTCAATAATGATATATTTATTTTTAAACAAATTGTGAATTAAATAAGATATTTCTGAAAAACAAAACAAAACTTGAAAAGTAATATTTTACAATTATTTTAAAAAGTTAAATTTCATAATGAAAGATATATTTGGAAACATAATGACTCTTACTGATTATAAATAAATAATGTTAATAGGCAATTTGACTTATATTTACAAATAATAATTTATTTATGTGAAAAAGCTGAATTACTCATAACTAATACTATCATACTGTGATAAATTATTAATATATTAAATTAGTATTGAAATTTATAACAAGGCAAGAAATTTGATAGTATAAACCAAAACTTTAAAAAGAGAAATAACAATCAAACTAATATGTGCAACTGTGATTAAAAAAAATTGAACAAAAATAAATAAAAACAATAATTTACCAACAGAATAAAAATCAACACAATTACATTTGAATTATTTCCTCTTGAATAATCTTAATGAACATAATAAAAGGAAAACTTAGTCTTAATTCTTATGAATTATAAACAATTTCTCTTTTTCCTAGAAAAGAAAATATGTTTAACTATCTTCAAACCAAAATATTCCATCATTTATGCCTCCCCCCTTCTCCATACATACACACATTTTACTTTTCTAGCAATTATCTTTTTAAAAAACATAGTGGAAAAAATTTAACATTTTATGCTTTAAATAGTAGAAAAAGAATATTTTGCATTTTCCCAAAAGGGCAGTGGATTGCAGAATAAAATTAACTGTTATGATGAAATAATTTACAATTAAATTAACTTTCATTTAGTTTAGTTATCACAGAAAAATAATGTCTTCGTGAAAAAAGAATGTTAGTCATAAAAAGAAGGTAGTCATAATAATAAAGTATTTTTGCAGTTTAACAATAAACAAAAAATATCAAGAGATAACATAATTTTAAATATCAGAATTCAACAAATAATTATAATAAATCCTCATTAAATTATTTGAATTTTGATTCATTGACATTCATGTAAGAAAAATAAAGAATTAAGTAATATCACATCATCATTGCACAACATTATACAATACAAATAAAATTTTCCTCATAGCATTCATCATTAATAAACATCATCATAATTATATGTAGAGTAAAATTAAAACTTTAAAAAAAATTTCACATTTTTCATATTACATGGAAAAAAATTTAATATATCAATGTATGAGGAACAGCTTTTTGGAAATATTTTGCTTCAATGTATAATAAAATCCTTCAAACACAAATTAATTTAACAAATTAAATTTTACAAAACAGCAGTAAGATAACATTGCTAATACATATATATAAACTCTTTAATCTATAAACCAAATCCTAATAAATATTTGTTTTCTTTACACACCAATACGCCCCATGCTTATTTACCTTTCATATACATAAAACAACCTCATTTACTTTATATAAAACTTGTAAAATTTAAATAATAAAATATTCAATGAAAATATCTGAAGCAACATCTTGATAAAAGAATAATTTCATAGAATAATAATTAATGTAACTAATTTTACAACATCAAAAATCTATTTAAATATGCAAGGAGGAAAGAGTAAAGGTTTGACAAAATTAAAATCATTTTTTTTTTTATTTACACATATCCCTCAGGATGCGTAAAAATTACATTAAAAAACTAAACCTCTATAATGTACCGTATTGTAGAACAATGCAGAAGATAAAGTGCGATGTTGCATACGAAACATTATAAATAAATTTTGTAAGAGATATCTGGCATCACAAACAATCATATTAAGGTCATCATGTTTACCAGTTAAGTCAGCAAGATTTTTCAAATGAGGTAACAATTGAAATATTGAACCCCATTATAACAAAAGGAAATCCCATTAACTTTTGTGCAAGAGCAGTTAGTCAAACAATAATCACCATGTCTCAATATACATGGTAAGTTATTCTTACATACAGATTTTGTCAAATGCATGCACTCCTGCTCTTAGTGACTCATTTCTGTGCAATGGACCTAATATGATACTTTTTATTTGCAATTTTCTGCAAGTTTATACATTCTAGAGGTATTTTTTAGAGAATTTCTATGAATTCTATAGAAGAAACCTTATTTTATACAATTTATGTGTTCTTAATGAAACAGCTAATATTATATATATAATTTTTTACTATTTGTTAAAAATTCTACAAAACACTAGTTACACTAGAATAAAAATCTATTGAACTTTAAAAATCCTTAAAAAAGGTGACTAATTATTAAACTATGGACTAATTAAAATGTAATATAAAGAGGAATATTTTGATTGATGTACATATTTTGAATATTAAAATACATCAAGCAAATCATGCTGTGTACTTAGGAGTATATTTTTTAAACGGTATTATAAAAATCTCAAGGTAAAACTTTCTCTTATAAAATATACTGTTATGTCTTCAGATAAAAAGAATATATTTTTAATCATTTGTTTAACCCTCTAATTACCTTTTGATTACTGTTTGATCTAATAGCTTAAAAGATCTGAAAAATAATCTCGTAAGAATATTTCTCAACTTAGCTTGAAGAAAATATACATTTAAATATTAATGAACACACAAACATGAAACAATAAAAATGGAAAGGCTTGTTTGGTAGTTTAGACAAATAAATTTTTATTAAAATTCTTTTTACTAGTCTATATCACATTTTCAGGAAAAAATATGATAATATTTTGATATCAGACAAATTCATACAAACATATAATTTCCCACATGTAAAATTTGATGCTATGCAAAACAGTATTAATTTTTTAATAAAGTGATACAAGGTTTTAAATGGAAGAATCAACTCTCTAGATGTTACAAAATTTATATAAAACATCATAAAATATCAAATTTTATTTCATTCAAAATACAATAACTGATTTTAAAAATTGTGTTTCATATTTCTTTCCATTACAAATTATGACATTTTGATTATTTAATATAAATATTTTTAGATGTCACAAGTAAAACTGTCAAGATAGAAAGAAATTAAAACCAAAATAATATTAAAATATTGACATGTCATCCAATTTTTTAAAACTATTAATCAAGAACAAAATTCTCAATATCTGCGCTTCTAGATTATTTTAAAAAATTAAATGAAAAATTGATTTAAAAAATATTTCAAAGATAAAATCTATATATTATCAATGTATCATGTAAGTAATATTGATAATATATTATCAATATTATTTATATGAATAAGTCAATAATACTAAAAAGAAAGAAACTTCATTAAAACAATTAACAAGAAAATCATATGCATCATTGTCTAAAAAATAAAGAAAATATAATTTCAGCTATTAAAAACATTTTGCATCAAGAAAACAAATTTAAACTTTCAAAGCTTATATTAAAGATGAATAGGTGATGATATACATTTATATAAATTTTTCTAGTTTGCAATACAATCCATTATGCTTCCAGAGTTAAAGATAGGGTGACTTCACATAACCAGCATGGTAATCGAAAAGCTCCTGAAAGATATGACACAGTCAAACCTCAGCAATCAGCTTATCAGAATGTATACATACAAACACAAACAATAATATGTTGAACAGCTGCTTCTAGAGAGTCGAATTCAAATTTCTTAAGGCAGAGGCCAAGGCAAGCCTGTAAAATCAACTGGCCCACCTAAACCAGCATCAGCCTCAAGCAAGCTCATAATTACAGCCATGGCAGCTTCATCATTACCTTCATTACTACTGCTTTGATAAGAAGCTTGCAACATATCTCGACCAATGACAGAATCCATGTTAGGTATCTGAATAGGTTCATTCATAAGAACAGGATTATGCACAGGAATTGTGTATTGAGATGAAGTGCTGTTAGATGAAGGTGAACTAGCAGCTAGCTCATTTTCAAATGCAGGAGGAAGATCTTGCTTTGAATGGTAATTTCTAAGGTAATTAGATCTGTCTTTCTGTGAATTTAACATAGCAGGTGGAAACTGCTGTGCAGCATAAGTGTCTGCTCCAGTAGGGCTAATAGCACAAAGGTCAATTTCATTAGCTCTTTGCCTCTCAAGTACTTCTTCAGCAATCTGACGACCAATTTTTCCTGCACCTACCTTAGTCCCCAATAACTTCTGAGGATCCCCCATGTTAACAGTATTTGGCAAAATAGACAGAACAGCATCTAAACTATTAGAATTGCTGCTGTACATTTCTTCTCTAGCACTGTTTGAGCTTTCTACCAATCCTGAATCCATAATGGGGACTAGAGTATTTACAGAAATTATGTATTCTAATTCTTTAGTCCACGGATTTCTGAAAGTTTTCCATTTACTAGTAAGGAAGGCAAAATTGTTTGACTTACGACGAAACCTATACACAGGAGAAGACAATCTCTCTTGACTTTGCAAAACTTGTTTGTGGAATTCTGCAAGCTGCATAATATCATCTTGATGAAAATATTCATAGCAAGATGTTCCTTGCAGCTCTTGTGGGAGATAGCCAAGCATTAAAAATGCTCTTTGATCAACAAAGAGAAATTTTCCATCCATGCCATGGCGAGAAGTGAATTCCATTGATCGTAACTCAATGCCATTTTTAGGAGATGGATTTGGCAAGCAGTGCTGAACTTGACCAATGGCTACTAAGCAACTTAAATTGCAGTCACTATCTACATCACTTTCCAGATCAATGGTAAGATTAGCTGGAGCCCATGATTTTAAATAACCAGTACAATGTATCACAAGGTATTTCCGATCAGAACTGTGAGATTTCCTCTTCCTGTGCATACCTGTTGTAGTATCAGCTTCTTCTTTCACAGATGAAGAAGCTTTATATTTCATACGACAAAAGAATGACCGTCTAGCTCCAGGACAAAGTCGTACTTGAGTTGGCTGAATATCAGTCTTGACAGGCATCATAGTTTTGGCATCAATTAATCTCTCCTTCGGAGATAAGTCGGAAGATGATAGCTGCTCCTTTACTTTAGCAATGTCTTTGGGGTGTAATATATCAAACCAACTTTGACCTAAAAGATCGTTTTGTGAATAATTAAGAACTTGTGAAACAGATTCCGATACAAATAACATGCGACCACGGTCACAACTCACTACAAACAGAAAACCTTCTGCAGCTTTCAGAATTAGTCGTTTAAGTTCTTCATCAGATAAAAAGGAAGGCTTATATAAACCTTCAGCATAAGAGTTGATTGAGCCTCTGAGAGTTTTCAAATGCTGTACTGCCATTCGCAACACAGTCAACTTATCCAACTTTCGGGACATAGCATTACACATTGGCACCATAGAAGAAAGCTCTGTTATATAGGTATTCATTTTATCTCGCCTCCTTTTTTCTATTTCACTATGATTTTGCTTTTTTGTTTGATCTTCCCCATCAGACTTTGCCATTTTTGAGTTGTCATCTAATTCTGATGTTTCCATGATGTCACAGAGCTTCCTTTTTCGAGATGACCCTTGGGAAGAATCCATTTTGGAGTCCATAGCACAGATGATCTATAAAACAAAGGTATGCTAAGAAAAAATTATAATAATCATTTTAATTTTTCTATTTATAGCAGTAACTGGCTATTAATTAATTACAAAAGGGAAAAAAAGCATTATTTAATAATTCTTCAATTTCAGTTAAACAGTGTTTACAACAGAGCAAAAATATTAACTTAAAAATTTTGAACAGTGCTCAGATTAAGCATCAGAAAAGGATAATATAAAATAACGAAATAAATTAATTACATCCACTCATTTTAATATGACATTGGATATTTTTCAAACATCAGCAAATACTTAATCAAAGTACAACAAAGACCTTTACATTTATTCTTCTCTATTTAATGTTAAATTCAACCTACTATATATATATATATATATATATATAAACTGTAAAATATACTATATGTATACATTTTGACAGTTGTGTGGCTGAAAGGAAAAGACTTTTATAATGAAAGAATGAACTTTAATTTATTTTACTATGGGAGGCTTAATTTTTACGCAGAAACAAAAAAGAAATGCATACACTCTCACTAGAATGCAAGAGCAAAAGTGACCACATTTTCCCTTTAGAGGGCTTATTATGTAATTCTGGTAAGAATTTCTTTGTGATATGACAACTTAGGGAGGAAATCTTAGGTATTTTTGAAATAGATGTGTAGTTACTACAATTCTTTTTACCTCTTCACTCATGTTGAGGTAAAAAATAAATTCAGCCATTTTTTAAAAAATATATACTAAACATAATTAAATAAAAAGTGGGATTTGGATTAGGAAATAAGTGAACATTTTAGAATGAAGCTAACATGGGCTAATTTGAGATAAAAATCAGAAAATAATTAAGATTGAAATTAAATTAAGAGATATCATAATTTTTCATCACCACAAGACATAGAAGTGCACTAGACCCTTCGAAACACATGTGTACTTTACAGAGGTGCTCAAATGAAAATTAAAGTTTAAATGTATATTAAAAGTAAATGTATGTTTAACATCATGTTAATATAAAAGTTCATTCAACAAACGTATCCCTATTATATCTCTGAAGAGTCTAACTTGTTAAAGAAAATATGTAAAATTAGAAGAGGATAAACAATAACAACCAAAATATTAATAAAATGTGTAGTGTAGAAAACAGATTTCTTCAGAAACTTAGCTGATAATCTTTTCTTGATAAGAATTGTTTCTTTAATAGTAAATGTTTAATACAGCAAAATTATCAATTTAGAAATAAATAAGTGGACTGGTAAAATAAGAACATATAATAATAAAATTTTAACATAAGTATGATTTTATATAAAACACTTGGATAATAATAATTATCAAAATAATAAACACAAGATTCAAATAAATTCAAGATTATAGTAAATATTAATAATGATTTTAAATTATACACAAATGGAAAGTGTTTCAATAAATTTGAAGGAAAAAAAAAAAGAATTGTTCATCAAGGTAATTAACTAGCATTTTTAAGAGTTGGGACTCAATGGAACTAAAAATTAGCACATCAAGAATGGTATTGGTATTTTAACATAGAAGGACTTCTGTATTAAAAGAAATAAATATATAATATCAAAAATGGTTATTTAATTTAATTTATTTTCTAACTAGAGTAACAAAATGATCTTATCTCCATTTATCATCTCGCATTCTCAGAAAATTAACCTCAATTAAGTTTAAGTTTTTAAAAGATTTATTTTAAGAAAATATTGATAGTTCGAATTTAAAATAAAATAGAAGCCTTAAAATTTGGGATAATCCCAATCAAAATCTCACTGTACAAGCACTGTGAAAAAATATTTCCCCTATCAAAATCTTACAATATATAAAACCCCTGAATAATGATTTTATTCCACTTTTTATATTTCAACTTTTCATCATTCCGTTTTGTGTTGTACTCCTCCCTTTTACTAGTACATAATGCCTTTTTCCTGTGATAGAATAAATTGAACTTAAAAATTTAAAGTGTCATTTATGTCTTTGAAACCACCTTCTGCTTTTAACAAATAATAATAATACATTATATATATATTCATATAACATTGCCAATGGCTCCCCATAAAAGATAGTACAACTAATTTATAATTTCTTTCCACTGCTGAAAATCGGTTATATACTCAAAAACTCTTGAGTTAGATCTTTACTGAATGAAATAGTCTGGGGTGAGTCCCAGTTTGTTGGATTAACCATTTTCTGATTAAGTATTATTTTCAATTGGTAGTTTTTAAATTTTAGAAAACAATTATATTTAAATTTCATCATATATACAATAACATAAAGGTAAAGTTAAGCAAAGAGTATAAAAAACTTTTGCATTGCTAAATTTTGCTATATTTTCATAACATTTAAAAATCATCAAAGAAGCAATAACATTATCCCATACAATCTTGACTCACACTGATTGCCCACATCTTCATAATAAAAATATACATATGTGAAAGGAATTTTCAACGTTTGATAATGGAAATGTTACAATTAATTTGTACCAACTTTTTTAATACCATTACCATTTAATGGCATATTATAAACTAACAGCCTTTGGGAGCTAAAGAATTTATTAGGAATATTGGTTGCATATATTTTTAGTTAAATCTCTTGTGTATAACTTAATATTTTTGTGATTCCTCCATTAAAATATTTATAAGTGGCACATTAAGGAAAGCATGAAATTCACAGCATTTCTGTGGCTTTATATTTGTTTTGCATATTCTACATATGAATCAACCTCACAGAGTCAATATCCATAATACTATAGTGCTATGCAAAACATTATTATTCTAATCTCCTTTCTTTCCATGGAACTACAATTTCTCTTTCTTATTTTTCATGTAAACTACACAAATACTAAAAATAATCTTTTCAACAACGGTTTCCACATTTAAAAAAGTTGTGCAATTAAATATCTGATAAAACAACAAAATATTGCCTGAATTTCAGTTTGGCAATGAAACTTATTTTTAAAAGCTATGAAAAAAATACTGAAATTCAGTAAGAACTGTGAAAATATTGTTGCACAAAAGTGAATTTTCAAATACAAATTTCACTTTTGTGCAACAATATTTTTGTGATATATAACAGAAAAATAACAAAATGTTACTCAACTGATATTTAAAATTTTAAAAAAATTACCCTATGTCACAATTTTTTTCCCACCAAAGTATATATGAGAATCTTTAAAAACAATAAGTGCTCTCTATATATTGATACTCCCAAACACCATCAGCAAAAATCTTTACCACACATATAGTTAAGTTTAGTTTGTAAATATGAATATTTGTCATTATAATTTTAAAAAAAAAACAATTCTACACTTATAATATATAAATGTA
The DNA here is from genome assembly GCA_026289955.1 of Argiope argentata. NCBI lineage: Eukaryota > Metazoa > Arthropoda > Arachnida > Araneae > Araneidae > Argiope > Argiope argentata. The sequence continues at coordinate 304,507 of JAOUZG010039685.1, forward strand.
CATTTATGACATAGTTAATAAAATGAAATATTTCAAAATGGGCAATTCATAAGATTATTAAACACACCTTCACAACTATTAGTTGTTTTTGCAGAAACACACACATCCTTGAAATGTTTTTAATGATCAGCACTTTATTTACGTTTTAATGCGTCATGTTTTTTCTTTTTTGTTACACATTTATACAGTGTAGGAACAAAAAATTATTATAATATCTAAACAATAAAAATATCATAGTTTTTTTAAGAAATTCAAATGTCACGTTGCAAGGCCAAGATCATTGACAACCTCTAATTATCAGCACAGAGCAATAATTTTACTTTAACGACGATGAATAAATGTAAAATATTATCAGCAAAAAAATTAGAATGAATTAAGATGTAAAATGTTAATTTAACGTTGAATGGATAGATTGATATATTTCAAAACAGAATGATTTAAAATGTAATTTTATCTCAGATCACAGAGATATTGACCAGGAAAAAAATTGTTCCCAACAGAAAAACGTCATACCTTACAGAAATCCCAAAATCACTCTCTCAAAGATGAAGCTCCAATAGTTTTAAATTCATAATCAAAACAGATTAAATTGTCACATATTTCACAAAATTAACTTTTTTTTTCTAATCGACCATACCTCTCATATAAGTGAAAGTGTCAACAAATAAACAACTGGCCTAGAGCTGTGACGATATTACGTAACCACAGTAAAATTTACCGGAAATGCCAGATTTCTTTTGGAAATTCCAGAATTAAAAAGAAAATAGATTAAAATTTTAAATTTAGCATATTAAACCAATAGCTACTTTTACTTAGTACTTTTTTAGACGGATTATACCGTCTAATTGGAGGAATTTATCAGAAACTGAAAAGAAACATTTATCTAAATTCGATTGAAAAAGATATATATATCTTCAGAATGGTGCAACTCGAATGGAAATCACATTGAAGAAGAATACTGATTGTATTAGCGGCAAAAATCAAATTATTTTTAAACTTTTAAACATGTCAAAAACAGAAAGTGCTATCACTTTAAAAGGCTCGGCTGATATTGTTACTGAATTTTTTAGTAAGTTGTAATATAATTCTTATTCTGTGAATTTAATTATTTAATACATTTCATTATATTTGGTCATTTTTGATTTTAAGAAATATTTTGTCACGGCGTTAAGACTATGATGTATTTATGTTCTAAGTATTCTCCAATTTGTAAAAAATATTACCTTTTTAAGTGTTCTTTTTAGTAGTTTCTTCCATTTTGTAGTCAATAGAAAAAAAATTAACTATTAATTTCCAAAAATTGAATTTCAAAATATTTGCAACGGTTTATTAAGGTTTTAATTTTGTATTTATATGAGTGCAGTTTTTCTTCAGTCATATTTAACGCTGTAAAATGATTTATTAATTTAAATTTCCAGAAAGCTAGCTGATATAATAAAAAATTTCTGGTATCAATTTTATTGGGGATTTAACTCTGAAAACTCTAGAACAATTTTTAAAAAATTTGGGTTCTCCAACCATATAAACAAATGACACATTTCATCGTTTTCAGAAACAAATTTTACCTTTCTTTAAATTAATTCACTTTCCTATAAGGCAAAAATTCTATAATTTTTTTATATGACTAGTATTTATTGTGTAAATTTATGAATATTATTATTCAATTAATCATGCTTATTTTACTTCTCAGTGTTTATGTTTAGCACAATTAATTCTTAAAATGTAATTTGACTTTTTTTATAATTTCTTCCATGTCATTTATATGTTGATGATTGTAATTCTTGATTCATAACGAAAAATAATTTTAATTATTGTGTTTTATAAATATTTTTAGTTCTTATGTTGGAGTATAAAATCATTTTGAATGTGGTTTATATAATTTTGCATAGAAGTTGTACTTTAAAATTTTTCAAATTGCTCTAAAATTAAAATATTTAAAGAATGAACTTATTTAATTTATATCATTTAATAGCTCCTTATCTAATACAATATAGATTGATTGATATCTGTAACTAATTATAGACCCTAAGCTTCTGTAGAAGTATTTTCAATTCGTTCAAGTATAGTGGAAACTTGATGAGTCAAAGTACCAGAAAATAACATTGAATTATTGAAGATTTGACTCTTTGAAATCATTAAATATAACAAAATTAAGGTATCACTTCTTAAATTTATTACCTCTAAATACAAGCAAAATAATTGGTGGTAAATTTTATCAGAGAACTTTAATACATACATTTTAACCTAAATAATGTATAATATATTTAAAAAGTAGGCTAGTTTTTTTTAAGTAGGTAAGCAAATTTATATTGTTCTGAATTATAATTCTTCATACTCATTAAAAAAGGATATTATTATTTTTTTTAAAGAAATCTGTAACTAAACATTTCTTTACATCAGAATATTCCTTGTTCATTAAATAGTCTTCTGTTACTTTCAGTGCATCAAAAGCAGGATGTAATTCTGCAAAAATGTAGAAAACACATTTTTTTTTTAAATGATGGTATTTTTATCAGTGACTTAAGTGCTTCCATGTCTTTATCATCAAAATTCTTTTCACTATTTTGCTATGTCCCTGATGATTTTACTGTATACTTCAAGCGTAGTGTATTCTGTCATTAAAAATTTTATTATTGACACAAAATCTGTGAAGTTTTGTTTGGAAAAATGCTTTTTTTAAAAAAAATCTTTACTTATTTTATAGCTGAAAATTCTTATTTTTTTTTTCTTCAATCCAGCCCCAATTAGGATGCATCTTTTACAAAATCTGTCTTTCTGAAATAGTTGGTGATTGTCTCAGAAGTAACATCGCTCCATAATTTTTGAAATTCCTGATGACCATCAAGTTCTTATATAAGATGTTGAAATGTACTGATCCATGGGCTGTATGATATTGAGTTTGGGGAAATAAATACAAGCTTTCTCACAATTAATGTCTGCTATTTTATGATGTGCCACCCATATATTGATGTGTCGGGTGTGTAGCGGATAATGCTAGGCCCGAACTCCCAATCTTATGGTTAGTAGCCGAGTAACATACCAATCAAGCAAAAGGGACCCTTCAGCTCAAAGGAAGTTATCTGGCTTATATAGCATTCACCATAGATGTTACAACTGTTCTTTCGTATAAAATAAATGTCTTATCAATTTTTTTAAATACAAGATTTAAAGAGTTCTAATGACATTCAAGCTGTGTTATTACTGATATAATCCATGCGTAAAGATAAGTACTTTTCCATTAGCTGTGCCATAGCAAAAAATGGGCAAAGAAATTGGACAGATTTCTACATTGTTTGACGATTTTTCACTGGCACCTGGTTAACAGAAAAGTACTGCAAAGCATTTTGGCTTTTTAGTTTTCACGGTAATGAGAAAAGGTAGCTTCTCATTTCCTAACATATTACTTATTGTTAACCATGAGAATTATAAGTTTTTTTTTTTTTGGCTTGTTTTAAAAGTAAAAATTTAAGACATTTGAAGAAAGGTTCATCTCATCTCTTCAGTTGTTTCTTTTTACTACTATGCTTTCACCTCAAATGATTTTGCAAGCTAATATTATGTCAAATTTTAAATTTGTCCGTCCATCAAATATTTACTTTAGAATAGTAGCCAATATTTTTTTCAAAAACTTCTGCTCTACCATTTTGTTGATTTTGCAGAAGATCAATAAATGTTTTTTTCGTTCTGGTTTTTTGACTCGTTAAAATTATTAAAATTTGCCTGCCTGAGAAAAAGATGCAGTGACATATTTTCAAAATTGTAGAATTATTCCATCTAAAAATATTTGTTTGTATGGACATGAGATGAGTTTATGAAAACAGACAAACAATGCCAATATAAAGTATTTTTTTTAATTAAATTGGTTCTATGTAATATATTTCCATAAAGACTGAATTAAAACCCTTTTAAATATTCATGACCTATGTTTTGTATTTAACTAATAAATTGATTTAACTTTTTATTATAATTATATAATACAAAATAAAGCAATTAGGAATTCAAAAGTTGATTTATGAACTAAAAGTTTTGTGTATCATTATTTAATTTTTTTCCATTAAAGTTTAAAACACATACTTCCTTATTACTTAATCTTGATTATGTTAAATCTAATATCAAATTTGATAATTATTGTAAGACAATTTGAATACCATGCTTTAAAAGTTTTATCTTCAATTTTAATGAATAATTTAAGCTCTTAAATTTCTATTTTTATAAGCCTTTTTATTCAAATTTCTTGATATTTTTCTAATGAACATTTACTTTGTTTTACAGATTATGGTATCAACAGTATAATTTATCAGCGAGGTATATATCCTGTAGAGTCATTTTCTAGAGAAGATAAATATGGTCTTGCCATTCTTATGACTAAAGACAATGAATTGCAGACATTTATTGCTTCAATATTAAAGCAACTCAAACGTAAGCTTATTTATTTTAAAATGTGTACATATGGAAATTTTTATTTCTTTAGGCAGCAACATGCTTTTAAAATAGTTGAAATTTTTTACTCATTTTTTTCATTTCTTAATTGGTAAAAATTATCTTGAGAATTATAGGTTATAAAATATAATTTCCATATATATTTATATACATACATATTGTACCATACTTTGGATTTTGTGTAGAATGAGAGTTGATAAAACAATCTCTCCAAAAAACTTAGAAATCACTAGAAGATTCAGGAAATTACAGCTGTTACGAGTCCTAATTCAGCTAATACAACAAAAAACAGCTTCCAAGCACAGGGATCTCTAATATCTCAGACAGGCAACAGCTTCTGTGCTCTGGGCTAACAGTCGAGTCTTCACTACTTTCTCTAGGCCCATGGTTAATCAGGTGGGGGTATTTATACCTGACTTGACTTTAAAATCTAGGACTTTCAACAAGGTTCTGGACCACTGTTATTGTAAAAAAGATTGTTCTTTAAATGAGATGTTTCTGTGTGAAAAAGAGTTTTCTTTACAAATCTGCGTCGTAGTAGTATGCCTTATCGAAATTTATAATAACAGTACTGCTGTAAACAATATCTGAATGCAGTATACCCTCCCCCCCCCCATCAATGATAGTTTTTTCCCCTCAAACACTATTTTGATAAGAATAGTTTAGCATCCTAATTTTGGTTAGACACAAGTAATATTGTCTTACAAATCAGTCAAAATATGAATTTATATATAATATATATATATACCAGATGCATTTTCCTGATATTCAAACTAAAAAAAAAAAAAAATCTGATATCTGAAAAAAAAATAGTACTAATATATCAGAAAAAAGCATGAATAGTATTCATTTTTTAAAAATATTATTTACAATATTTTTTTTGACAATTTTTATTGAAGGCAAATTTGAAATGTTATTGTTATCTAGATAAAAATTGGAAGCAAAATACTTTTGTACCAGTGTTAATTGTTAATATTATACAAAACTATTATATTCTTCATTTTATTAAAGGGGGTGGACCTTGAGAATGTTTTAAATTTTTATGTATGTAAAGGGCGGACCCCCCCCCTTTTTTTTTTCTCAAATATTGATATTCATTATTTTTTATGGCTTTAGATGTTGAGTTAATGATTTATAACTTTAATTTAGGTTTATGAACTATTAGAATTGAATTCAAGAACTGAATACTTTAAAAAGATATGTTTTGTTATAGAAAACAATGTTCAATTAAAATTAACATTGTTTACCTTTGAAAAACATTTTGTGTAAAGATTCATTTGTAATAAATCCCAATAAAATATTTTTATTGGTATGGTCAAAAGTAGAAGTTTTTAATATATTCTATTTTTAGTCTTTAATTTGTAATTCAGCTTAACTATTAAGGAATCCTAAGATCAGCCACTTCTCAAATTCACTGACATGTGGTACAAGTATCATGGTGTATATTTTGTTGAAAGTACTTGAAAATTAGTTTCGAAAAATATTCAAATATTGTATATAAACACAGAAATGCACAAATCACTTCCAAAAACGAAAATACCATTTGTAATTGTGTAATACAGAAACACCCATCTTTTCTACTCTCTCTCTCTCTCTCTCTCTCTCTCTCTCTCTCTCTCTCTCTCTC
>JAOUZG010039685.1:310583-322950 GCA_026289955.1 Argiope argentata
TCTCTCTCTCTCTCTCTCTCTCTCTCTCTCTCTCTCTCTCTCTCTCTTTCTTTTCTGTATATATGAATCCAGTTTCAATTTATGAGACAGTTGTCTCCAAATTGCTGCTAATGAGCATGTTAGAGACTTATAAATGCAAGAATATTTTTAAATCAAAGAATAGAGTACATTTCTCTGATATTTATAGTAACATTCAATCTGCAGATGCATAATGGTGGTATTTAGTTTTTCACATGCAAGTTTATTGAATGGTTTGTTTATCATTTAAGAAATTATGAGTTTATTCAGAGTAGAGCTGCTTAAAATCCGTATTTTATATAAATGGGACATATAATAAACAATCTTGATTTTTCTAAAAAGGCTTGAGGTCCTACAAAATCCATTTGTTGCATATCACTCGCTTTGCAAGAAAATAATTAGCTTAAGTAATGTGAGAAAATTTATTAGTCAGGTCACAAAAGGGAAAAAAAATTATGAGACAGTTCAAAAAAAGTCACATTTAATATTAGACTTTATCTAAAAGAATGAAGGAGAAAGTGAATTTGCCAGTCAAAAAATATCAACTTTAATAATGTCTGAAAATAAAATTATTTTGAACTTTTTAATTAAGAGTAATTTGAAGTTAAATTTTTATCAGCATTAAAAATTGTTGCATCACATTTGTCCTTTAATGCATTCAATTATTTATCGAAAATATTTTTGAAAAAAGTATGCTAGGCTGTAAAAAAAATGTTCTTATTTGTTAAGGATTAGCTCCATGAAACTGATAGCTGAAAATTGTTCAGAAATTGATGTCCAAATACATGAATTGACAAAATAAATAAATGTTTATGATAACAAAATTTATATCACTTGAGTCCTTAATTTTGTGTGGCTTACAAATAAAGAACATAAGAGGTAATATCCTTTTACCCTTTAATATATATATGTTATGCCTTTTTTAAATTCTAGTTCATAAATATAGACTTTTCTATGCAAATATCAAAATTTGTTTAATATGCTATAATTTCAAATAATGTTATTTTTGTACACTTTCTTTGCTTTTTCCTTTCTTTTAAAATCATTTTGCTTTACAATTATCACATAAGCACTGTTTTTCCATTTTCTCGTATCTTGATTACAGAGAAAGCAGTTTTTTTTTTCCAGATTTGAGTGTTAACTCTTAAGATATTGCTATAAATCTGTATTATTACTTCTCTTCCTATTTAAAATTTTACAGATATTTTGATGGCTATACGAGTGCTAGACCAATGGTTTCCTAAATTTGATAACAAAATGGTGATTCTCGAAATTATTGAAATATTGACTATTACTCTATTAAAAGCCAAATTACTTTCTAGATTGATTCCTTGCCACAGAAACTATAGTAACTCTAGAAAGAGTCAATTAATTCTTCTTTAAGTTTTGGTCTCTTGTATTCTCTCTTGATACTTTGTACTGTTGTGGTTATTTACAAATTATTTGCTGCTTATATGTGTACCATGGAATTGGTATGTGCCATCCTTGTGTGCATTCGGATTGTGTTTTGTTACTGCTTTTTCATAATGAATGAATCTTCATTATCTGTTACAAAGTTTGGCAGACATTTCACTGTATACTTAATACTTAACAAATAAATTTTTTAAAGCGTCTAAAAATATGGCATTGCATCAGATATTTTTAATAGTAGGAATATAATTTAAAGTAAGAAAAGTTAATTATTTCTTCTTTTATTTTTGTTTAAAATTAATTTTTAGCTGTCATTAACTCTATTTATGTTAATTATTTTGTACTGTGTTGAATTAATGCCAATTTATTTTATTTATATTTATAGATTGGCTAATGACTAAAGAAGTACACAGACTTGTTCTCGTTATATCTAATTTTCACACTAAAGAGACATTAGAGCGATGGGAATTCAAAATTCAGTGTGAAGGAGAAATGGACTCTGGGTAAGTAATATTCTTAATTTCTTTCTAAGATATATTACCAATTTCTTTTTATGTAAAATTATGGCAGCTTAATTGTGTTTAGTGAAATTTAGTTCTTAATTCATTACATGTTTGGGGGGGATGAAATAATCCATTGGAAAGTATCATTCTTAACAAACGTCTTTCAATAATTATCTATCATTTTAGAAAATTAATTTATTAAAATAAATAAATGAAAATTTATTGATACAGAAACATTCTTTTTTATGTAAATTATTTATATTTTGTTTTTGTTCTTTTTAATAAGTGTTTTTAGTTTACTTTACATGTATCTTTCCTAATAATTTAGCAACATAATGTTAAAAATTATAATAAATTATCCTTAATAAAGTTTTGCAAAACAAATGATAATGAAATCTTAATGTCAGATGTAAAATCTCACCTATAGCTTAGCTAACTGTCTGCAGTTAATGCTTGTTTAGTCATGAGTTTTTATTTTTCAAACTAACAGCAGAATTGTAAAATATATAGTTAAATGGAATTTAAAAATCTTTTCGGTAAGCTTCATGATTTCATGTTACAATATGGTATGCCATAACATTCAACTACAAATGCAAGTATAATCAGAAGGTATAGTTAAGGCCACAATTATACATAGTGGAGACTTTATCAAGAAAGGAAAGCATGACTGATTCAATGTAACTATAATTAGTGAAATAAGGAAGATTTTGAACCATCTAGACACTGTTGGAAAATGCTCGATTTAATTTTAAATAAGAGGCATCTTAAGTTAGTAAATGTACATGCAATAAATTTTTTCTTGAATCAAATTTTTATTAAGTAATTCAACTCATTGTGCAAATTTGTGTGTATGTGTGTTATGATTCTGATTTTTTTTAAATTGGTTTCACCAAGAATGCATTTGTTAAATTTTAAACATCTCTCTTTCAAAACAGAATTCTTGTTTTAGACGTGACAATAAAAAAAAAAATTGAATGCATTTCATAATTAACAAAAATATAAAACTTTTAAAGCAGTATGTGCTACTTTTCTATCAAATTGAAGGTTTCTTGCTAAGAAAAGCTTATCAAGAATCAGCTATATAACATATTTAATTGAAAAATTAAATAATACATAGTGGCAGTTAATTCAAAATTTGAGAGGGGGGGGGTTATACTTGTTGAAAGTTTAGATGTTCATGGACTTATTAGAAATGCAATTTCTCTTTATTATGATATGGAAAATTTGATAATCAGTTTATATGGTGTTGTTTTTTACATTTACTTAAAATTTAAAAATTTGGTTGTAATAAGGCAGAAAGAAATTTCCCGTTTATTGTTCCATAATGATCATTTTAACATATGTAAATTAATTTTTTTTTAAATCAATTTGATTACTAAATGAAATGAGAGTAATGAAATCAGCAGTTCATGTTTAGATCTAAATCATTATATTATGGCAACATATTTTTTTAAAAATACATATAGTATTATTACCAATATTCAGTAAAAGAAAATATTTATATACTGTAATGAAAATAATTAAATTTACTAAAAGATATTTCTTTCAACTTTCCTAATCTAATCTAATTTTATTTACTAAAATAGTTTGGAGTTTTCTGTAATTAAAATTTTTATTAATTCGGTTTTTACTAATACCGCCTCAAGCAATCAGTTCTTTTTGCTGGGAATTTGGTTATATTTGATTTCAGATGAATCATTTATATATAATATAGAATCTTGCTTAAAAAGCATAATTTTTTCATCGACCTTATGAAGCAAAATAATTTTTTGTTTGAATATGTAAGTAATAAGCAATATGTTCCATGCTAAACCATTACTTGAACAAATTTTTAATATAATTTATTATTTATAACACCTGCTTTTATTATCATTTATTTACTTTACAAAAAAATTGTGTAGACAAATTTCTCTTCGATACACATCAAAATTTAGTGAAAATAAGAGCATCCAGAATAAATTGGTAGATGCTACCTTATTAGGGTATTTTTTGACAAATATTACAATAACTTTATGGCTTTCAATTTCTTCCTTATTTCACTGTAAGTTTGTTGTCTACTGACACTATTATTTTCTTCCTTTCTTTCTTAATCTCATCAATAATATTTCTGTGATACAAATGTGATTCTTTAAGTCATTTTGTAGTTCTAGCTATGTTCTTCCACCTGTGTACCATTGTCATTTTTATGCTACCATAATTTTGATTAAAGGCACAATCTCATCAATTAAAGATTCATAAGCACTTGCTCAAACTCATTTGAGCCTGCTGGACAATACTATCATTATATAAAGCTTCTTACCACCAGAAATAAGGATTTTCTACAAACATTTTTACAACACAGACTGATATCCAAGATACCGTCCAATTCTGCATGTAGTGTTTTAATGTCTCTATATCATTCTTTCTACAGAATTGCTTGCTGAGAGTAATTTTTTTTTCATTGCTTGTTATGCAAATCAATTGTGAGAGATGCTCATTAAAAAAAAGCTGCAATTGCTCCTGCATATAATTTTGCTGACCTTAATGCCATATTATTTTATTTGTCTTAATTTTTATAATTGTATATAAACATTCTAGTAAGACATAGTCCTATAGTATCAGAACTATTAACTATGAGAATGAGTAGTTCATTTATTTTAAATTTTGCTACATTCTAACTTCATTACTTTATTCACAATGTAAACTATACTAATAATGAACAGACTCCCTCTTCTGCTTTCAACACTGGAAGAAAAGCAAAAAAAGGCATGATTAAATATTTGATGAATAAAGGAAAGTGGTTTTGAATTTCAAGATAATGTAATGTTATGTAGAAATGTATATGTATTTTTAAAAAAATCATTATTGACAAGTTTGTAGGCATAAAATTTTCTTCAATTTATAATAATTTTTTTAAAAAAATCGCTCTGAAGTGTACATTTCCACCCAGCAAAGTATAGTTGTGTCAAATCTAAATCAAACAGCCTGACCTGTAGTGCCAACACACACACTTCCAATTTTATTATGAGTAGAAATGTGATTTAAAATGTAAGATATTTTAAAAGAATGCTGAATAAATTATTTAAATATGTTGTTGAACATTTTGTTCTCATTACTTCTTTTCATATCATCAGCCAAATATTTTTGATCCCCTTTCCCCCTTTTTTTATTTGAGGGAAGGAGTAAAAACTTATTCTTATTTTAATGTATTTAAAATGCAAAATATTTGTCTTCTATAGTATTAAGATATGGAATTATTTCTATGAAGTGTTGAACTACAATTTTATAATCTTCTAATTTATTTTAATCTAAATTCTAATTATTATTCTAAATTTTCTATTTATCAATAAATACTTTGCTTATTTTTGATTGCTTTTAAATTGCCTTGATCAAATCTGAACTGCAATATATAAATATATATTTGGTTGGAGAAAACAAAATTCATTATTTTACAGCCATTTACTGAGAAAATAATGGATTTCTTTTTCCATTTTCAATAATTCCATATGAAAAGAAAATAATGGAAAGAAATCCATTATTTTCTTGGTAGATGGCTGTAAAATTACGTATTTCTTTTCCCCTAACCTTTTATATACATTTGTTTTTGGCAAAATAAATTTAACAAACATTCCCAACTAAGGCATGATGTATAATTTTTGAAATATACAAATTCACTTTTTAGGGAAACTTTTTTTTTAAAACAAAAGATCAATTAATGTGGGAATTTATGAATAAATTTCTGGAATTATTTGGAACTAATTTCTTAATTAAAAAAAAAAAATCTTTCTCCTCCTACAATTATGAGTATGAATGGATTGAAAAGTCCAGTGTCCAAAACTGAGAAATAATGCTGATAGATAATGACTATAGAGGAGACACTGAAACTTAAAAAATACACTTTTTAGCATAGTATGTCATATTGATGAAATATACTAAACAAAATTATTTGGATTTAGTTGAAGGAAGAGTGGACTTGTGGATCTAGCTTTATAAGCCAGATAATATCTATGCTCAAAGTGCACTTTTGGTTTTGTGGTTATGTTACGTTGTGGTTCTAACCGTGACCTTCCTCTGCCAGACTTCACTTTTAATCAACTAATATTTTTTCCCATTGTGTTTGTATTTTATTAAAACTTGTTGACAATGAGAAATATATTTTTTCCTTCTAGTTTATAATTCACTTATATGTTACAAGTCCCTGGATTTCTTTTCTCTATCTTCTAATTGTGGTGACATTACAAATATTTATTGAAGACAAAGATGGATTTTTTGTTATTTATTTCCTTTGGTTTGTCTTTTTAATAAAGTTGTTTAACTATATCATAAAAATTTGGATAATGGATTCTTTTTACAAATTTTAATTTTTATAATTCTAATTTAGAGGAAAACCAAAATCCAAGGATATCAAAGAAATCCAAAAAGAAATCAGAAATATTATTCGTCAAATTACAGCAAGTGTTTCCTTTCTTCCTCTTTTAGACAATGCTTGTAAGTATATTTATTATAAGTGTTATTTTATTGAATGTTGTTTATTTCAAACTTTTTTTGCTAATATCAAGAAAAGAAATTTAAATTTAAAAATAGTTTTGACTAGAAATAGAACTGTTATATAAAAGTCAGTGCTAATTAAAATTGTGAAAAATAAACCAAAGGGAGAAAAAAAATCTGCAAGAATTTTCTTATTTTTTAATCAATTTCTAATCTTAACTTTTTATTTATCATCTGTAATCTTGTATATTGCTTGTGTAAGCATTTGCTTTTAAACATAATTTAACTTTTAAAAGATGTTTTCAAGGCTGCAGTTAACAAATACAAACTTCATAAATGCAAAAGGGAGCTGTAATTGGATGACTTCATAAATGCAAAAGGGAGCCCATGAATTAAGTAAATTCCTTTGATCAAATACCATGTTCTAAACCGAATGTAGCATGCGATACATTCAATTATTTTTACTATTTATGATATTAGACATGCTATAACAATAGTTTATAAGCTTACTATAATATGAAAGATATGCAATATAAGCCTTATTAATTTTAAACAAGATTTTGTAGAAATGTATTACTTTACCATTTTCAAAATACTAATTTACTCTACTTCTAGAAAAATCATAAAAATGTAATTTTCTGGGGAGAGAAAATGCAAGTTCTAGTTTTATGATTGTTGGTTCAGTAATATTACAAATTAAATCTTTGACCTTCTTTTAGAACAGGCTGTGTGCCCGTATAGACTGTAAATTTGTATGAATATTAATATAAAGAAAACTATTATTAGCCGATAAATTAAAATTAACTTTAAAAGGGTTTTGATTGAAGTTATTATTTTCTAACTATTGATCTTTGGTCCAAATTATAAAAACAACAACAAGAAACTGAAAAAAAAAAGGTTTCAGTTATTTTTAAAACAAAAATAACGCAAAAGTTATATTTAAAACAATAAAATAAAATGCTTGTGATGCTCTAAATTTACTTTTAAGTCATTTGTTACTCTTGCAAAAAGAAACCGGAAATATATTTATACCAACAATTTGAACGATTCAAAGAAGATAAAAAATTCAAACTCAAAGTTTTGCTCAATCTCCATGATGCGAGTCTCTGACTGACACATTCTTGGAATTATGTCTTCTGTGAGCATGATGAATGGGAAAACACTTTGAACTGGAATTTATTTATAATGTGCAGATTGATATCAAATTTTGAACGAAATCTATTTTTATGAAGTTTTTTGTCTATTTGACTGAATAAAAAAGAACATAACTTTCTAATGTTGTAACTGTAACAATTAATTAATGCAAGTTATGTATCAGTGAAATTTGCTGTACATCATCAAAAGTATAAACCTGTATCTAAATTTTAAACTAAATCCCTCAATGAGTTTACCATGTGTTAGACTGTATGTGTTCAGAAATTTCTTCTGATTCTCAAAATATATGTGGGTAAAAATTATTCAAATAATTGAATCGAAAGTTCCTACTTTTATACCTGGTGAGAGACTGTTCAATTTTTTGAGAGGAACATAAAAATGTAAACGTTAACTAAGAAAATGCTGTTAAAAAGAAATCCATTAGCATAATGAACTTGACTGTATTGAAAGTGGTTGAGCAGTGTTCTTTAAAGAAATATGTATTGAACCACAAAACAAATAATAAGCACTTCACAAAAGCATACAGCCATCTAGAAGAGAGAAAGAAATATTGTATGTTAACACTAAGTACAGTTCACAGTTTAAAAAAAATTTAGTACAGTTTCCACACCTTCTGGTGGAGAAAGTCAGCTTTAGAAGCCGAAACTGTAAAGGTCACATGGTAGGCTGGCATAGTGATGTAATGAAAGTTATTCTGATTTCTAGACTTTCCAAGAGAAATTTCTCTTAGGAAGAAAATTGATGAAATTAAGTATAAAGTTAATGCACTTGTTTGACAAGCCATAGATTTTTATTTAAAACAATATTTATTCAGTTGTGGGAAGTTATTGGGGGAGGGAGGATATTGAATAAGTTGAAAGTTTTTGGTTTTATTTTTAGGTTTGTTTTCTTATGCTCTTAAACTTTTTTTGAGGAATTGAAATGTGTAACTTTTATAGCAGTATAACCTTTATTTTATACATACTTCCAATTGTAATGTATTCAAATAATTTAAGATATTGGATGAGTCTTTTAATTATTTTTATCAAATGGAACTTGCATTTCCAAAAAATTTTTAAGTAACTTATCTTTAATGTTAGTGATAAATATTCTTTAATTTCTGGTAAATTTCATATTTATATTTGTGTATAATCGAAACACTTAGTTAAAACCCTTTTTTATTTATTTTATCAAACTCATTTCCATAGTGTGTGTGTGTGTGTTACACAAATGTATTTCTTACTTTTCTCCTCTCTAAAGGTTCTTAAAATATGCTTATGAAGGGCCTTTAAAAAAAAATCTATATATCCTGTAATAGTTTTACGCTATTTTTTAAATTGCAAGTTGGATTTATTTTATTGTTTATCTTTTGGGGGGGATAATTCCTTATTGTACCAAATGTTTTTTCTCCCCTCCTGCTTTAGTCTGGTCACATCTGAAATTAAAATGGTGTTCATTTAATTCAAAATTATATCAACTGTCAGAAACAGGGTCATTCAACAACTTCTTACCTTGTTGAGGGATTACTTTTTCTCTAGTTATTAAAATGTGCTTTCACTGTTTGAGTGCAGAAGAATATTTACCTTTACAGCAAGTGAAGCACAATAGCACTTTGCCGCACTCAAACAGTTAAAAACATCTTTAAATTGTTCTTAATATACATATATATATGTGACAAGCATGGCTCTTTGAAAGCTATTTTTATTGTTCTAACTTTGTTAATTTTTTTCTAATATTAAATGAGTGAAATTTAATTTTCATTGCTTACATTTTGATACTTAACCATACTTACAGTTTTTATATAATAATAATAATAATAAAATTTCCTTCCTAGGTTCCTTTGATGTTTTGATATACACAAACAAAGATGTAAATATTCCTGAGGAATGGGCAGAAAGTACAGCACATTTTATACCAGAATATGAAGAAGTAAAACTGAGCAATTTTTCTACCTCTGTACATAAAGTAGATACTGCTGTTCAATATAAAACATATGATTAAAACCTTTGTACAATTATATTTTAAAGTCTTTCCATGTTTTCCATCACTGATTACCTTTTTGAAACTGTTTTGCTGGACATAGACTATCTATGCTGTATGACATGTATTTCAATATATAATTTTATGTAATTGTGTAAATGTTATTGTGTGGCTTATTCATTTGAAATACTGTTCATATTTTTTTTCTGATAATTATTTTTATATGATTAAATTTCTGATCAAACAAATCACTTCAAACTTATTTGGTGTGCTTCTACCAAACTAAGAGCTGTCTTGCATGTATGTGAAGTATGTGACCTTTTATATGTAAAATAAAGATATAAATTCCATTTATATTTTTTGTGTTTCCACATTATTTAGAGCACAATTTCAACACATGAATTGTGAACTATTACATTATTTTGTAAAATTAATGTTAAAACGTATTTTTTAAATTTATATTTTCTCAAAATGGCATTACTTCACAAATTATTAAGATAACAATTTGTTATTGTATATATATTACTTGTAAAATTAGAAAGGACTTTCACTTTCTTTATGAGCATATTTCTTTTAAATACTATTTTCATTGAGGGAAGAATATGAATTTGTTAGGTGGAGCAGAGGGCATTTAATTAATCACCTTTGCATCCAAAGATTTTAATTTATTATTGAGCATTTAAAAGCAGTGAAAGTTTTGTTTATCACCTGATAACTGTTAAAACTTATTCTATAACAACCACAAAAAAAATACATATTTAACTTCTTTTTTTTTAAAGTAGATTTTAAGAATATTTTTAAAAATACATAAAATTGAACAAAAACTGATATGTCTAATCTATGATTTTTTTTTATTGTTATAATAGACAAAAAAAAATTGAAAAGCCAATAATGCTTACCTTTTAAAAAATGAAAATACATTGTCCCATGTTTCTTTTCTCTTGAGAAAAGATGTATTTTTTAAACTATCACTCTTGATTTAATGATGCCCAATATTACTTTAAAACATTGTTAAAAATTAAACAAATTGTTAGTTTAAACTTAGCTTAAAAATTATCTTAACTAATTGAAATATTGTTCTAATTTTAACAATAAAATATTTTTAAATTTTCTCAGAATTGGATAGAAATTTATTTTTAATTGAAGTAGATTGTTTCAGAACATGGAATTGTTTTACTAGATGTGAAATGGTTTTGTTGCTGATTTCCTTTCAAAATTGATATGTAGAAGTAATATATTACTAGTATACTAGTCGCCTTTGGCTACCAGTTGGTTCACTAGTATTAATGTTTGTGAAACTGTTCAATTATTATTTTTTGTTTCTTGGTTTCATAACAGGTTTTTCAGCAAACTATTTTCAAATTTTAGTATTCTTATCATTTATTTATACTTTCATGTAGGCCTTAAAATACTTTGTTCATTCTACTATACTCATTTCTCTCTTCTTTTTTATCTGTACTAATAATTTTAAATTAAGGTGGAAATGATGAAACACCAATTACTATAAATGTACACATTTATTTCAATTAGACCATTTTCGTACTAAACAATATTTGTGCCTATTATTAAAGGTAATTACAAATTATCCGTTGGGTCCAGATTTGAATGGATACTCTGTATGAATTAAACCATAATTGGTTTCCTGAAGTTGATTTATTGAATTGATAATATAGATACTAAGAAATAGAAAACTTTATCTTGTGTTTACTTTTTTAGAAAATATAATTATTTATTTCATTTCATAGAATCATGTGCTGAAAACTACATTTTTCTGGATTTAATTTGCAGCAATAATTACTTATTTTTTTCCTCATGGTTTTTGTCAATGTGATGGCAACAGGTGGATAAAAGATAATTTTTTAACATGCTCATGCAGATTAAATTTTTATTTTGCACAAAATAAATTGTTGAAAAATATGATTAAAATAATTATTTAAAAATTCATTATAAATAAAATTTTAGTTTCTAGGCAAAGAAAACTGATATTAAAAACATAATTTTTTAAACTATTAATTTGATATAAAACAAAATTTTGTGTGATTGTATTTTTGGAAGTTATTTTTTTAAACTAAATTTTGCTTAATTTTTAATTAATCAAACTTCTAATTAAAAATTATGTGAATCTCAACCATTCTCAAATTCATTTGAACACAAATTTTTTTAAATCAAAATTTGTCCAGCCGGCTAGGAAGTGTTCAGACACATACACATGTACAGAAAAATTTTATAAATAAAGATCTATTCTTGAAATATGATTGAATAAGGAAGCTTTCTTTCTTATTTTTAGCGCTTAAAAAACTTATCAAATTTTTATTAGAAAATATGTTTCATTAAAGATGATAAAAAAATATGCAAGTTTGAGAGCATTAATTCAAAATATTTTATTATTTGTATAGAAATATGTTATAGACATTAGAAACATTTATAAGTACAAAAGCAAGTGACAATTTCAAAATGATCGACACAGCAATAACTTGTTTAACAAACAGTGAGAATGAATTGCATGACACAGATTAAGAATTTTATTGGTAAAAATCATTTTTGACAAAAAAAATTATCTATATATAAATATAAATATTTTAAGATAAAACTAACTTTGCATATGAGATATTTATCTAATGATTTTATTGATTGCAGGGGGATTTCTTATTTTAATTTTTGTATATTTTAAATTCATTTTTTTTATATTTGATTAAATTTGTGTACTATATTCTAATAATTGTTAAAACTGAATAAGTAGATATCATTCACCTTTTGTATTTAGTTCTGGTAATGCTTTATATATTTCTATATGAGGTACAGCTTAACCACATGATAGTGAATTAAGTTTTTAGTGTAAAATGTTTTTTTTTAAT
>JAOUZG010039685.1:322960-342935 GCA_026289955.1 Argiope argentata
CCCCTTTTTTACTTTGCATCTCTTCCTATAATGTAAGCATAAGATCCCTTTCCCTTTAAGATTTGTTCTTTCTTTTTATCTAAAACTTTCTAAGCCCAAATTCATATGAGGTTTTTTCCTCTAAAGCACTTTTTTTAATAATTAAACACCTTTTCCCATCTCATAAAATTAAATTTTATTCTCTAACTTATATTGAAATATAATAAAGGTTCATTCTTGATCCGTGCCTTTTAATTGACTGCATTTTGAAATTCCAACTTTACAAATAATGCTATATATTTTGTTAATAATCTTATATATATTAAGCGAATTTACATGTTGTAATGTTTAAAATTCAACTGCAATTATTTTTAGATGGAGTTGCTGAGATTATATTAAGTGTACTTCCTAGAGATCTTAAAAAACTACATTCTCAAAGTTAGGGGGGGGGAGTTCTGTAATAAAAAGAATACATTAATATGCAATTTCTACATCAAGGTAATTATTTGTTAAGTAATAATCTACAATAATATGTTAACAAAATTAAGAGCATCACTTTAGTTGCATGTAAATATTAATTTTAATCAAAAAATATATTCTGTATTGTATAATGCAAATGTCCAAAGATCATGCAGACATGGTATGTATCTGGATTTCAGCATTTGAAGGTTGAATTTTATTTTTAACGTCAATTAGTTTGTGTGTGTGTGTAGTTACTTATTAAATATTTTTAATATATCCAACTCTTTTTTTTTATTCATTCAATTTAGAATGCAATTATACTTTTTTATTTCAGTGCTTATATTTGTCACCATTCATTTTTTTATGAAGTCCAACTTTTATTTTAAGCCTTTCCGGTGTCAAATCTTGCACACCAAATGAAATCAGTCAAGTTAGTAGATATTATTCAGTAAACATTCATCATGAAACAAGTTGTCATGTTAAAAGCTGTTGCATTTCTACAGTAAACATGTATCATAAAAAATACAGTGTGTTTAAGAAATTAAACACTGGCAGAATATCTTACGTTGATGCATCAGTGAAATCTATTTTGTAAACTTATACATCAACAAAAATCTTAAAGAATGAGTTAATTTAATTACTGTTCAAAAACATTAATTTATTCACATTACTACTTGAAAATTTTTTCATAATCAGTTTTGTTATTTGTGGTTTGTGCATTGTTGGAAATGAAATTAATTATTTTCTAACTACCTTCATTTTCTGCTATTTTGAGCCTTATAATAACTAGATATTTTGAAATATCCGGACCATTACTTCTTAAGCTAAAACATCTTTATTTGAATTTGATGGCAGAGACAGAAGCAAAGCACAACTGTCAGATAAAGCATGTATATTATATTTGTTTGGCAAGCTGTTTTATAGACTATTGCTTGTGTTGTGACTAATGGCATTTACCTTGGACAAGCCCCCGCTGATACGATCAGCAGATGATTTAAGCCTAAGAAATCGTTGGTCTCTTTGTTTTACAGGTAGCGCTATCTAGGGTCAAGAGTACAACTTAGCTACTCACACGTCACAACCCTTTTTAGGGGGCGGACACCATTCATGCAAATTCATTCATCTCAGATCGTAATTTAGATCTGGAACAGAGAACGACCACCTCTGACACACTACTCCCAATGTATTACTCTCGACATGGAGAACTTTGCAACCACGAACAGATTTAACGAGCGCCAGTCGCCACACACGCGGGGAATCTTTTGGCCGTTGAGCTTCGAACCTGCAACCTAGGGAATACGAGTCCAACGCTTTACCAACCAGGCAATCCCGGTACGTTTTATAGACTTAGAGCTAGTATTTGAAACTCATATTTAATTATTAAATCACAGACTACATTGAGAGGATTTGACTTGTAACGAATTGAATGTTGGAGAACTATGTGATTCATTATCTTTCCACATAGAGATAAACCATTATAATCGTTGAAAGATTTTTTCTTAAGATATTGATGAATTTCGCTTTTTCAAAATTGAGAATTTGTGAGTTTAAAAGCAGTTTCCAAACTTATATTTATAAATACAAATTCTATATCAGGTAAGAAGCTGGAAAAGTGATAATTTGGTACTTATATTGAAACAGTATGATGAATTCTATACTAAATCTTTGAGAAGGTAAGAAATATTTTTAAGACACATTTTTTTAAAAAAATACACCGTTAATGAATTGAGTATTGATGAAATTATAAGAGTCCCAATAATTTTACCTATTAATTACATGCATGCTTATGTGCATTTTATTTACTAAAAACCATTATTAATTTGCTCGTTTATGTAAAGCAATGTTATCTCACTCACCTATAATAACTGTGCAATTCCGATATGTTAAATCAACTTACAAATGTCTCATCATATTTACATACATTATGGAGACCAGACTTTTCGCTGAGGAATTTTGTTTCAGGTTTGATCCAAATATGCAGAATTTAACTAACGCCATATACCAAATATCAGTCCTCTATTTTTGAATTATGCTGGCGGACATATATATATATATATATATATATATATATATATATATATATATAATTCTAGCTTTTATCCTCGACTTTGTATGCTTGTATGCATGGAAAAGCCCACAACTAACTCAAAAGCAATTTATTTACAGTACGTACCTGAAATAAAGCAAAACCGTAAATCAAGTCCTATTTCTTTAATATTAAGTCTATTTTATTTATCGATTGAGACTGAGATAGTTGCAACAGTATTATACACATATTTTTAAAACTTTTAATTAAAATGAAAACACATTTCTCAATAATTTCAGAAACCTGCATATGCGTGAATTTTCATCGCCAAATTGGGGCAAAGAAAATGTGTGAATTTTGTTTTTCAGATGCGGTAACGCAATACAGATTAGAATTATTAAATATAGATAGAAAAATAAAAATTAGAAATATAAAATTAAATACATTTAGAAATATAAAATTTATTATTTATTATAGATTAGAAATATTTATTTTTTATTTAAAAACAGAATAAAGATAAAAAATTGTTTAGAAATATTAAAACTTTGTTTTGTTTTAATTTAATTCAAAAGTACTTCGAAATGAATCCGAAAAATTCATTCATTAAAAATGTTTAATTTTAAATGCATCAAAGACTAAGAAAATAAACAGAATCGTTAGCGTGGGATAACAAACTGAAGTTTTACTTATTTCACGGTGGGGAATTGAGGATTTTTGGCGGGAAAACAAGAAATGTGCAGTTTTTACTATTTTCCTCGCAATTATTCTATTTTTTTCTCTTTATAAGAATCTTCATCGATTCTTAACCAAAATATATATAAAAAATAATTGGCCAAGCCGTTCACGAGTTTTGCTCTTAGCAAGGCATCTGACGGTTCATTTTTATTTATACCGATATATTTCTTAAGATTTTAAATTATCTACTTATTTTAGACTTCCTTCAAATCGAAGCATACATGTATAGCATGAAGTCTATTAGTTTGAGAATGCCATAACTAGAAACTCGTAGAGTTAGCAGGATGAAATTTGGCTTATGGACTTCCAACCAAATTTATAGACTTCTATCAAATTTTGGACCAAATTCTTTTGCAGAAGGTCTGTCTGACTCTCCCTTCGCTTTAAGTGAACGCGATAACTACAAAACACCAGGGCTAAGTAGATAAAATTTGGTACACGTTTAGCATCTAAAATAGAGATTTTCGTCAAATTTTGTACCACATCTGCCAAAAAATTGACCGCCTGTCAGTTTGTGTTTTTTGCTAATATTTTACCCTAGCTACGTTTTAAATTAGAGTGGCTTAGTCAAAGCCTTCTTTTAAAATAAAGTTTCATAATTTTTAATATCACATCTATCTATATTAATAAAAATGGAACTCGAAATGCGTTGCTAAGCGCAAAACTAGAGAACGGCTCGACCGATTCGGCTAATTTTTTTTTAATATTTTCGTTAAGACACGAGGCTGGTTCTTATGGAGAGAAAAAATGAAAAAACTGCGAGGAAAATAGTTAAAACGACACTTTTCTTACTTTCCCGCCAAAAATCTGCATTTCCTTTCCCCACACCAACTAAGTGAGATAGCAGGAAGTAATAAATTATGATTTGTTTAGAAAGAAATGCGCAAAGTCAGTCGGTTTTCATTTATAGATAACGGGATGTTTAAAAAAGAAAGAAAAATTTGCTTTTATTATTAGTCTGTATGGATATTTAATCTATGTCTGCTCAAAATAAAGTCTGGGCAGGGAAGAAAGAAAAAAAAAGCGAAAAAAAGGTTTGTAAAAAGAAAAGTAGTGAAGAAAAAAAGGATAGAAGAAAAAAGAAAAGAAAAGAATGGTGTTTGTGTGTGTGTCACCATTATTTCCTTTGTGCGCGGCATTTTCCAAGCCGTTTTTAAACTTTCGCATCTCTTGAAAATCAATTGTGTCTATTTTTTTAGTGTGTTTACATTTATGAAAATTTGAATCTCATTATTCTATAAAAACGTAGAATTTTAGACCTTTCCCTCCACCATTTAAGTAAATTATCAATTCCAGGACAATCATTGCTCGGATAGAAAGAGAAAGATGAGTAGTACAATGAACAGAACATTTGAAGAAAATTATACTAAATAATACTATAAATGAATTATTTGATTATCAAAATTTGTTTGGTTTAAATATATTTTGGTGAAAAACCTGTTATGAGACACAGCTACATAAAATATTATATGAAAATTTTAGCGATTATTAAAACTGGCGAACCGACTGGTCGCCAAAGGCGGCTAGTAATTTAATAAAGATCATTCAAAGTAGGAAAGGATTATAGAAGAAAAAACCAAAAATGAATCTGGCTTGAATAATTTATCATTTGTCACATTTTTTGTATTTATTTTGTTTTATTATTTGTTTTGTTTTATTATTATTATTATTTTGTGTGTGAGAGTATGTGAAAGGTTTTTTGATTATTGTTTGAAAATTAAAACTTTGTCACGCGAAACATCTACAGAAATTGAGATTTTGAAGAAACAAGAAAATAAATATAAGTCGCGTTTTACAAAATTGCGATAGTTAATAATAAAAGAAAATTCCAAAAAAAAAAAAAAACGATGGGTGAGAGTAATTGTTTAAAAATAAGAAATCGTTAACTAACTGGAAGATGATGTCATTTCATAGACACGAAACATAAAAAGCAATTGATAATAACTTTACTTAAATATTTCACACAATACTGTAACTCGCTATCTACCAATGAAGAAACGAATATTTTTTGCCTTCGAATTCCGGAGACACCAGAACCTCCTAACCAAAACAATTTCATGTTCTCACATGATAAAAAAATATTTATAAAGTAAAAATAGAAAAGAAAAAAGAAACTAAAAAAATTCAAACATAAAAAATGGGAAACAAAGAAAAGTCAGAATTAAATATTCAAAGAATAAAATATCAGTATTTAAGAAATTTCAAGTATGAGATAGCAACATTTTAGCTTTAACCCTTCTTTGCATGATTTTTTCTTTTTTTAAAAAAAATCAGGATGATTTAATTAATGCTCTAGATTAAAGGAAAAATATTTAAAAAAATCTTGGTGTAAATAAAAAATATGTATTATGTAAAACACAATATGATGGAAATTTACATCATCATGCATTGTCACATATTTAGCTCAGTACTAAATAAAAAAAAAAAATTCTTTACTAAATCTTCTTTATTCTGTATGATAATTTAATTAATTAATAATTATTAATAATAAATTAATTTCCATAAAACAATTTAAAATCTCGCTCATTTCTTCCAGTCACAACAAACAGCGGAATGACAAGTTGTAGGCCTGGAAATCGACAGTGACGTTTGCTATTTTTTGACAACTGCGTTTTTTTGTACGCAATAGTCGCTTAAAAAGTTGCCAGCAACAACAAATTTACAGTACAAGGGTTTTGAGTACCTTTTTTTGTTGACTAAATATTATGATGGAAATTTCCATCATCATGCAAAGAAGGGTTAATTATTTTTATATGCTGAATTAAGTCATTCGACAATTTTTTTTGATAAAACTATCAATTATCGTTTTAAGATAATTGACAAAGATTACATATAAGAGAAAAGTAAGAAATATTTTTTCAAATACTGTTTTTTAATAGAAATGTCAAAAATACAAATCTTTAATTCTTTGCATTACAAACCATAAAAACAATGCAATATGTAATTGTTTTATTTATTCAATTAAAAATAGAAGCAATGTCTGTGTATATGTTGGTGTTCTGGGTGGCACAATTATTCTTCTAAGGGCATATATCTAGGAATGATTTTGAAATTAAAAATTAAGCGAGTTTTTGAGGATTTCCACGATAGTTAAAAGAGTTATCATACAAAAATTATTTTTAAAACTTCTTAAAATTCAATTAATTATATATTTAATGATTTCTAATTTTATTAATTTTTTTATAAGTTGCATTAAAACCATACGTTGTAGTAAAGAAATTCAAACAAAATCCAGCTTCATCAAATAGTTTAATCAGTTTTTTTTTTTCTGTTGTTATTGTTAAACTAGAGTTGACAAATTTTGCTTCTTTTTTTTCCCAAATATAAAATTTCACTATCCAGCTAAAGAGAGTTATTTACTTTCATCATAAAAAATAAAGAGATTTTTATTTCATTTGAAATTTTTTGAGCAATAAAATATTTTCTGTTAGCATTTCCAAAGTTATTTTTATTTTACTACCATTATAATTCTTTTCTCTGCCTCTTTTAAATATTTTGAATAAGAAATGTTGTTGTTTCTTATGACACTTGCCATGGACAAGCTTACAGCTGCAGTCAGCGGTTTAAGCCTAATCAGCGTCTCTTGTTTTGTGGTAGGGCCAACTAGGACAAAGAATACGACTTTTGATACTCACTCATCACATTCGCTTGCACAGCCCCTTTTTACAGGGGAGCACATTCAAACACCTTACCAGGGCCTAAGTAAAACAGGTTCATACGGGGCAGTTGCCCCAGGGCCCCAAATCGAATATAAATTTTATTCTGCATTTCCTTCTTTAATGAATGTTCTTCATTACTAAATTAGTAAATCAGAGGGAGGGGCAAATAAGTTTTTGTCCCGGACCCCAATTTTGCTAAGTCCGGGCCTTGCACCTTACATATAGAACACAGAACAACCATGCCCGAACTGGGACCCGAACCCAAGATGCCCAGGTCACGAGGAAGGTGCGCTACCCCTATGCCAATATGCCGGCTGAATGAGAAATATAGCAAAGCAGTTTTTTTTATTATTCATAAAATAAATTATTTGAGAAATTCTGATTTCTTTAAGCTCTATTTTAATTAATGACGCGTTTGTAAATTGTTTCATTAGGTCTTTCCAAGCATCATCCATTAAATAGATGAAATAGGCTTACTTCTCTTGCCACTTATTTTTTGCTGTTAAATATGACTATACATAGATAATATACTTGATGTTAAAATGCGTTGTTCTGAAAAAATATATAGTATATTTTGCAAGAATTTCAGTTTGCGTTCAGTTTAAGCTTTATCAAGCAAGCAAGTCCTTCAAAATTTTAAATAATTACGCATATAATATAATTTTAACAGACATGGAAGTCGACCTGGTTGCCAAAGGTAATAAGTAAACAACATATAATTTATAACTAATTTTGCTGCATTCTTTAAAATTACTGCATTTTTTAAAGTAAAATAATTAATTGTGACGAAAGTGATTTAGTATGCATTGTGCCTTAAAATATAAATATTTGGGATTGTGGTTATAAAACTATTTAAAATCGTCCAAATTTTGATAAATATTTTCATTTAATCTCGTATTCTTCGTATTTATAAAAATAAAATATTGTAATAGATTTTTCATTTATTTTTTTACATACTTGAATTCTAAACTTTGTGCAGCTGTTAGTTCCCGATAGCTATAGAATATTGTAATAATTTAGGAGGTCTTAGCTGTCAATTCATGTATTAAAATTTAACAAAAATATTATTCGCTGAGGTGGTACTGTCTAGAATTCAGTTTGAGAAATATTCATTTTTATATTCCATAATATTTATAAATCTAGAATTCAGGGTAACTAACACTTTTTTTTTTTTACATTTTATAATATTTATAACTAGGATTTAGGATAATAAAATCTAAATAATGGAAAATAATGAAAATAAATTTTAAAAAAATAATTCGCTTTTGGTATTGTAATATATAGTTAATTCAGAATGATTGTTTATAATCAGTAAACAAACAATTTAAGGCTACGGCTAAGATTTTGGTTTAGAAAATCTTACGGTCATATCATCTGCAATATCACAACAACAAAAAAAATGTTTGATGAAAGAACGTCCTATTTTCACTTTCTGATGCAAACATCGATTTGCTTTCATATTTCTCTCTCTTTCTCTTTTTTCAAGCTCAATGGTGATCGAGTTGAGTTGATGCAAACAGAGAAAGAGTGGGCAAAATATATGTCGTCTGCGCAGAATTTATGGATATGTGAACAAAAGAAATCGTTTGCTTTGCTTGGAGCCGTTTACTATTGAGGTTTCGAATACTATTGACATTGATCGTCTGCCCTGACTGTTTATGAAGGTCCAGTAGGGGGAGGCACCCAGCTGTTTGGGTCATATTTTCATTCTTATTTACGTGCGGACTAGAAATGCTATAAAGAATATGCATTATTCTTAATCGAGTACGGATAAAAGGACGACAATAGACCTAGGTATCTGTAAGCAATAAATTTTACTTCCGATTTGAAGCTAGATGTTGATCAAAAATTAAGGGAAAAACTTTTCCTTGGAAAAAAATATATTGCCAAACACAAAGTAAAGAAAAGTTGACCCAGTTTCCCAATTTGGAAAAAAAAAAAGAAAAGAAAATTTGTAACAGAATTTTGCAAGAATTTTATTATTTATTAATTCATTTGCGTTTGTAATCCGAATTAATGATTTTTTTTTAATTTTAGCATATTTATTTATTTTGCAAACGATTTATATATTTATTTATTTCATAAGAGTTAATAAAGCTTTGAATGGCATTATCAGGAACTTTCGAAAACATTTCAAATTTCATGTAGATTTGATATTCGAAGTGAAAATTGTTCAGAAACCAACCAGATTTATTGTAAGATCATGAAGAAACTAAGTTTTAAAAAGTTTTCAGCTCTTGATTCTCATTGAGGCTCGCTTTAGGTAATTCAAAAAATATTTATTTATTACCTTATAATTCTTTTCCAAAAAGGAAATTTTATATTTTTTGTTTATTTCGAACAAAATTGTGAATAAATATTCATTCAAATTTTTTTAAGCTTAACATGTTTTTGTGTCAGCAATATTCCGTATACATAATTATGTTGAAAATGAATCTATTTACAGTATTTGTTCTAGGGATTGCATTATCTAGAATCAACTTATATTTATTAAAATTGAAAGGTTCCAGATAAATTCTTTCATTTCGTACTATTTATGTCCACGACTGGAGATTAATTTCTACACAGCAGTGAAAGAAATAAGTTTTAATATTTATTTGCATAGTTTCCTTTTTTTTTTAAAAATGTTTTATTAGCTGCTTTGATAATGAAGAGTTCCTTTTGTACAAGTCATTTATATCGAGTTCAATTTCTTTATTTTTCATAACCCGAAAATTTCAAATTTCTGTAGTATCACTTTTGTTAAATTCTTTCACTAGACAACTAGGCATTTTTAGATGGGTTGCTCTTTTTTTTTTGTCTCCCTCACATTATTAATATAATAATAACGTTAAAATAAGTGTAATTCTCTTTTAACAGGATAATATTAATAGGCTCATATACTATGTGTAAATGATGACGCGTGATAAAGAAATCTTCGAAAGTGCAATGTTGGTCTAATCGTTAAACTGATCCAGGGCTACCAAATTTTGTACTTCTTAGATAGTAAATATCCATTAAATAAAGTTTTTATCGTGCTAAGACATAATTTTGTTTTGGGAATGAGGTTTTTTGGCGTCAAGAAAAATCCTGAGGCAAAAATAAATATTTGAATCCATAGCCGAAAAATTGAAATTTTATCTGCATGTGCATCGCAAAAAATCAGTTTTTAATAGCGTGATGCCATCCCATTTAAAAAAAGCCCAAACAAAAAATAATTTCATAATTTACAAAAGCTCTGTTAAAAAAATAAGTTAACGACTACAGCAAATAAAATCTAGAAAAAATGTCATTTTGAGCGCGTGATTGTATGAAAGGAAATTAATAGGAAATGCGATATTTTTTTAAAACAATCAATGCGAAACGAAGTTTTTTATGATCGTTTGCAATACTAGTTGCTAATTCGATGAAACCATTAAAATGAATAAAAATATAATTCAACTTGCACGCGCACGTGGTTTTTGGTCGTTCAAGAAGTGATGTTCTGACATGACATATTGAAATATGCATAGTAGATTTCATTTTAATCTTCTTCTTCTTCTTCTTTTTTTCTTTTTTTTCGCAATTGGAATTACATCTGTAACTAAAACTTTCCATCCATAAAGTAGAATATTATTTCCTAAAAACAACTTTTGAACCACTTTAAAATTGCAAAGTTTTCTGTTATAACAATTTTATTTTCTTAAAGGTTTTATAACTAATTTTAAAAATCTGTAACGATATTTTTGAGTATATTTTACAATAATAAATTTTTTTAAGGAAAATTAAGCTATAAAAAGGCAGTTTATTATACTTACTGGAGAATTTTAACTAGTTTTTATATCCATTTAAGTATAATAATTATCTGAGATAGCTACTTTCCTGAAATATTGAACTCCTTGTGGAGAGACTGCCTTCTTTCAAATAGCAATCAGTTCTATGTTTATCCGATAGGTGGCAGTAACGTCTACCCTAACTAGATATTCTCTCAATACGGGGAAATGTCAGATTCGGTTCATTCAATGGCCGGTATCTAAGTTTTGTTTAAAATGTATCGTAACTATGTTATAACACAAAAAGAAAATATTTTTTGATATAATTTTATTAATTATATTACATTTTTATTATTTTTAAGAAATTATGTTTTTATTTGTAGAGGATAAACGATAATTCTCCATTAGAAAAGTAATGAAAAATAATAAGAGAGTTCAAAAAATTAAGCGAAATTAATTTCGATAAGTCAGTCTATAATAGTTTATAGAAACTGAAAGGGGCTCGTAATTGTATTATGAATTTAACTTATATATTTGTTATATTTAAGTTATTATTTTGTGTACGGGGGAAAAATAGAAAGAAAAATCTTGTTTTATTTTCAATTCGATTTTTTTTCATATGAAAATGAATTGATGAAAGAAAAAAATTAATAAATGAGGTATGCAGAAAAGAGTATTTTACTATTTTACTGTGAAAATTATTAAATTATTTACTCAGAATCTTCTAGAAGGAAAAAAGTATACCTGCAACGTCGTACAGAAGGTAGCGTATCATATTTACATGTTTCTGAAATTGTATACCGACAGGCAACCGACTCTTTGTTGGATTTGGCTTAAAATTTCACTCGTGTCTTCACTATAAATGTTAAGTCTGTACGACAAATTTTATCTATCTAACTCTCTTCGTTTTGTATTTATTGTATTGACTTATATTTAAACATCCGTACTGATGAATTTCCTCTAATCAGATTTTACTCAAAATTTGATAGAAACCTTTAAATTTAGTGTTAAAACCGTATACTAAATTTCAACCAGCTAGCTAAAGGCATTTTTCAGTTATCTTTGTCACAGACAAACAAATGGATATTTTTTTAGAAATGTGTTTTTAAAACTAGGAGGTCTGAAACATGGATATTTGTCAAAATCTCAAGCTTTATTTTTTTTAATTATAACTATAGTTTCTCTTTGCTATTTATAAAATAAATGTTTAAGTTAGAAATAAGATTCTCTGTTCAGTTATTTCATTTGCTTATTTTGTCTTTTCCTAAATACCAATAAATTAAAACTAATTTAAGCTAATTGTGCCTGTTATTTTAATTTCCAGCATGCTACTTTTAGTAAAGGAAAGGTAGGAAAGATGAATTTCCATATTCAGCTTAAAGCAATGCGAATTTAGAAATTTAGTTTAGTTTAGTTATATTAACTTCCCGTTTTAAAGCAACACTAGGGCTATAATTTAAACATTGACTTGATTGTGATTGACGGTACCTTTCCATTAGCCGAGCAAAAGCGAAAAACCGCCAAATAATGTAGAATTTTGCCAAGTTTCTTACTGCGATTTTTAAGCGAAAAATCGCCAACTAATGTAGAATTTCGCCAAATTTCTAACTCTGATTTCTAAGCGAAAAATCGCCAACTAATGTAGAATTTCGCCAAATTTCTAACTCTGATTTCTAAGCGAAAAATCGCCAACTAATGTAGAATTTCGCCAAATTTCTTACTGCGATTTCTAAGCGAAAAATTGCCAACTAATGTAGAATTTCGCCAAATTTCTTACTGCGATTTCTAAGCGAAAAATTGCCAACTTATGTAGAATTTCGCCAAATTTCTTACTGCGATTTCTAAACGAAAAATCGCCAACTAATGTAGAATTTCGCCAAATTTCTTACTGCGATTTCTAAGCCAAAAATCGTCAACTAATGTAGAATTTCGCCAAATTTCTTACTGCGATTTCTAAGCGAAAAATCGCCAACTGATGTAGAATTTTGCCAAATTTCTTACTGCGATTTCTAAGCGAAAAATCGCCGACTCATGTAGAATCCGCCAAATTTCTTACTGAGATTTCTAAGCAAAAAATCGCCAACTAATGTAGAATTTCGCCAAATTTCTTCGGCGATTTTTCGTTGACGCCCGGAAAAAAGGAAAAGTACCTAATTGACTTAGATTGTGTTTGAAGTAGAAATAATGTCGCATTATTATTTTTTATTGACTGCAATAAATATAATTGCAGAAATCCCATCGTGGAACAATTGAAGTGATAGATTGGCCTCAGAATTCTTCAAAGATATAGATTTGGCAATGATCCCTCAATACTAATGCATAAAAAAAAATAGGTGTGAACCATCCTTTACTAAGTGTGCCTAGATCTTTAACTGACGGCAACACTCGACACGAGTGTATGTACACAAAGAGCGTGAAGTTCTTACCTGCTAAAGTTTGCTCGGCTCTATGTTTCTTACCCCTTTAATAAATAAAACTAGTGGGAGTGGTCTCCCAATACCTTCCCGCATATTCTTTAGTAAAAGTGTTTCCCTCCACAAGAAACAGTGGACTATAGGTAAATCAGAGAACTCGTTGCATGGCATCGGTTTATAATAGTTACAAAATGGGTGAATATGGAATTTTTACTGAATATGTTAAGTGATCCTTGGCGAGTTATTTGGCGGGAAATCCTTGACCATATGGCAATTAGTATCCATAAATTGAATTTTTGTTTTAAGGCGACCAGGGACCTTGATGATTTTTGAAATTTTCCCCTTAGCAATGTGAAATTTTACAGGCATTAAGGGTAACACTATAGGAGATGACACACAAAATTGTAAAATATTATGTTACTTTATTTATGAGTTCGAGGGGATAATATAATATAATATTAGCGAATAACTAGCGTTAATAAAAAATGTTCCATCCGCTCCAAATTTGTTCGTAAATATCCCAATTTTTATTATTACTTACTCTAATCATTTTTGAGGCAAAAATTGGGATTCATACAGATGTTTGAGTACAAATATCAAAATTAACCAATGTAATAACGCAAAACTACTAGAGCTTTTTTAGAATATTTAGTTTTGAATTATTATTAGTTAGTTAATATTTAGTTAAGTTATAATAATAGTTTAATTTTATTAAGTTATTATTTAGTTAAGTTATAATAATAGTTTAATTTTATTAAATTATTATTTAGTTAAGTTATAATAATAGTTTCATTTTATTAAGTTATTATTTAGTTGAGTTATAATAATAGTTTTAAGTTATTATATTGGTTAATTTTGATGTTTTATACTAAAACTTCAAGTTTAATCCCAACTTTTGTTTCAAAAGGGTCAGAGTACTTAATAAAAATTGGAGTGCTTTCGAACAAATTTGCAGCATATGGAAAATTTTTTATTAACGTTATTTATCGCTAATATTATATTATATTAACCCCTTGAACTCATAAATAAATTAATATAATGCTTTAAATTTTTATGTATCATCACCTATAGTGTTACTCTTAATGCCTGCAAAATTTCAAAATGCTAAGGTGAAAATTGCAAAAAGTTATTTTAAATATCCCTGGTCGCATGAAACGTTTTTTTCTCTGTTAATTAAATCAGAATTACAATCAAAATTTAATTCAGAATTGCAATTATACTCACAAAAATCTCATACCGAATTTGATATATAAAATTCATTGCGTTTCCAGGTTATCGCGTTTATATGCTTCTGAAAGTTCAGACCAAAAACGACTAGTCTCTCTTTGAATTTAACTTTAAATTGCATGCCCACATGTGCTAAAAATGTAATATATATATGTATAAAAAATCAGATACGTACTGAATAGTTAAAAAAAGGTCCAAACATAATTTGTATGAAAAAAGAAATGTTTTAAAGTACAATGACATTTTCAACAAGTTTAATTATAATTGAAGAAATTTAAATCATTTTGAAGTATTTAGAGAAACTACTTTTCGAGATATAATAATACTTCGAAATATCAATTATTTTCGTTTTGATTATTTATTCATATAACATTCATGCGATATAAATATTATCTGATTTTTGTTACTGATTATTAGAATTTATTACCCTAAAGGCATTTTTTACCGTTATTTTATGCCCAATTTGAAACAAGGAAACGATAGTAGGGGCGTATTATCTAAAAGCAAAGTAAGTTATTAATTGCCTATGGGCTTCGCAACTTTCGGTAGATTGGACAAAATCTTTGAATTCTCTTTTTTTTTCGGGGGGGGGGAAGGACGTAGAATAATAGGATAAGTAGTTTATAAAAATTTGATAAAGAATTTAATATAAACTTGCTTAAATTCAACACAATTCATACAACTTCTATATCAGTATAATTAAAAGGAGAATTTTTTTTTATTTTGAAATGATACAAAATTTATTTTGCACAGCAAATTTTTCAGAAGTTAAGAAGGAAAAAATTCAAAAATTCTTTAATTTTTAAATAATCAAAATTAAAAAATGTGCTATGTATGCACCTAGGATCTAACGCTCTGGCTTGTAGAGCATCAGCACGCATACATATGCATCCCTTTTTATTGTTAGTAGGCAGCATTGGTAATCTAAATTTTTAATTTTTCTGATAATTTTTT
Organism: Argiope argentata; assembly: GCA_026289955.1. NCBI lineage: Eukaryota > Metazoa > Arthropoda > Arachnida > Araneae > Araneidae > Argiope > Argiope argentata. The sequence goes on from JAOUZG010039685.1 coordinate 338,148, forward strand.
TAACTAAATTTTAAAATTTTTATAGGAGAAATACTAAAGTGATCTTTTGAAAGTTATCACCTTCAAAAGATTGCTTTGCTGGTGAATTGATGAATTTTGTCTTTTCATTTTATGATAATATTTGTCTCAAAAATTATTGATAAAGATTTAAAGTTAAGTTAAAATCTATATAAAAAAAGAAAAGATTTTTTCCCCTTTATAAATGCATCTAACTGTGAATAAAACTGGTAAAAACAGTGAACTTTTCAGGTATGATAATTTCTTATATTTATCAATACATTGATTGTAGTTTTTCCCCTGTCAATGAAGTTATGATGATAAAATGCATTATAATGGCACAGTGAAACCAGAATCTTTTTTTTTTCGATTATGTTTACATTTGTGCTTAAAAACATAGCAAAATGCTTTCAAATATCCTTACGTCTATAACCCTCACATCTACATAACACCTGAGAGTGAAAAAATGAAATTGTTTTGTTTATGGTCTCATCCTAAAGATGAGCCACTCTTCCAGAAATTTCACTTATCAAACACTGGGTAAAGTAACCTTACATTGCTTTTTAAAATTATTTTTTAACCTTAACTAAATCTAACTAATCATCAAAAGTGCGAAAGTAGATTTGAATTAAATATAAAACCTTTTGTATACCAAATTAAGAATTTGTAGAGACCTCATTATAGCATTAGTGAATATGATTAATATGTCAAGCAATCTACACCGAATTCTATTTTCTTATTTATCTCATCATTAAGCTGTTATTTTAATGCATATCTTATTTTTATAGGTTCTTAATTAATGCCTTATAAATTTGTTCTATTACAGCAATGTAACTTTTGTTATCTACAATACTTATAATATCGAATATCTCCATAAATGCTTCGTTTTTCCCTTTCAGCTTCACTAAACCGAATTTCCCCTTCCTTTTAAAATAGGGAGGGGAAAAAAAGGGATTATTTTCCCTCCTTTCCCTTCCTTCAGCAAATGAAAAGAAAGTGCCAAAGGTGTGCCGAAATAAAAGCGCACTCTCACCTCAAGAGGTGATGAAGAGAGAACACGTCACACAGCAAATAAAAAGGGTTTTTGTAACGGATACCGGCGCTCGTTACCTGAAGAAAGCGATGCATTTTAAAGGTCGTTTAGTCCCGCAGAAGAGAGAGTTTCACACTTGGCCATTGTCGGCCAGTTTATGGTACTCTGTTCTTCAAGTGCGAGTGCCACCAAAAGCCTCTTTCACGCTTTTAGTGCTTTTACGACCACTAATGTGGCGTTGCTGGGCTGAGAGGTCTTGTCGATATTTTAATGGTAGGCAGGTTTCTGAGGAAGAGTTGGCGTGGATTTTGAAGAAAATGTGCTAAAGTGTGGTGATAAATCGGCATTTTTTTGAGAAGCTTTTTTTATATTTTAAAGTATTATAGTCATAAGCAGAGTGGAGGCCATAATATTTTATAGAGGAGGGCAAATTCTTAGATAAAATTCTATCCGAGAGCTCATTTGGACTGTGAATCATTCTTTAAAGAGATTGAAGGCTGGCTTCCTACCTACCTTGTTGCACCTGAAGAAAAGGGGCCAGCGATAATGAGATCGTTTCCTGTTTATTGTTTAGACTTGTTTTAATTAGGGGGAATTAAAAAGTAATTATTACTTGCGGTTATCAGTCTCAGACAGCGATGCACAACCTTTTCAGGATGACGGGACAAAATATGAAAAGGGATCATGACGAGGGCCAAAACAGCACATGAATGTTAAACCATATTAAAAAAGTGAAAACACTGATTTTTTTGTGGCAATACGCATGAATTAATAATTAATTTACTTATTTTACTCATGCACACATTATGCGATAAGTAAATGAATGAAATACAAACATTATAGCTATGATTGAAATACTTTACCTTAAAAAAAGATTTCTGCTAAAAAGTAGGCAAACTTTAAATAGAATAACAGAGGAAAGTTTTATGGTAATTATACATAAAACACAATTTAAATTTTGAGAAAAAATTACTTATCATAATTAGTAAAAATGAATGAGATGGCTCGGACTGGATATTTGAAGTCATTGATTTTATGTTGGGCTTAAGGCTGATTGTGGCAGTACGTAGAACAGCAGAAAGGTTCTCATCAGCTATTCTATTTTTTATTTTTGATTTGTTTAAATTCATTAGTGAGAAAGCAAAGCTTGCTCACAAATTTAAGTGATATCAAAGAAAGTTGCACATGCAGCTGCATTTTGCTTTAAGCACGAAAATTCCTCATGTAAGTGTCTATAAAATTCTAATATCTGTTTTTCTTTGAATTGATTTTTGGAAAAATCAATTTTGTACATCAATTACGGCTAATTACATACTCTCATCCACTAGATTTACATCAACAGAAAATGGAGAAGAAAATAAGTATATTTTTGTTTGGCCCTTTTCCAAATTTGAAAACCGATCATTAAATGCTTTACACAGGATTTGAATTTGATCCTCCTATTACATTTTCATGTGTGGAAATTTTTCACGTCCGTAAGCTTCTCTGACACGAAAAGTCTACTCACAGGGTAGCCATGAAGGGAACAAACTGAAAAGCCGCGTAATTAAAAGTAAATAAACTTAATGAACAACTGTAAATTATTTATTCTGATTTAGAATCGTTTTCATTTTAGATTTTTATCCTGTTTACTTGAAAAAGTTTCATTTCATTTTAAATCAGTCTTACTTTATTAACAACATTCTCGGGACAATTTTGACCCGTGGGCCATAGGTTGTGCATCCCTGGTCTTAGAGAAAACAAAACTCAATTGAGATACTTGATAAATAGCGATTTCCTTTATCGTAATAAAGGAAAGATATATATACAAATGAAACAAAATAATTTTCTGGGTATTTATATAGCTTTGGTTTCGAAACGGCATTTCCCTCAGTAAAGATTGATAAATTGGCTATTTTCCAATTCAGAATTACCAAAAAAAATAATCAATTAATTAATTTATTGATAATTTAACTTTCAGTAGACTCTTAGTTATGTTAATAGATACTGAATGACTTATATATGTTTCTATAGACTGTTGGGCCATTCATCAAAGTATATTGGTATATTTACTGTTATTTAAATTTAAAATATTTTGTTACAAAAAATATCTTCCAAAATTTTTGGAAAGTGGTAGAAAATTTCTTTTAAGTAATATAAAAGTTGAGAAATGCATATGAATTATCACCGAAACACATAAATAGGTCATCACCATGTGAAAAGGCAGCATTTTATTTATTTATTTATTTTGAATAATGGTGTCCCCCCCACGTCAATAGAAATTACAACAAAGATTTTAGAAGACAAGTAATATTTAAAGTGTTGTTGTTACTAATGGCACTTGCTATGCTCAGGTGACCGTCAACGATTTTAAGTCGAATGAGCGTCTATTGTATTTGAAGTAGATCCAACTAGGGCCAAGAGTACGACTTGGCTGCCCAATCATCACATTCGCTTGCACAGCCCCTTCGTACAAGGGGGTACACTCATACACCTCACAGACAATACACAGAAGAACAACCATGCCCTAACCGAGATTCGAACCTAAAATGCCCAGATTACAAGGAAGATGTGCTACCTATATACCAGGAAGTCGGCAATGTTTCAAGTTAATTTTTAATTAAAGTGTCAAAAATTCTTATTAAATAATGTTATTAATGGCTTTATTACTCTACTGACAATTATATTTTATACTATAATTTAAAAGTTATCTGTTTTTAACTTCAATATAACAGCGGGATCAGCCCTATCACCAAATATCATATCATTATTCCATTCATAAATTGATGTTACTAGTATCTTTTATTTTGTTGAATACGAGGGAATACTTAGAAAACAAATAAGATCACAGAAAGTGTGAAAGAATGTTTCATGCAAGAGTGGTGATTTTATATATATATATTATATATATATATATATATATATATATATATATATACAGTCAAACATCGATAATTCGGAATCGCCGGGACCACGGCAATTCCAAATTACGGAAATTTCCGAATTATAGAAATTGCGAGATTTGGGAATATTTAAATAAAAAAATAATTAACGTACATCGTTAGTATGACGATATAAAACAATACACAACTTTATAATTTCAAAGATTAAACAATAGTTGAAAATGCTAATTAAAAGAACGGTAAAGCAATGATAACATTATTACTTACTGAAAGAAAACATCTTTATTACTTCATCATATCTAATAATGTTAGTTGTTTATATTTAGGTTTGTGCGAAATTAGTTTTTCACGGATTTTATATACAGTCATAATTTCATGTTCAGTTATGAAATCCCGTTGTTCAAGACCTGTTATCGCTTTATCTAGGATGCCAATTAAATCCTCTTTGGGAATTTTTTCTTCTTCATGTTGTTCAGTGTCACTCATTTCTTCATTTTCATCACTACACTTTCCTGCATTTAAAGCATTATTTAAGATTTCTGCATCGCTAGACTAGACTAGCTGAAGATAAGTACGGGGCGCGGGGAAACAAACAGCCAGAAAAACTAACGGCCTACGCCGATACTATGAAAATATCCCTTAGAAGGAGAGCGAACGAAAAAGGTTTGAACGATCCGAATCAAGCAATAAGTTACTATTTACGGTATTTCAACCGGTTTTACAGGGGAAAAAAAGTAACAAGCAATATGATTGGTTCGTTAAAATAAAATTTTCCGAAAAATATTTTGATTTTATAGGGGCGCCAACTATTATTACTCAACAAAAGCAGAAACGAATAAAACATTAACATTTCAGAAAAAGTCCGAATAATAGAAG
>JAOUZG010039685.1:344792-356906 GCA_026289955.1 Argiope argentata
TAATTTCCGAGTAATTTTGTTTAATTCTTATAGCATTTAGTAATTTCTGAGTAATTTTTGTTCATTCTTAGAGCATTTGGTACTTTTTGAATAATTTTGATTAATTCTTAAAGCACTTGGTAATTTCTGAATAATTTTGGTTAATTCTTATAGCGTTTGGTGATTTCTGAGTAATTTCGGTTCATTCTTGTAGCATTCTGAAGGAGGAAAATCTAAAGTTCAAAAATGAATGTGTTTTGCTTTTTAATCAATGAATTATTAAAAGGCTGGTAGGATGGCTTTTCGAAAATAAACGTGGATTTAAATCGAAAGAATAGACAGAGTAATTCACGTTAGTATGATCGTTTCTTCCTCTAGCTTTCAAAGTGATTTGCTTTAAAAATAGGATATTGATTTTCTTACATCCTGAACACATTCTGATTTAAAAAAATGGTATAAACGCACTATTGATTCCTAAAATTCATCAAAAATATAAATGAAGTTTCTATATAATTAGATCCATGTTAATTTGCGTATATATTAAAATATTGCTATTCGTTGATAAGGCGATGCGTGAAAATTATGGCGATATCACGAATTAAAATTTGCACATTGAAGTAATTTCCCAATTTTTTAAATTTGTTTTATTTTGGGATCGAATGTGCCATCAAAAGCTATCGATGGATTTTGACAATATCAACTTTATTAATCTTACGAAGTTGAATATTGGATAATAGTAGAATAAAGAGACTTCAAAATTTAGTGGAAAACAGTTGAATTTCAGCGACTTAAAAAATTTATTTTTACTTCCCTGAATTTTTCTTCAATTTTTAACTTTTCTTTGTATAATGATATGAAAATTTCACCACTTTTATTGCATTTTCCAAAGAAATGAAAACCTGGTAATCGATATGGTATCATTTCATTCTCATATATGAGGTGTCTCTGATGAAGTTATGCTCCCTACCCCTAGAATATAAGTAATTTCATATAAGAAACTATATGAAATTACTCATTTCCCAAAACAAGAAAAATTTTATTCCTTACATTTCTGTAATATATATACTCCATTAAATTTCGAACATTATAAATTTGATTTACATGTCAGCAAAATATTTTATACCGTAAGTTTTTCTGCAATCAACGAATCCGACCGATTTCAAAAAAGGGAAAGTGTCCTGCGGCTCCCCGTAATCTTATTTTTACATCTGCAAAATTTTCCATATAAGTTATTGAATAACATGTTGACGAAAGCAACTAACTCATTCAACGGATGAATCGCAAAATCGACCCTAGATGCCTTGATGCCATTGCGCAAACAAAATAATCGACTCAATGATGACCATATCCGCAATATAAATAAAAAATAGGGCAAAAAATGAAAGACGGGGTACACACAAGGACAATTCTGTTGTTTTCCATGCAGCTCCCCTCTTCCCTTCTCTTTCTGTGGGGGTGGTTTTATTCGTTAACCTAACGGGCAGGATGTTGGAGTGTTTTCCTGACGAAGTTATTCCATCTGTGCCCTAATGGAATGGTTCATTAGGTTGCTAAGCCACAACCTTATTGAACAGGATTTCTGAAAATGCCTAATGGAACGTACTGTGGTTTAGGGAATATTGAATCTTGTTATTTCCATATCTGTTTGTGGGCTTTTTAAGAACACGTGCGGATTGAATTTAGTACAGATTTAGCTATTTCAAACAACAACAACAACAATGTTTTATATTTTTTTGCATTGTATCAAAGCGTTTTAGCATCAACCTCATCTTGTATATTTTTAACAATCCCTTCCGTCTTTCCTTCTCTTTTTTTTAAAAGTTCATTTTTTTTTAAATTCAAGACTCCAGTTTGTGTTAGCTGAATTTATTACATCATATTGAGAAGTAATTTTTTTTCTTTTTTTTTCTTTTAATTTCGTTTGTTAATATGTATACAATGCTCATCAAAATGATAAGAGCGAGTGGTTTAATGTTTTATATATCATCGGTAGTATTGTTCGCTTGACATTTTTGTTTTCTGATGTAAATGGAATATTTTTATATTAATTTCGAAACTTAGTTCAGAAAAGTAAGTTTGTATTTTGGAAACATGTCTTTTTTTCCTTTTTGAGCGATTGAACCTAAGCTATATAATACCTAAAATAATAATTAATAGATATGTAAGTTTAATTTAAAGCTGATATACATAATTTCATATATCCAAGGTTCTTTTTTTAATATACCAAATAGACACACCTTGTCTATTTAACTGCTAAATGGATAATTTTAATTACTTATCAATGGATAAGTGACCTATACATGTATGATTGGGATTATAAATTAATATGTCAAATTTCGTGCCTTTTACGGTTTATTTTTTCTGCTGTTTAAAATATGAAGCATAGAGAAAGTATTGTAATAGACAATAAATAAAAATAAATTAAAAATCTAATTCGAAATTTTTACGAACTTATAACTCAGATCTTTCAGAGTCCTAAAAACTTATTTTTGACATTATATCTGTCAATCTTTGAACATGATAAATTAAAAACACTTTGAATTAGACTCATGAAATTTGGTACTATGAGCAAATTTGCAGATTTACAACAAAGTTAGAACGAAATCCATTCAAATGAACTATTTCGGCAAGACAATTCGAGTGAACTCGATAAATACAAAATGGAAAGATTTAGGTAGATAAAATTTAGCACACAAGTTTAGCATCAGAAATATGGATACTAAAGAAATTCGACAACTTGTTGTTTTGTATTTTCACATGCATATAAAGTCAAAAAAAAAAAAGAAAGATTGAAATTAAATCTGCAATGCATATTTCAATGTATCACGTCAGAATATCATTTCTTGAACGGTCAAGCACCACGTGCTCGTGCGAGTTAAATTACATTTTTATTCATTTTGATTGTTTCGTTGAATGAGTCACTTTAGTATTGCCAAAGATCCAAAAAAACTTTGGCTCGCATTTATTGCTTTTTAAAAAAACATCACCTTTCCTTTCTATTTCATTTCACATAATCACGTGCTCATTCCTCTAAACTTAATTTAAAAATATCAGAATCTGAGATTACCAATTATTTTATTATTTATAAATCGAATAGGATTTATATATATATAAAAAGCAGTTATTGATATATAAACTTAAGCCTTTCACTCCCAAAGTATCTAACTGTGCAACTTAACAAAAATTCGATCCCCACTGCTTTTGTTGACAAAATTTCTTTCGCTATTTTGCATCGACAAAAGGATTTAAGTGTCATCGTTCGGTGACAGAAAAGCCCTCGGCACTTGACCTGAAAATGGCTCCGGCAAAAGCGCAGCTCGAGTGCTCAGAGCAAAACAGAATTCAGAGGATCCAAACGTTTTGTGCAAACGGATCAAGTTGCTTCAGCTGCTATTTATTTCACGCCAAATGTTTGGGATACAAGAAAAATATTTGGCTTGTCAGCGATAAGCTACTTTTTTCGACTTTCATTGCTTCTTAAAGTATTTCTGCGAGAATAACGATATAGCTCATATTTGACATAAAAATTAACAAAAGTATTAGAAACAAATGTATAATTATTGAGTATCGGAATTTAGTTTCTACTTTTTTTCTGGAGTGAAAAAATTCCACATTTTTTCAGCCAATTAAATGTTTTTGACGAATATTCACGTCCTGGAAAAAGTGCCTCACATTTTACGTTATGAGGAGTTTATTCAATGGCAATTATTATCTTCATATAATAATTTTTTATATTTTTTATATTCATAATTAGTTAGTATAAATATAATAATTAATAATTTTATAGTTATAATTAATTGTATAGTACAGTGGTAGCCAAAATGTGGCTCTTCGGCTCCTTAAGTGCGGTAATAAATATTTATTATGAAATTTAATCTTATTTAGTGTACTACTTACTTAGCATGTTAGCTTTCTGGCACAGAGGAAGCGCGTCTTCCTCGCGTTTTGGGAGTCACGGGTTCGAGTCCCGGTTTGGATATGGTTGTTCATCTGTGAGCTGTGTGACTGTGTCCCTTGTAAAAAGGGGTTGTGCAAGCGAATGTGGAGAGTGCGTAGCTAAAGTCGTACTCTTGGCCCTAGATGGAGCTACTTCAAAAACAATAGACGTTTACAGGATTTCGGCTTAAATCTGCTGATGCATCAGCAGGGGGCTTGTCCATGGCAAGTGCCATAAGTAACAACAACAACAACATCTTATTTAGTGGAATAAAAGTTTACTAAGCAAGCAGATTTGGCTCCCATTTTTTAAAAATTGTTGTAACTTTCATATTTGGTTCTTTAGCTACTATGTTTGCCGTCCACTGGTACATATATGTTTATGACAATTTAGAGGTGCGTTTTCCGGACAGATCGGAGCACGTAACTTGTTAATGCAAAATTATTTGAGTTTAAAGCAGTGGTGTAATTATGATCTGAGTACAAATTTCATGAAAACGGACGTTATTTTTGTATGAAGTTTTACGGTGATAAAAATTATATTGTTAATTGTGTTAAACTAATTATAGTAATAACAGTTTTTTTAATTGACTTTCTTTTATTGTTTAATTATGTCTTCAGATTTAAAAAAAAGACACCAATCTGCTTCTGTAATATTAATTTTTTAAGTAGGTAATATTATCTTGTAGGAAAACATTCATTATCTGAAGCAAAACATGTGTTGTCTCGGAGTTAAACAAGAATCAAAAGTTAGAGACCTTAAACAAATGTAATTTTTTTTAGAGAAATTACTAACTAGACATATTTGATCTATTAGGCACAGAGTATGCAGTTTTCATCATTACTTAAAATTATTTTTTATTTTGCTACGGGCCGTTTTTGATCAAGGATGGCTTACAAAGAGATAAATAAATTTTACTGCAATCACCAGGCATCAAATTTTATATATAACTGTTCCATGTATAAAGTATTGATATATAATGAAAACGAATTGCTATACTTTCTTATGAGAAATAGCTTGAATTTTTATTCAAAATTTAAAAATTATTAACTTATATGTTTTGTATTTTATTTCCTCTATGTAAACAAAATTTTATTTGTTCATTAAATAAAATAAATGATTTTCTAACTATCGCATTCCTGCATGCTTTAATGCAAATCTTCTTAATATCATTCACAGATTGAGGTCGGGACATTAAAAAATTTTGTTGCGGTTTATCGCAAAAAAGTAGATAGCACTTCGTGTGTGAAATCATTTTTTCAACATCATATTTTGACTTAATAAAAGAAGCATTAATCATACAATATTTTGTAATTGGATTGCCATTTAAGACTGACATCTGGATTAACTATATCATCTTGAATTGCAGTGGACATGCCACTGACTTAGTAGTATTTTTACTCACAATAATCCATATAATTGATGGTAATATAAGATCATATAAAGATTAAAAGGAAATCTGCTATGCATATTTCATTGTATCATGTCAGAACATCATTTCTTGAACGGCCAAGCACCATGTGCTCTTGCAAGTTAAATTATATTTTTATTCATTTTAATAGTTTCACTGAATGAGTCACTTTAGTTATTGCAAACGATCCGAAAAGGCATTGTCTTGCATTGATTGTTTAAAAACATATCACATTTCCTATTTATTTCATTTCCTATCATCGCTTGCTCAAAGTGACATTTTTCTAGGTTTTATTTTCTGTAGTCATTAACTTATTTTTTAAAATCAGAGATTTTGAAAATGCAATGATCACGCGTTCATAAAAGCTGATTTTTTTTAGATACTCGTGCAGGTAGTAAAATTTTTATTTTTCGCCTACGGATTTTTGTCTACCTCATTTCTAAAATAACAGCATGCCCTGACATGATAAAAGATCAATAATGATTATTGATATCTCTTTTTATATCAATTTTTGTTGACGCTACAAACTTCATCCCAAAAACAGCAACATTTTCTGACATGATAAAAACACAACATATGGGTCATAAAAATTTGTACAGACGAAATTTTACTTTTTAAAAACTTCTTTTAAATGAAGCAACTTGAAGTTCATATGGACTTTGGAGCCCTTTGACCTTTACCCACAATCCACTTCATCACCTCAGTTGGTGGCCTTATTAGGTGTACCTTTGGTAAAAATCCCCCAACCTAAGGGATGGCGAGTGGTCTGCTCCAAGTTCAGGGAAGGTGTCGAGCAATCCTATTAGTTGATGGACGTTTCAAATGAACCTTGTGATTACCGCCCCGTTCACGATTCTTCAAAGCCCCTCTCCAGTTACGGCACCCTTTTCACTCAGAGTCCATTGGCCCCGTTCGGTCTTTTAGCATTCTGTCGGACACCGGATAGGACTTTCTATTCAATACGAATTGTGTAAGTAATGACATCTACGATTCAGTTAGAACTAATGTCAGTAATTATTTATTACAATGTACTTTGAGAGAACAAAGAACTGAGTGGCTCTAATCTTATTCAATGCCTTAGGAGAATCAATTACTCTGAAAATATTCAAGATTTTTAAGGAATATTTCAGATTTTCTCTGCTTTGCTGTATGCTTTAAGTTTTTGAAAAATACCTTTTTCCTCTTCTGCCATTTTCCTGGTCTTCAAATAAAGTCGTCACTTCCCTTCACTTCAAATAGAATCGTCACTTTTCTGCTGGATACTGGTATAGATGGCAAGGAAAAGGCAGATTGCGCTGCGAAGACGGCACTAGATAGTCTCTCACGACCATGCATTCATATTGATTTGCTCGCTACATATGACAAGCACATACTCTCTGTATGGCAGGAATCTTGGGATGGAGAAATGCAAAATAAATCGCATACTATTAAACCGGGTATTAACTCATGGCCTGTTGTCTCGGTTAGAGGGGCAGATGTCAAATTAACCAGACTACGCATTGGTCATACTCGCCTTACGCACAAACATCTCTTGTTTGGTCAGCGCACACCGATGTGCTGCTCGACTGCAATGTCAATCTTACAGTTCGGCACATTTTAATTCAGTGTCCTAAATTTCAATCTCATCGTATGCGGTTTTTTTAATTCATTAACATTGGAGGTGCGTGAACTGGTGGGAGAGTTATCTCGCTAGAATGTCTTTGAATTTTTAAGAGCTATCAATTTTATCCCTTTTATCTTATTAGAATGAGATTTTAAACATTTAATTTGTTTTTTTTTTTTCAGCTATTGGAGTCATTATTTTAAAATTTTTGTTCGTGAAACTTATTGGATTTGGTTTTTATAAGTGTGAAAAGCTGCTTTTTAAATAAAACATAGGTTTTTACTCTTCCAGAAATATTTTTATTAATAGAACATATGACAAGATATACGTACCACTTGTTCTGGCGCAGCATGATCAGCTTTTGCGCCATAAAATTCCAAACATTCATCCCTGAGATTATATAACTAGTGATCATCCATGGTTTCGTTAGAATAACGCTCTGTTTTCAAAGATAATATACTTTGATAGCAGTTAGACTCTTTAAAATGCTAATATTGATTTTGAACGGAATTTATTGGTTTAGGAAAAGTTGTGTGAATGAGAGAAATGAGAAGTGGCATCGTAGAAAATGAGATATGAATATTGAAATGAGAAATAATTTTTATGAGAAATGAGAAATATTATTTATTGTTGAGATATAATTTTTATCGAAATGAGAAATAATTTTTATGAAAATGAGAAGTAATTTTTATTGGCTGTTGCAAAGCTTGCTTCGTTTTATTATACACCTGAATATTTTTAAGCAATTAAATAAGATTCGAACCCCTAATTAGGAATACCATAGAATAATTATGTTTTCTGTGTATTCAAAAATGTAATATTAATAATAGCAAATATAACTTGCACTCAAAAGATACAATTAAAAGTTTTGCGTGGGTGCACATAATTACGATTTCTGAATCTACAGAAAAATGTTATTGTAAAATATACTCTAAACTATATTGAAAAAATCATTTTAACAACATAAATGTTTCACAAAAATAAAATTGGCGTCAGTGAAAAGCTATTCTTTTTTTTAAAAAAATAAGGTAGTGTAAAAAGGGTTTTCTGTGTGATCATAAGGTTTTAAGTAATAAAAAGAACACGATAAAATCAATTAATTTTTTAATAGGGATTTAATAAAAAAATTTAAGAATTCTGTGTTAGAGAGCAAATTTTTCATAAGGAGTAAAAATAGATAGATATGAATTTTGGCTTTGTAGTAATTTTTACTCGAATTTTAAATCATGTATGCCACAATTTACAATTTGTGTGTCAATTTTCAAACCTTGTTATGCTAAACTACAATATTAAAAGGACAAATATTGATTAGGCAAAAAGAATTTATTCTACTTTTATGGAAGAAATTTCAAATTATTTACAAGGGTAAATCAACTAATATAATAAAAAAGATTAAAATGAAATCTGCTATTCATATTTCAATGCATCATGCCAGAACATCATTTCTTGAGTGGCCAAGCCCCACGTGCTCGTGCGAATTGAATTGTATTTTTTATTCATTTTAATGGTTTCATCGAATGAGTCACTTTAGTATTGCAAACGTTCCAAAAAAATTGTCTCGCCTTTATTGTTTCAAAAAATATCATATTTCCCATTTATTTCATTTCATATAATCGCGTGCTCAAAATGACATTTTTCTACTTTTATTTGTTACAGCCATTAATTATTTTTTTAAAATCAGAGCTTTTGTAAATGCAATGGCAACACGTTAAGAGCTGATTTTTCGAGATGCTCGTGCAGATAATAAAATTTCATTTTTTGCCTATGGTTTTTTTGTACCACATACAAATACCACATCCAAAAAAACCCCATCATGTTCTAACATGATAATAAATATTTCTTAAGTCAATTATTTTAAGTAAATTGGATCATAAATTAAAAAAATAAAACAAACCATAAAACAATTCATAACCTTGAAACTTTTTTTTATTTTATCAACCATTTTGATTATAGAAATATAATCAACCATTTTGATTATTGTACCTAATTTAATATATTTTCACAAATGGCACCAATATCCGTGCAATTCTTCATAATAAATATGTAATAATAAATAAGAAATAATAATAGAAATTAAATTGGGCAACATCTTGTTAACAATATATATAAACTTTTTCTTTTTAATTTGGGAATTTAATTAACAAATCGTATAAAAGAAATTATGCCCTGAAATTCAGAAGGGAAAGAAAAAAAAACTTTAATATACATTCTAGAAAGAGGCCGAACATTTTTTTTAGAACGTCATTAGTTTTTCCGACGCTCAATTGACAACCTGACATTCGGAACGTATACATCATTTTTAACGACCGCATCACACGGTAAACAAAATGGAAACATCGTGTGAAAATGTTTGTGAAGTATAAAATGACGTACTAAAACACGACTTGACTGTCTCCCTTCACTGAAGACTGTTACGCTTTCAGATAACCGCCTATTTAGACTTGGGGGGGGGGGGGTCCTTAATTTTAACTGCCGATGTTTCAGTCTTTCGAGTAAGAAAAATGAATAGAGTTGAGATGGTTGACCTTTTTCTTGAAAAATATGAGATCAAGGTGAATTCTTCTTCATCTACAAAATTTTGTCTTTGTAATTTTAATAGATAAAAATGGCAGTAGTAGATGAGGGTGATTTAATTGTATTTATGGTATGTGGCTACGTTTGGACTCAATTTTTCAAAAAATGTTCGAAAATTGTTATATTTTTGAATATTTGCATAAAAAAGATTGAAAAAACATCTAGAAAGCCAAATTACACCAATTAAGAGTGAAAAGCTTTTAAAAATTGGAAAGGGGTGTGTATTTATGGTAGGTGGCTACGAATGGAATCAATTTTTCAAAAAAAAAAGTTTATTTCATGATTTTCTTAAAATTTTGCAGATAGCTTAAGTAATATATTATCTAGTTCGTGAACTAAATAATAATAAACTGTATTTTTATCCTTTCTTTGAATATTCTCTTTCAACTGACACATAATACGAAATTTCCAATTTTTTTCACAATGTTAAGCCCTAAAACCACTATAAAATAATTCTAAATGAATAGTTTACTTAATTCTCTTGTTCAGGAAGTGCAGACTATATTAATAAATTATTATACAAAATTTGAATTAAAAAATTCGCATTAGCTTTTAATTTATGAAATGCACCGTAAGAAAATGCTATCAGTTTCTATATTTGAGAAAATAGCATCTAAAAATGTAAAACAAACTGAGATGTAAACATCTAAAGATGTAAAGATGTAGCATCTAAAGATGTAAAACAAACAACACGTATGTAAATGCAAATATAAAAGTTAGTGTAACTTCCCATTAAATAAGAGGCTTAAAAACAAAATTCTAAAGGTTTTATATGGGAACCTGTTCAAACATCAAGAATATTAAATTTAAAAAACATATATCTTAGTTTCGGAAAAAAATCGACTTCAATGTAGTCACCTACTATAACAAAAGAATGAGTAAAACATAACAGTTTAACATGACTATTTTCGATGTAACTTTTGAATAAATTATTTAAAAAAATTCATTTTCCCATAATGTTTACTTATTACCCATTATGCTCCTTAATGTAATTATGTCACAATAATTACCTTAAGGAACAAATTAAGAATAAATTTTTCAAATCTGCATCCCAATTTCTACATAGAATTTTTTTTTAAGAAAGTAAGAAATAAAGAAAATTAATATTAAGAATCTAGAAAATTGATTAAAGAAATAACAATTTAAGATAATCTTACTGACTGCTTTTGAAATAAATTAATTTTATTTCCTTAAAATGTTTAAAAAAATGTTAATAACAATTCGCAAACAAGGAATTCTGATTTTTTTAAAATTAAATTTATGTTTTAGGTACATGGAAATCCTCAACCCCTTCCTCTTTGATATTTTTCTTTTTCTCAAAAAGCTGACATTCGGTAAAAGGATTTTAAAAGAAATAAAGCTTTTAGATATGAATGATTAGAAAAAAAAATCTTTAAAACAGTTATATGTGCAACGGTCTTATAAATTATTTGTTCAAAGATTTTTTTTGATTGAATGAAAATTATTTCCCACGACATTATTAAATAATTATATCCGGATGAATTAGTCAATAATATACACAAGAAGAAATAGGGCAAATTTAAAGAGGAATTTAAAAAAAATTAGACAAATATTACGAATATTGAATTATTTCTTGATTTAAGACGAAAACTATCACACACACACACACACACACACACACACACACACACACACACACACGCACACACACACACACACACACACACACACACACACACACACACACACATACACACACACACACACACACACACACACACACACACACACACAACATTTTTTTTTAATTCAATGTCTCTTTTTTTTAAATCTCTTTTTTAGCATATTTTATTAAAAATCTCACATTTATTTTCAATATTTTTCTACTAAACGAAGACATACATTTAAAGAGAATAAAGATGAAACTGAAATATTTTTTTTAAAATTCAATATGCTCTTTTTTTTTAAAAAATAATAATAACAGATTTAAATATAGCCTATTTTATTAAAATTCACATATTTATTTTCACGATTTTTCAACTAAAGGAACAATTTTTAAAAAATAAAGCTAAAACTGAATTTTTTAAAAAAAACATTTCTTCAATATCGGGTACGATGTCACAAAAATTAACTAATAAAATTAAGCACCTGGTATTAAAAAATATCATAAACCCATTTTCGTTTTTTTAAAAAGTTCGTTAATAAGTGGCCCAAACTGCCAAATTTGCATTTAGTTATGGCAAAACAAGCTCGATCCCTTTTTCCAGTAACAGTTGTTCGCTCGAAAGGGTAAGGAATATATCCGGAAACCGGAGTTAACTCTGGGGTTTTCATTAATCACGACGGACAAGCGTTCTGTTTACTCCACTTTTTCTCTCTCATAAGCATACCCAAACCATTAATTCTGGATTTTTCGCCTGACTCCCCTTCCCCGGCGCCATTGAGCGGTTGTTGGCACTTTCATTTATAGCGCTAACTCATGCTGCGCAAGTCTAGAAAACGTGATCCAGCGCACTTGAGCGCTGTGTACAGAACTTCCAGTGAATAATCCCGGGTTATTTTCCAGTTATTTATGTGAAAGCTGTAAACAAACTCTATAACAATGAACATTCGTCATGGAGATTCTAGTGGTTTTGAGAAATTCGCTTA
>JAOUZG010039685.1:366906-378171 GCA_026289955.1 Argiope argentata
AGAAAGAGAGAGAGAGAGAGAGAGAGAGAGAGAGAGAGAGAGAGATTAATTTTTTCTGTTCAATATTGTATACAAATTTACATAAAGTCGTTTTTTTAATCTGATCTGATGAGAGTTACACCTGTCGTTGCAATCAATAGTCTTTTCTTATTCGTTGAATACAAATAAACGAGCTAAGAAGAAAAATTTGTTCAACGGATTATGAAGAATTGCAGTCCCTGAAGCATTTGTTGATTCAGCAGCTAGCAGACTGCTCCGAGTAGGGCTATCCGTCATTCCCTTGTCAATCGCCCTCCTCAATCTGTCGTTCGATCCATTGTCATTGATGAATATCCTTCTTTTATTGAAATTTGAGCAGAATTAATGGCTGTAGTTTCGTGTGTACGGTCAAGGATGAAATTTCAAGTGTGTCCCTTTGCCTTTCAGTTTACGAACTATACTTTCAATAGCCCTGAGCCTCGAATGATTTAGTTGATTCTGTATTGACTGCCGATTTTTATCAGTTTTAACTATTCTTCGTTTATCAAGTAATAATGGAACTAAAATAAAGAAAATTATTTAATGTTATTGTATTTTTGCATGTAATTATGAATAAATGGATTTAAAATTCGTTTTTAAAAGTACACAGTTACTGTATAGCAGAATTTTTAAATTATTTTTTCAGCAGATACTAAGTAACAGAATTAATTTTGATAATTTATTTTCTATTTTTAAAAAAAATTTCGAGCGATTATTTTTTAAACTAGAGAGCCTAATATGAAATTAAACCAATTTTATTATTGATAGACTCATATTAAAGTCTTGAAAATATTAAAAAAGCGTGTTGCCATCGAGAAAACATTCCAACTAAAATGTTCAAACCTCTAGCTTTTCAGGAAATAAGGGAAAAACTTATAACAGAATTCTGTTATAACAAATATGAAGCAATTAAATCATTTTATAAGACTGTAATCTTTTTATTACGATAATTTTAAGATATAATACAGAGCAAGATGTCAGAACTGCTGTCCGAAAGCTGTATGCAGCTCAAAAAAAAAAAGTCTTCATGCGTTGTTCTACGTCTATTGATAGAAAATCACCAACAAATTTTTCGTCTTACTTTTCGACAATAAACTTGCCTACATCAATAGAAACAATATTAAAATAATAAAAAGATTAATTATCAATTGTAATTTGCAAAAAGCTGATTTTTAGAAATTTTATAATATCATTTCATATCCAAATCATAGTTTCAGAGCAGTTGAAGAGTTTGAGTTTGATTGAGTTTATTGGCACTAAAACCATTTCTGATTACGCAGCGTCAACTATATGGTATATGGAGACACATGGTTCATTAACAGGCCCCCTGGTCACATTCTAAGAGGTTAATCAAAACCTCCACTAAATGTCACAAATATTCTATTCTAGATATAAAAATAAATAAACGTTTGTATAAATTTAAAGCTTTAAAAGAGAATGAAGAGTACTTATATAAGGTAAAAGAAATCAATCATTTTTAAAAAGATAAAAAGTTGAGGATGAAGCACTTTATGAAGGACGTCTTTTAAAACCAAGTGAGGAGAATTAAGACATCGAATTCATTCAGAATTAAAACATGGGCACTTTATGAGAATGTGCCGAACTGTGAAAAGGCGTTGGTATATTGTGCATAGAGGGGCTGGCTCCCCCCAGCAACAATGCTTAAGTGTAAATCTAGTATGACCAATTCTTAAACGAGTAGTAACTGTATCGAATTTTCTTATAGGTAAACTGGGCCAAATCTCATAAGATATTTGATAGAGTGAAGTTAGTTTACCTCTTTACTATCCCATTCTGATTGTCATTTTAAATTTAGAATGTTATATATATATATATATATATATATATATATATATATATTTTTTTTTTTTTTTTTTTTTTTTTTTTTTTTTTTTTTTTTCTGCGCACATTTTGTTTGGCGGTGTTATTGCTTGCTAATATTTGATGTAGCTGTGTCTCATAACAGGCTTTTCACCAAAATATTTTTAAACCAAACAAATTTTGATAATCATATAATTCATTTATAGTATTATTTATTATTATTTTCTTCAGATGATCTGTTCACTGTACTACTCATCTTTCTCTTTCTATCCGAGCAATGATTGTCCCGGAATTGATATTTCACTTAAATGGTGGAGGGAAAGGTCTAAAATTCTGTTTTTATAGAATAAAGATATTCAAATTTTCATAAATGTAAACACACTAAACAAAAAAAAAAGACACAATTGGGTTTCGAGAGATGCGAGAGTTTAAAAACAGCTTGGAAAATGCCGCGCACAGAGGAAATAATATTGAAACACACACATCCTTCTTTTCTTTTTTTTTTAATCTTTTTTTTCTTCACTAATTTTGTTTCTACAAACCCTATTTTCACTTTGTTATTCTTTTTTTTTTTACTTCCCTGCCCAAATTTTATTTCGAGCAGGCATAGATTAAATATTCATACAAACTAATAATAAAAGCAGCTATTTTCTTTCTTTTTTAAACATCCCGTTATCTATGAATGAAAACCAACTGACTTCGCGTATTTCTTTCTAAACAAATCATAATTTATTACTTCCTGCTATCTTACTCGGTGTGGGGGAAGGAAATGAAGATTTTTGGCGGGAAAGTAAGAAAAGTGTCGTTTTATCTATTTTCCACGCAATTTTTTCATTTTTTCTCTCCATAAGAACCATCTTCGTGTAAAAAAATTAGCCGAATCGGTCAAGCCGTTCTCTAGTTTTACGCTTAGCAACGCATTTCGAGATCCATTTTTATTATATATATATATATATATGTGTGTGTGTGTGTGTGTGTGTGTGTGTGTGTGTGTGTGTGTGTGCGTGTGTGTGTGTGTGTGTGTGTGTGTGTGTGTGTGTGTGTGTGTGAGAGAGAGAGAGAGAGAGAGTCATTAAAATGAACAGGATCATTTAAAATATTGGCAACCTATTTCGCTGTCTTGTCAGCCATTTTATTGCCAGGAATATCTTCATGCGAAGGAACCCAGAAGAATAAGAGGACAGTTGAAGAAGTTGCAATTAGAACTCTGTTCAACACTCAGTATCCCCGAAATTTTCACGACAGATACCTGTTAAAGTATTTTTCTATTTAGATGAATAAGCTTTCAACACTGACATTGAAATCAAAGCATCGACCATGACCTTCACCTAAACATTCATTGGAAAAAAAAAAAAAAAAAAAAAAAAACTCGCACGCACCAAATGTTTCAAAATCAGACCACTCGAAAAATACGAGCAAAATTTTTCCACTATAATAATGCGCAAATCAGTTCCGAAGCAGTTGATTACGCATGCGCAATGACGAGAGCCCAGACAACCATTGTTCCTGCTAATCCGTGAAAAGAAGGCTAATCCGTATGAAGATGGATCGTGCGAACACTGGATCACGAGACGACCATGCGCGCTGACAAAACGTTGGGGAAATGGCAGAAAGGGGGGTTGATGCGGATAACAAACGATAAAAAAACGTACATTCACCAGCGGAAAGGTTTGGCAGCGTGTAATGGGCGTTTATTAGTATGGGCCATGACGATTCTGCGAGCGCCCTTAAGCCTTTATATGGAAAATAATGGGGAGGGAGAAATAACATGCTAAAAGCCACTGCGTTCGGATTTTTTTCTTTTAAACCTCGTGGGAATTGGAAATTTGAAGCAGCGTGGTAAATGGCAATTCTAGAGATTGTTTTGGTTCAGATTTATTAAAGAGAACAGTTGGAAGAAAATTTCTCAATTTTTATTTTCTTGCACACGAAGTATGCAAAGACAAATTATTAAAACCACCCAAAAATTCGAAAAATGCCCAAATTTTTTAGATTCTTACCTCCCAGAGTTTCAACAGAAAATTTTTGAAATTATGCGTTCGCCTGTGAATATGGTAGCTCAAATATAGTGTGAGGTAAACTTATGAAATTTAGTATACGATCTCTATCGTGGATTGCTATTAAATTTTGCTTTAAATCTGTTAAGAAAAAGTTTATACGAAAGTCCTAATATAAGTGAGCATAATCAGGGTCTGACTAAGGCAGGGGCATACGGGGCAGTTGCCCCTAGCCCCCACGTAATTGGGGGGGGGGGAATCGAATATAAATATTATTTTACGTTTCCATCTTTAACGAATCTTCTTCATTACTAAAGTAGTGAAGCAGAGGGTAGCCCCAAGGAAGTTTTTGCCCAGGGCCCCAACAAGGCTATGTCGGACCCTGAGGATAATAACTACAAAAAAAGAGAAAGGTACCATATATATAATATATGATGCACAGAATCTAAAATGCAGATATGTCAGATTTGGAACCAAACCCATCGGTAAGTTGATCATCTATCCGTCTGCACTTTCATAAGCATGTAAATGCGATAACTCAGAAACTCGAGGATTTAAATATATGAAATCTGATTTCTGATCTTGTGTCCATAATTTTAGTTCCGTACCACATTTTCATTCTTATTAAAGGCGTCCAAACCACACAATCGTTTTTCAGGTACATTTGTATACAAAGATATCCAATCTCAATCGAAAAAAAATGCTATTGACTAAGATCGCATAGACATTTTTGTAACTGTTATTTGCCAATGGCAAAAAGATAATAATAAACAATAGTACATTTATCAGAGATCCTTTCCCCTGGCTCTAATTGTCTGAAATATAAAAAGAATTATGAGAATGTCAACTTAAAGATGACTATTTTCCTCTAAGAATAAATAAATAAATAAAAGATTAAAAGGAAATCTGCTGTGCATATTTCAATATATCATGTCAGAAAATAATTTTTTGAACACCCAATCACCACATGCTCGTGCAAGTTCAATTATATTTTTATTCATTTTAATTATTTCATCGAATGAGTCACTTTAGTATCGCAAACGATCCAAAAACCCTTTGTCCGGCATTGATTGTTTTAAAAAAAATATCACATTTCTTATTTACTTCATTTCATATAATCGCGTACTTAAAATGACATTTTTCTAGGTTTTATTTGCTGTAGTCATCAACTTATTCTTTTTTAATCAGAGCTTTTGTAAATGCATTGGCAACGCGTTATTAAAAGCTGATTTTTCTGAGATGCTCGTGCAGATAATAAAATTTTCCTTTTTCGTCTACGGATTAATTTTTTTTCCTACGGAATTTTGTTCATACTAAAAACCTCATCCCCACAACAAGACATTGTCAGTTGAGAAGAAATTCAAGTTTTTTGTTGTTGTTGTTGTTATTGGTGTTGCTACAAACATTTCGTTCTGAACTTTTCTTTTATAATTGATGATAAAAGTATGTAGGTATGGTTTTTATTTTCCTGAGAGGAGTAGTTTCTATTTAAGTTTTTAATAAATTATTTTGAAATTTTGTTATACTTACATTCGTTTAACTATACGGGAAGTCATCTGTGAACACTTTTAAAGTACATTAATTTCAAACTATTTTGGCAATTTTTTTTGTATTAGTTGGAATTTCATTACTTTAATTTTTAGTTAATGTTAAAATTTTAAGCGGAAAATTTATGATAGAAAATTAGACAGCTACAGTGCAAGAAATAGAATGGCGTACGACATTTAACATAGTATATGATACATGCCTATCAAAATTTTAAGTTCATGTATATTTTTGCTGAGGTAATAATTCAAATCGAGCTATATAAAATATGTAATAAAGCTTTTGGTAACCGTCAGAGCCAGGGAACCAGCAAGTTAGCTAGTTGCCAAAGACATTTTGCAAAAATTTTATATAACAATAATAATTTAAAAAAAAGGAATAAAAAAATATTTCTAAAATTTTACAGATACATTTCAAGAGAAAAAAAGCTTTATTATCATGCCAGAACATATTGTTTTAAGAATGAGGTTTTCTGGCTTCAACAAAAATCCAAAGTGGGGAAAATAAAAATTTTATTATCTGTACGAGTATCTCAAAAAAATCAGCCTTTAATAACGCGTTGCTATCACTTTTACAAAGTCTCCGATTAAAAAGAAGAAGTTAATGACTACAGCAAATAAAACCTACAAACATGTAATTTTGAGCGCCTGATTACATAAAATGAAATATATAGGAAATGGGATGTTTTTTTTTAAACAATAAATGTGGGTCAAAGTTGTTTTGGATCGTTTGCAATACTAAAGTGACTCTTTCGATGAAACGATTAAAATGAATAAAAATATAATTTAACTCGCACGAGCACGTGGTGCTTGGCCGTTCAAAAAATGATGTTCTGACTTGATACATTGAAATATGCATGACAGATTTCATATTAATCATTATAATAATAATAATAATTATTATTATTATTTCTTATTGTAGGATTTTCAGTATTGTTTTCGGTAGGTTTCCACTCACACTTTTATAATCTCCATCCAAATAATCAGCTTGTTTGTGTGCTCGCTTCCGTGAAAGCAAGTGATACCATGATATTAAGAGTAGCTGCCAAAAGACTAATGATGTCACCCGATCTGCATCCCCACCGTACGACTGTCCACCGACAGACACGGATTCATGCAGACGATTTTTACGAGCAAGGGAGCCACGCGCCATTTCCAGTTCCGACATCGTTTGGCGCGTGCGTTTGAATATGCAGTACTGGCCCAAAGGGATGCCGCCGTATTAGCAGGCACGGTCATGATCGGACATAAATGAATGCTATTTGACATAAAGATCCCCCAGAGGAAAATATGTGACAACTCTATTATCAAGGGGAAGGTTGAAAGAGAGGTTTACTTAATTAAACACGAGGGAGCAGTTTAATGAAGTTCGGTTGATTTGTGGTATGTTAGAATGATTTTCTATCCATACTTATTAAATGCTGTAAAATTAAGTTATGCGTTCCTTGATTTTGCTTGGTTAACATATTTAGCAAAGATATTTCCAAAAAAATTCTAGTAGATGAGACAATACCTTTTCATTTTTTTAAGCAAAGTATACAAAAATTAAGTATAGTAATATTAAAAAAAAAATATTCCCCTTGTGATTTTAAGGAATCTATATTTTAAATCTTCCTAAGTATTAAAAGAAACAAAAGCACACTCTTTAAATTATGTCTACCTGCATATTATCACAATAGATAAGTAATAATGATAAATAATTAAAAAAAATTTGGCCTGTTTTCAATCTATTTATAGATAATCATCAAATTTTAAGCGAAGATTCTTAAGGGAAAGTCTGTTCGTATGTATATGAATATCAATCAACGATGGAAAAATTGGAAGGGTGAAATTTGTTCATGGTACATCAGCTCTTGGATTAACTTTGTAGCAAAAACTAGTTCGTCCGTTTTCTTGTGTATTTGAATGCGGTAACTGAAAATAAACCAAGCAAGAAAAAGGAAATTTCAGAAGAGAGTTTGACAAGCAGAAAACTGGGTACTTACGTATTATACCGTCTTCGCCAATGGTTTAGTAACTCATTGGCAACGGGTTTAAATTTGACGATAAAGATCAACGGATTACACCATTGCCGGATTGCCATAATTGGCGGTTTAGTAACTTATTGGTAACGACTTCAAATTTGGCGATAAAGTTGGATGGTATAATACGTAAATACCGAAAACTGAAATAAGAACGCCGCCAAATTCTAGAAAATGAAGATTTTTCAGATATTCTTATTCAATTTTTTTCACTGTACGATAATACCTAAAACAAAATGTCCTGTAAAGTTTATTGAAAGAGAACATTCTTTCTAGATATTTTATAAAAACGTATAAGCTCTGAAATGTATTGTTTGTTAATTGACTCTAAAATCCTCTGTGCTTTTTCGCTGCGTTACTATTGACTTAATTCGGTAAAATAAGGATGAGAGGAAAAATGAAAGGAAATCATGTTTAACATTTAATAATAAAATATATATCGGGAAGAAGCACATCCTTCCGCGCCTCACCCCTTAGCGAGATAGAATTGTCGAAATGTGCTCGTCTCAGGATACTGAAAAGAAGACAGTAAATTGTGGTAACCGAAGAAAGTATACATCAAATATAAACAAATTCTGTAAGCATGTTTTTAAAGATAAGAACAATCAAAGATGCTATTTTTTTTTTCTGAAATTTCTATTTTCTGTCTGGCAGATAGTTCTTTTCGACCTTTATTTATTTAAGACTACATAAGAAAAGTACATTCGCCTATTTCAACAATTATATGTTGCCTACTTTTATTTGAATATACAAAATTTATGGACATATCGTAATATATATTCTGATATCTGATTTTAGAGGTCAAAATTCATTGACCAATCGGTAAAAATTCACAAAAAGTATTGTAGACAGGGCCTGATTAACGCAGGAGCATACAGGGCAGTTTCCCCGGGCCCCCACTTATAAGGGGCCCTCAAATTGAATAGGAGTTTAATTTTACGTTTTTTTCTTTAATGAACGTTCTTCATTTCTAAAGAATTGGAGCAGAGGGGATCCCAAAGAAGTTTTTACCCTGGGTCCTAACTAGGATTAATCGGGCCCTGATTGTAGAAACGGGATGATAAATAGCAACAACAACAACAAAAGATACGAATAAGAAGGATTAAAATTCAATAAAAGTAAATTCAATAAAAATGAAGTAAAAGTAAATTCGATAAGAGTAAAATTCAACAAAGTTCATTGTAAAGGGATTATATGCTTAAAGTGATTGAAAAAAAAGTGCTAAAATTTAAATGATTTGAAAATTTAGAAAGATGGAATATACTTCGATATAAAATCAACACCAAAAGAATTCACCAAAAATTAATTAAAAAAAGAGAAAATTTAAAATTTAAATTTAACATAAAATATTATAAAAGGGATAAAATTTAACATTAACTATCAAAAAAAGGATAAAATTAAACATTAACTATTAAAAAAAGGGTAAAATTAAACATTAACTATTAAAAAAGGATAAAATTAAACAAGAAATATTTTAAAGTTTATAAATAAAAAATTCCTCAAAAATCTATGGGTAGAAGCAAATACCAATAAATATAATCAAAAGAAAATAATTTAACAAAATGCATTTTAAAGAAATGGAATTCAACGAAAGCAAATGGAAGAAAGGAATATTCATATTCCTTTCCATAAGACTGAACTTTAAATTCAAAATAATATAAGAGTTGTTATTTTAATTCTGATAAGAAATTTATTTTTGAGCGCAGAATTAGTTATTTTGAGCGGAAAAAATGCAACAATATATTTTTATGAATAGATTTGACACTGGAGTTGAATGTTTCTACGTTCACCGCAGAGAAATATGATAATATCGGGACGACTTGTTCTTGCTTTATTTTTAGGATTATCAGTGGATGCTCCCTTCGATACAAATGTGAAACCTCAAAGCAGAAAAAAAATTACTAATTGCGCATATGTCGTATGTTCATACAACGTTTGCATAGTTTTCATTAATAAGCTTACTTTTTTTTTACTTCCTTTACATTAATAAAATGCAGCACCTGAAGAAGACCACACTTCCTCAAATTTTAAATATATATATTTTAGGATCGTTTTTTTTTAAATTTTTTATTAATATACTAATATTTATTAACATTTAAAACAAACATGGTTCTTTTAAAAGGGGTCATACCCCCTAACGAAGTTGTCATTAAATGTTAACATATCCTTATCCTTTCATATTGAATATTTATAAACAAAAGTAATTTAGAAAAATGTCTTGAGCATTATAGTTTTTATATTTTCGAAACGAAAATGACTATATCGTTAAATTTTGATAAACGAATGCGAAAGGTGTAAGAAATACTAATAAATAAAAACCGGAACTTAAGTTAGTCTGCTGGTCAAAAATAAAAACAAAATATCGATGGTAGGTATTCAATAGTGCGGCCTAGTTCGACTAAACGTTCCAATATAAAAGCTAACAATCGACGATGCTCAAATCCGTTTTGGAAACTTTCTCTTTGAACAGGAAATCCAAACAAACACTTTCTCCCACAGATAGTTTCCCCTAAACAGTCTTTGACCCATTGTTTTTAAAGCTATTGATACTCGCACAGACATTACAGTTTTCTGGCGAAAAATCCTCATCCGTTGACCTATATATGTGACACTGTTTTCCGATTTGGAAAAGCATCAATGGAAACAATACACTTTCGGAAAACACTCCCCCCTTAGGTAAACATATTGTAGGGCGGAACATAGAGTTGTGTCATCCGCTAACCGAATCGCCAATTAGGTTCATTTTATTATAGCCATCTGTTGATTTTATATTGAAATCGATAATTATGCCATCTGATTGGCACAGAAACTCCTTTACTTATATCATGGTGGTAAATTTTAGTTGAAAGGTAAATGACACGTGTGTGTAAAATGTGTCTGTAGGTGTGTGTAAAAATGGTTTTTTAAACTATCCTAAAAGTTATATACATTTTCTTAGTTATGTTTCATGTCATGTATATTTGTAAAAAAGAGAGAGAGAGAGAGGTTATTACTTTGCATATCATGATATAATTCTCAACATCCAGAGTTTTTCTTTTTATTGACTTGTATCAAACTTTTCATCCTTCGCGTAAGGTGAACTGGCATATGGTGCGTTCTAAAAATAATAAACTGGTTGTGCAAACTCTTAACTTAACTTTGACTTTCATATTCCGCAGGCTATTATTTCCCAGATGGAATCAAAACACTAAGTGGGTATACTTTTTTCTAAAATATATATATATATACAATTTTTGAAACTTATATGACTAAAATGATAAATAATTAATTAATGTAATTAAATTCTTTAAGAAAATGCGTTTATATATATTTGAATGTATTTGATATGGGATAATGTACATATTTATATTAGTAAAAAAACCACATGAAAGCCTTGCTACTAAAATTATAATAGCAATAAACATACATTAATTTAAATATACGGTAACTTAAATTGGGGCAAGAGACAATTTTAGATTACAATGCAAAAACCTGTATTTAGTTGGCACTTAAATGAGTAACGATTAAATTGTATACATTCTTTTGATAATTTGAAATCTCATTATAAGATGAAATCAATATTTGAGAAAATACTGAAGAAGCAGAATTTGCTTATCAAACTTATCATTTATCAACTAATCATTAGCATAATAATCAAGAATAATTATTTTCGCAATTATGCATTTCTAATAAAAATTAACTTTAATAAACAGAAGAACATTTAGTCAAAAGAGAAAGAGTGCTATGTATTGATTCGATTCATATATTACTTTTCCCATTCTTACAATAATAATTTTATAAGACGAGTATTTTAATAGACAGACATTTTTAAAAGACAAAGTGCTGAAGTAAATCATTTACAAATAAAAGCTGCCTTCATATATA
>JAOUZG010039685.1:410180-433036 GCA_026289955.1 Argiope argentata
AGAGAGAGAGAGAGAGAGAGAGAGAGAGAGAGAGAGAGAAAATAAAATTTTTTTTCTCCTAGATATATACCAAAGTTGCAACGGAAGTAAAAAAATCATTCCATTCTCTCATCTTATCAGTCTCATTTCCGGGGGGTGAGGCTTAATGGTCTCTAGTAATTCTTTCAAAGAAATTATGGTTGGTTTAATAAGCGATTTTACAGGAAATTCTAATATAAAATCATAATATAAGTAATTCTTTATGTTTGCAGTTATGTGAATTTGAATTTTCCTTGTAATACTCGAAAATGAATGCATTAAATTGGAATAAATTTAAAAGCTGAAATGCGATTTAGTAGATGCAGTGTTTCATTTTCGGCGCTCTAATTGTTCCGATTTCTGGTGCTTAACCTTGAAATATTCCTAACTGCCGGAGACGTGCACAATACGCGGAACCGTTTACTGGCGCAATCCAATGAAGTCTTCAAGCACCCTTCAAGCCCAGGAAGTTTGCGCTCAGTTTAGGCTCTTAATTATGGAGGCGCGTGCCGGCTGGAAGAGGCGCAAAGGGTTGCTTCGGCGCCCAGAAAAGGGAGCCAAATGAGAAGAATGGCGATGAAACATAACGCCGCACTATTATAAAATCTCTTCGCAGGTATTACGAAATTGCTTCCTATAAAAAAGAAAACAGTGATTAAAATATTATTATCATGTCAGAACATGATGTTGTTTGGAGGGATGAGGTTTTTGGCGTCAAACAAATCCGTAGGGGAAAATAAAAAATTTAATCCGTAGGCGAAAAATAAAAATTTCATTATCTGCACGAGCATCTCAAAAAAAAAGAAGCTCAGCTTTTAATAACATGTTGCCATCTTATTTACAAAAGCTCTGATTAAAAAAAAATAAGTTAATGTCTACAGCAAATAAAACCTAGAAAAATATCATTTTTAGCACGTGATGATATGAAATGAAATAAAATAGGAAATGTGATATTTGTAAAAAAAAACAATAAATGCGAGACAATGTTTTTTTTGGGGGGGGGATCGTTTGCAATACTAAAGTGACTTATTCAATGAAACCATTAAAATGAATAAAAAATATAATTCAACTCGCACGAGCATGTGGTGCTTGGCCGTTCAAGAAATGATGATCTGACATGATACACTGAAATATGAATAGCAGATTTCTTTTTTATCTTTTTTAATACTACATTTAACGTGGATATGCATATATAGGAAATTAATTAATATTTCTGTTTTGTAATTCACAGTTGTTGTTTTTTTAATTTTTTGTTTGGTATATTGTTTAAAATATTATTTATCATTATTTTTTAAATAAAATTGTCAATTTCTAGTTTAATAACACTTAAATATCTATTATTTCATGCAGATTAAACAAGTCTGATAAAAGACTTGGGATATTATTTATCCCCAATTAAATTGCTAAAATTGTAAGATCTTAAAATCTTTTAGCAGTTGGTTTGCAGTTGGCATATTGGTTAGTTGATTTTAGTTGGTTTGCAGTTGGCATATTGGTTAGTAATTTATTAAATTTTTTTTTATGTTTTGAAAGCAAATTTTGATTAGTAAGTTAACAGCTGTTTTTTTAAGGAATTGATTATTTCGTTTTAGTGTTTTGATTTTCAGCATTTATAATAGTAATATCAAATAAATTTCAAAATAATAATCATGTATCAAACATAGCTACCTTCTGAAATTAAAAGGCAATACCAAAAATTCTAACCAAATTAGTACATGAATTATACTTAAATGCAGCAAAAGAATTTAGACATCTACGAATTTAATAAAAGAATTTATAATAACCTAGTAAATTTAATAAAAGAATTTATGTATTTTATTTCTTTTGATGTAATGAAATTTGTTTTATGAATAATTTCAAACTATTTGACAATTAGTTCTTTTGCAAAATATTTTTTTATACCGTGTCCTTTAAAAAAATTTTTTTTTCTCATATTGTCAATTCAAATAAATTGTTTTTGTTTAATAAATATGCCGAATGTTCTCGTAAGAAACTAATCAGTTTTTAATCTAATTCCAAAATAATAATCTTGTATCAACCATTGTTACCAACTGAAATTTAAAATACCAACTGAAATTTTTTTAATACCTTAAATTCTGACTATATTAGTACATGAATTATACTTAAATACAGCAAAAGAATTTAGACATCTAAAAATCTAATAAAAGAATTTATGATAATCCAATAAATTTAATAAAAGAATTTATATATTTAAGTTCTTTTGATATTATGAAATTTGTTTTATAAATAATTTCAAATCATTTGACGACTAGTTTTTTGCAAAATAATTTTTTATACCGTGTCCTTTTTTTAAAATTTTTTTTCTTTTTGTCAATTCAAATAATTGTTTTTATTTAATTAATGTGCCGAATGTTCTTGTAAGAAGTCAAACTTCTTCGAGTTACAGCTCAAGTCATTATTATATAAAATGATAATTAAATTTAATTAATAATTAAGTTAGTTTAATTATCAAAGCTAATTAACAAAAATGTTTTATTATATAATTCTTATTTGTAAATAAGTAATCATTTGTATCATTTCAAATTTTCAAACGGAGTAATAGGAATATGAATAACATGAATTAATTTATTAATCGCAAAATATCTAATCCATTCAATGAAGAAAAATTAAAATGTCGCCAAGATGGCGATGAAGCTCCATTTCTTGCAGCCCTTCATCGTGAGCATCCCGCGGGAACAGAAGGTAGAGTGTCGGTTTCCGACTCTCAATCATGCCTCTAAAAGAGAAGGCTAATATAACAAAAAAAACTTCTATTTATTTTAAAAAACTTTTTTTCCTCCCAAAGGGTAGAGGCGACAAAACGGTCGCGATAGGGTTGACATCGCTTAAGAAAAGGTCACGTGGCTATGCGCCCCACCTGCGCACGGCCGTACGCGTGGCCCCTTAGCCTTCTGCATCTGCAACTTTAGGGTGTGAGGGGGAGAGAGAAAAATCATAACCCCCTCTTTAGAGATATTAGAAGCTTTATGTTGTTATTTGGATTTAAATGTGTAGCATTCGAGTTCTAAATATTGATATAAATCAATATTGATAAAATTAATAATATTGATATAAATATTGATAAAATTAATAATATTGATATAAATATTGATATAAATCAATTTCTAAGGAAAAATTAAAAATTTCTTGATTTAGAATCAATGTTTGAAAACAGTGTTTTTCTAAATAAAAATCTTATTTAAATAAATGATATTTAATAAATTTAATAAACAATTAAACAAAATCGAACTGATTGAGCGTTTATTAATTATACATACTTGTAAATTCTTTGTATACAATAATCTATTGATGATAATAAAAAGCTAATAAAATAACATAGTTCTACTAATAAGCAATTTTTATGTTTATTAATGTAAATAAATATTTGAAGATGTCAATAAAATTTGCTTTATACTTGTACAAAAAATAGTTATTATTTGTTTTTTATAGATACTACTTTTTAATGTTATTTTTAATACAAATATGCATTAAATATTTCTTAACTGTATATAATTGTAATTTTCGAAATCGGTGTTCCATTTCAGCCTATAAAATAACATAATCGTTTAATTTCCTATAAGAAGAACCTAAATTTGAACAGAAACTTAACTTTATTAATTTATTTAAATAATTCCTTATAGTGCTTGTTTATTAGTAATAATATTAGATGAAAAGAACTGCAAACATAAACTAGAACTTAAAAAAAGGAAATTCTGGAAAAAAATACGAAAATGTTTTTTTAAAAAAACTGAAAGTACAGTTTTATACGCATAAGAGTTCTATATGGTGTGTTGGGCAAATTGAAGGGAATAGGCGGACCACGAAATGTCTGCAATAGGTTCATTTAGTACTGTCTTATTAGGACTGTAAGAAAAGAAATCGACAAAATGGGAAAAATGAAAAATAAATATTATGCCACCCATGCCATTGGTCGCAAAGATGAAGATAAGTCTAAATGGGGGGAGGAGGGTATCTGTCCAACTCAAAGAGAACTGATCTAAGCCAATTAGGAAAATAAGAAATAGTTCCTCATAAAGTTATCTGCAGAAACAATTCTTGATTTAAAATTTATTTCTAAGTTTAACTTTCTAAATGACACTAACTTAAAATTCATTTGATTCACGGAAATGCGTTTCTTTTCTATATTTTAATCCGTATCTTTTTTAAATTGCCAATTGTTATTTAGTATTATAACAAGTGACATGGTTTCATTATTAAAGTTAATGGCACGTAACCTTCAATGGAAATTTTAATTTTCTTTACAGATAAAATAAACATAAATAAAATAGGGGTTTTTTAATAACATAAATTCGTTGCTTTATAATATTTCGTTACTAAGGAAAGCCTAGAATTTGTATTCTTCCGATTTCATTCATTTGGTGTGGTTAGGTTAGTTTCGTTCATTAGATAGAAGTTGATTAGCTGATGAGTCATAAATGGCAACGCTTTTTACTTATAAACAAACAGATTGATAATATATTGTTTCTATTCTGAGTTTAACAAATGTCATTGCAGATTATTATAAATTTCATTGCATGTAAATAAATTTTGTGCTATATTACATTTTCAAATTATTATTTTTATTGATTAATTAATAAAGCAAATCAAATGATGATCTAATGTATTCTAAATAATGAAGATAATTGCATGTATATTCAACAAGAGCAAATATTAATAAATATAAAAAATAAATGTTGCAATTGCATCAATCAAATTAATGTAATTTTTAACTAGATTTAAATTTTAATTGAGAAATTAAGTTATTG
Source organism: Argiope argentata (assembly GCA_026289955.1). Taxonomy (NCBI): domain Eukaryota; kingdom Metazoa; phylum Arthropoda; class Arachnida; order Araneae; family Araneidae; genus Argiope; species Argiope argentata. The sequence continues at coordinate 414,965 of JAOUZG010039685.1, forward strand.
CAAATTATCAAAAATTAATTTTTCTGCTTTAGTTTTGTTGCCTGTGGCAATAAAAAGCAATTATTGATAGACAAAATTTCAGATTATACTTATGCAATGGTATTTATTGAACTATCCGACGACACACCAAAATGCAATATCCCAACAAAATTCAGTGTCTTGGCTGGCATGGAACCAAAAGAATATGTATTTCAGCGCCATTGCTTGTTGCTGTTCACCTTATGAATTTAAGGGGATTCACTTTCTTTTAAATGAAATGCAAAAAAGATGCAGTTTTAAAATCGTTAAAGGATTTAAACTCGAAATTTGATTGAATTATTGCCATTTAAATAACCCTGAATCAAAAAACATTTTTTGGAGGAATTGAAATTTTTTTTGTAAGCCTTGCAACTCTAATTGAGAAAGGTGGAATTTGGCCATAAAATCAAAATTGTATATTTCTATCATATTTTGGAGGAAATCTAGTAGTTTAACCCGTTGATCACTTAGCGTGCATAAGGGCTCATTAAAATCGAAGCAAAGGCTTAAATGAAAGATGATATTCGTCTTACCATCATAATTTTATATCTTTATCAAATTTTTGAGCCAGTAAAAGAGAAAAATATTTAAAATTTTTCTTTCCTTCCCCCCATAGCATTACAACAAACAAATATGCCATAATATGCATGCATGCAACAGAAAATTTAAATAATAATATGCATGTTGTTGTACCACTTGCCATGGACAAGCCCCCTGCTGATACAGCAGCAGATTTAAGCCGAAAGGAGGGTCTCTCTCTCTCTCACTCTCTCTCTCTCTTTTTTTTGAAGCAGCGCCAACTAGGGCCAAGAGTACGACTTAGCTACACACTCACCACATTTGCTTGCACAGCCTCTTTTTACAGGGAGGCACAATCACACATCTCACAGAAGAACAACCGTGCCTGAACTGGGACTCCCTGAACATGAGGAAGATGCGGTACCTCTGTGCCAGAAAGCCGGCTTTAAAATCGTTAAAGGATTTAAACTCGAGATTTGATTGAATTATTGCCATTTAAATAGCCCTGAATCGAAAAACATTTTTTGGAGGAATTGAAATTTTTTTGTAAGCCTTGCAACTTAAATTGAGAAAGGTGGAATTTGGCCATAAAATCAAAATTGTATATTTCTATCATATTTTGGAGGAAATCTAGTAGTTTAACCCGTTGATCTCTTAGCGTGCATAAGGGCTCATTAATATAGAAACAAGCGACTTAGTTGAAAGAAATTTCTTTATCCGCCTTATCCTCATAATTTTTTTTTTTATCTTTTTCAAATTTTTGAGCCAGTAAAATAGAAAAATATCTAAAAGACTTTTTCTTTCCCTCCCCACATTGCATTACAAGAATCAAATATTCCGTAATATGCATGCATGCAACAGAAAATTAAAATAATAATAATAATATGCATTTTGTTGTACCACTTGCCATGGACAAGCCCCCTGCTGATACAGCAGCAGATTTAAGCCGAAAGGAGCGTCTCTTGTTTTTTTTTTAAGTAGCGCCAACTATGGCCAATAGTACGACTGAGCTACGCACTCACCATATTTCGAATCGAAAAGCATTTTTTGGGGTGGTTGAAAAATTGTTTATGAGCAATGAAACTTAAAAATGAGAAGAGGAAAATTTGCTATAAATCCAAAATTGCATATTTCTATCATATTTTGGAGGAAATCTAGTAGTTTAAACCGTTGATCACTTAGCGTGCATAAGGGCTCATTAACATCGAAACAAAGGCTTCGATGAAAGATGATATTCGTCTTACCATCATAATTTTATATCTTTATCAAATTTTTGAGCCATTCAAATAGAGAAGTATCTAAAATTTTTCTTTCCTTCCCCCCATAGCATTACAAGAGTCAAATATGCCATAGTATGCATGCATGCAACAGAAAATTTTTTAAAAAAATAATAATAATATGCATGTTGTTGTACAACTTGCCATGGACAAGCCCTCTTGTTGATACAGCAACAGATTTAAGCCGAAGGGAGCGTCTCTGTTTTTTTTTGAAGTAGCGCCAACTAGGGCCAAGAGTATGACTTAGCTACACTCTCATCACATTTGCTTGCACGGTCCCTTTTTACAAGGGGGGGCACAGTCAAACATCTCACAGATAGCTTACAGAACAACCATGCCCAAATCGGGACTCCCAGAACACGAGGAAGACGCGCTACCTCTGTTCCAGAAAGCCGGTATAATATGCATGTACAATATGGCTTAGGAAAAGAGACGTTGTACATTTCTCCTCATAAGTTTACGATGAAAAATCAAAATAAACCCACTGAATTAGTTTTTTTTTAATTGCTGATCGAAATGGCTTCTAATAGGACCTGCATCCTTTAAGACTATCTCTGGCAAAAAGACAATACTGAATGAGAGAGAGTGTAAATATCAAGTTATCGACGCTCGAGTTACCGATGTTCTCCAAACTCGAACGCAAGGTGAAGCTCCTCTAACAGCCATTATTCTGACAGTTAAGAGGATATACGATTTGTAAAGCAGCGACTCCACTGGTGGCTGGTGCTATCTCCAGCACCTATGCTGCTCACCGAACGCACTTCCCTGAGCGCATCCTTTTGTAATAATCACCCTATTATCACAGGGATTATGTAACCAAGGTGAATACACCCCATTCCAGTTCCCGAATCTACCCTTTAGGTTCTTTCATTCATTCCCCGATGAAAGAGTAAAAAAGGAAGAAAAAATTATAAAGCAGGTATCCACATGCTGATCCAGTCGGTCTTCTAAAGCAGGAAGACGCGGCAAAAAATCACGTTCTGTTCCCGAATTTTAATCCCTTTTTCCGAAAGGGGTTGGAAAGGACGGAATCAAAGGGTCTCCCCGATTTGTAAAATTTCACAATCGGGAGGTTGATACCATCTAGCCTCGCGTGTGCTGGAGAGAGAGAGAAGGGCTTGAAATGTTGAGGCTGTTCGGTTACATCATTTGCTGTTCATGTTACGTTATTGTTAAGGACAGATGACGAATTGGGTAATTTGATAGCATAAATGCAGATCCTCTTTTTGCTAACTAACGCCCTTCACATGCAAGAGGAGGGTAATTGAAATTTGAAGTGAAAGTACATTGATGGAGACTAGATTTTGAAATCAGGATCATAATCTTATACCTGCTCAAAGTAATTTTTATTCATGCTTCTCTTGATAAGACACCCTCTAATTAATAATTTCCCGATTATTACTATTTTCATTATTTATAAAAAATAATACAGTCCTCCTCCATATTTCTGTTAAGGGAAATACAAAAACTAGACAAGAATTTTTTTTACTTTATTGAATCTGGGTCGGCTAAGTTATTGGGATCTCTTATTTCTAGGAATTACAAATCTATCTCTTCTCTAACCACCTTGTAGAAAATTGTTTTATGATGAATAATGTATTGCCAAAGAGAGAAAAAAATTTATCGGTGATACTGCAAACAATCAAAAGTAATTCTCTGAATCACACAAAACAATAATATAATTTCTATTTAAAAATCAATCTAGCAGTATTTTTAGCATTATTTTTCATTTAAGAAAAAGCATTTCAGTCAGGTTTTATTTTTATTTGGCTAATAAACACAACTTAGTGTATCAACAGGATGCCAATTAAGTTAGTTACTTTCCTTTTCAGGTTATTAAATAGGAGTGAGTGGAAAATCGACTATGCTTTCTATTCTCAATTAGTGTCTTTCAAGTGAGCATTTTAATGTAGGAATAATCAGTCAAATGAATTAAATCCTAAATTGTAATATAATTCTAAAAAAAATTCAATGCACTGACTAAGCAATAACGAATTTGTACATTAAGAACTAACTGAACTGTAAAACCAATGAACTTAAGCATTAATTTGCCATATAAAATCAAATTGAAATGAGCCTTTCAACAAGGATTGTGTGAATATATATCATTGTGTCTCTTGAAAATGTGTAAGCAATATATATATATATATATATTTAATGACTATATATTATTGCTTGAAAAAAAATCTGTTTATTTTAACTTATTGTATTGACTATCGCGTTATAAAGCTATTCATTTTTTTATATTATTATCCAGTTTCTGGTCTTGGTAAAATTTTGTATGATACAGCTCTTACAAATTTGATAATGTTTATCAATTAATTAGGTTTCAATTATTAGAGGCGTTTAAATATATAAAAAATTAACAATTCAGTTGCTCTTAAGGGATTTAATGCTTTAAGCTACAGGTAAATAAGTGTAGCAGGAAGAAGATATTTTTGTGCTCTATCTTCTAACCGTTTTTTCACTTAACAATGTTCAAAGGTTAAAATACTTTCTGTGGATGATTCGTAAATTTTTCTAAGAGGTTTGCTAACTTTTAATGCACATGGAATTTGATGTCGTAAGTCCAGTTCCCTACCAGAAACCAAGATATTATCAGTTTTGGACCATTTTACTCAATACAGGACTTGTTGATGGTGAGCAAGAAGGGCATATTTCCAGAATTCTTTCTAAGACACTGACTTTCATCCAGTTAATGACTTTTTTTTTCAATATTTTTCTGTCTGTAATCCTTCTGAATCGCACAATTATCATGACAGAATATGATGTTGTTTTTGGGAGGAGATTTTTAGCGTCAATAAAGCTTTGCCATCGCAATTACAAAAGCTCTGATTTTTTTAAAAAAATAAGTTAATGATTACAGTAAATGAAATCTAGAAAAATATCATTTTTAGCACGTGATTATGTGAAATGAAATAAATCTGAAATGTCATATTTTTTAAAACAATCAATGCGAGGCAAAGTTCTTTTTTGGATCGTTTGCAATGCTAAAGTGACTCATTCGATGAAACAAATAAAAATGAATAAAAAATATAATTTAACTTGCACGCACACGTGGTGCTTGGCCGTTCAAGAAATGATGTTCTGACAGGATACATTGAAATATGCATAGCAGATTTCGTTTTAATCTTTTTTTAAAAAGTTTAACTCTAAATTTATATATTTGTCATTTATATTTCTAATGCAATTTTTTTGGGGCTATCCTCAAATCCTATGCCAACTAATACCGGTTTAATAACTGTTTACGGTATGATAAATATAAATATCCTCTCCTTCATTTTTCACCACATCCCTTTTTTCAATAAAATCAACGCAATTTGGTGTATGAGCTAATGAAAGGTGTATTTCCATACCTGAAACTAGACAGTAAACTTTGAATAATTGCATATTTGCTGTATTTTTTCCCGTTACTTTGTAATACTTATGTTTGACTTCTTTACAATGTTAAAATTTTAGGAGCATTCACTTATTCTGTAAAGAGTTTCATTTCTATCTGTTGCCATTATTAACAAATTATATTGTGCCCTTATTATATTTTTGTCATACTATCTTCTTGCATATTTTTAAAATTCAACAACATTTGTTTTTATTCAGAACAATATTACAAAAACTATACTTATGCTGTTAACTTTGCAATGTTTGATTAAAATTATCGGTATACCATGTCATCGTTATTTGTGTGGCATGTTGATTTTTTTCACTTTGGAGTGTTCTTCCTATCAGTCGATCAATATTCTCAATCTAAATGATCAAGCTGTTTGTTTTGGATTTTCTGTCCCCCCCCCCCAATGAAGCACTATGTGGATCAGTTTCCTATGAGAATCCCCCTCGGGGAAGATTAAAAATTCCTTATTTGAGATTTATTAAACTTAAAGTTCATTCGCTCTCTAGAATATAATAGGTACTTTTCTGTTGCTTTGAAACTAGTCCATGAGGTTTTGGATTTAGATCGTTCATCTTTGCATGTGCACAGTAAAAAATAAATTAATAAGCACGAAAGGGGACAAAAAACCTGTTCAACGAATTTAATTTATAAATATTTAATTTTAGTGTTATTCGTAGTTTTTTTTTTGAAGAATTTAATGTAGTTAACTTTTTCACATAATTTATTAGTAAAGATTAAATTTACTAATAAAGCATCTTTGCTTTTAAACAAATTCCAACGAATTTCCTGCTCCAACAGAATGGCTTTCCACCATAAAACAGAGATGCTACCTCGTTTTCTGGATATTGCATTTCTTAGAAGATGGATTAGAAAAAGGGGCACCGAGATCTTTAGATCTGATTCCATTAGACTTCTCTGCTTAGGTATTTATTGCCTCCTTTATGTGTAATCGAAAACTAATCCTGTGGATGAGTCGAAAAATTGTGTCGTTCAAGCAATCGTCTAAAAACTCTTGATACACTACGAAAAAATTGGTGAGAACTAGATTTTCATATAGGCATTTATCGTAATAAAAAATGCACAAATCAAAATCTATTGATATTAAAATTGAAGAATTATTACTTCTATTTAAGAAAACAAATTAAAATGAAATCTGCTGTGCATTTTTCAAAGTATCCTGTCAGAACATCATTTCTTGAACGGCCAAGCACCACGTGCTCGCTCAAGTTAAATTTTATTTTTATTCATTTTAATCGTTTCACCGAATGAGTCACTTTAGTACTGCAAACGATCCAAAAAAAACTTTGTCTCGCATTTATTGTTTTTTTAAAAATAACATTTCCTATTTATTTCAGTTCATATGATCACGTACTCAAAATGACATTTTTTTTTGCTGCAGTCATTAACTTTTTTTTAAGTTGGAGCTTATGTAAATGCAATGGCAACGCATTATTAAAAACTGATTTTTTTTAAATGTTCGTGCAAATAATATAATTTTAATTCATTGCCAGCGCATTTTTATTGACGTCAGAAACCTCATCCTCAAAACATCTGACATGATAATAATTTTGGTAGAGTAACTTCGTACTAATATATTTCAATTTTTGATACGATTAGCCTGAATGACTTTTATTTCGAAAGGCAAATAGATGCAGCCTCTGTTTTGAAAATAAATATATAATTTTAATAATTGCTTACTCCTGGATTATACTACTTATCCATGAAGAACAAAGTTTCCTAAGGATCATAATAGAATTTTAAAACATTCAATTTGAACAGGAGGTAATGACGTACTATTGTTCAGGCTAGTTCCGTTATAAAATGACTTTAATAATGACACAGCAATATTTCAGAGAAACATTTTAAAAGGGTAAGCAAAGCACCGATTTCAAATTTATTATAAACTTCATTCTCTGATATCATCTGCATAGATCGTTTATTTAGTATAATTTAGTGCATTTTCATATAATTAAAAATAATCCAGATATTCTATTTATAATCTATTTCGTTTCTAGAACGATTTTTTATTCATGTATATTGAACTTAAAAGACTTCATCTCGTCACTTCTATTGCTACGTTAACAATCTATTAATCCAATTAATCACTTCTATTATACCTTAAAATTCATAATTTTTTTGCCACCTTTTTGTTGTCTTGGAGTTTTGAAATTTTTTTTACTTAAATATTCTTGATATCGAATCTGTATTATAATCTGTATATTAAAAATAAACGACTTTACCAAATAATATATGAACCGATGTAAATTAAATTTGTCATAACATATTCTTAACACTTTTGTTTCTCTTAATCAATTAAACGAGTATTAAAATTTGCAAGAACTTTCACACCAAAAAATCACTAAGGGAGAAAGGAAAATAATTTCCTAACCTGGACCTCTTAATTAATTCTTTTCGACTACTAAAGGGGCAGAAGAAAATAAATAAATGGAAGAAGGCATTAAAAGGGGGGGAGTTAAACGGACAAATCATAAAAGCGTTTTACAACTCGTTCGTGCCTTTATTAGATGTAAGCGATTGAAACAGGTGGTAAACGTTGCAGCACATGCACATGCATATAAAAAAAACAATATAAAAACACCACCTTCGAAAACAGAGTCGAAAAATCACTTCCCATCAAAAATATACTTTCCAACGGAATTCTGACGTGGGAAAGGAGTGCGAATTGCTTCATTAATGCTTTCCAAAAAAGATACCTACTTCCCATCCTCCCACGCCTAAACAAACCAACAAAAGGTATCGGAAAGATAAAAAAGAAAGGAAGAGAAAAAACGAAAGGGGGGGGAGAAAGTTCGTCGCGACAGAAACTTCGCGCCAGTGATTGCATAGCTTCTTGTCACGCGGAGGAAGTGTCTATCGTGAACATCCCCCCCTTTCCTCCTTCCCCTTCCCCCCGAAGGGGTTTGACGGTCCCCTGTGGTAGGTGGAGCACACGAACGTCCCAGCACGAAACTATTGGACCCCTACCCCGAGTGGGGGTCAGATTAACCCCCCTGGGCTTTATATAAACCGTTTCTCGCCGGCCCTGTGTCATATCAGTTTGAGCTTCGTGTCGATTAAAACTCGAGGGTGAAGATTTCTGCAATTCCTGTTCCCGTAACGTGCAATTTTCAAGATTTTATAGCTTTATGTTCAATTCTTGGAATTAAGAATTATCTCTCGTTTTTAAACGCAGTGAAACTTTTTCCGCAACTTTTTGATATGGACATTGATTGTTATTAAAATTGGTGTTTATCGAAGCGACACTATAGTATTTGGTAAGTTAATTTAATAAGTTAATTTAAGTATTTAGTAAGTTAATTTAATTTAATTATTTTAAAATTATTATTTTTTTACTTAAATTTGAAATAAGCATATAATTTCGATATTTTTTCCCTCGACATATTTTTTATAATGTAATAGAAAATATTGTTTTTACGTTCAATAATACAGTATAAAAGTTTATATGTACAATATTTTTATTTTAAAAAAAATTTAATTTTTTGGAGCTAAATTTTAAGTTTATTTATTTAAAAATTAAATCAAGAAGATTATTCTAATTTGATAAAAAATTCATGTGTATTTGCGTACTTAAAATTTATTATTGTAATATTGTAAATAAAAATGTATTCTTAGAAAACGGATTAACATTGTGAAAGCACTTTGTATTATGATTGTTGCATTTTAATCCTGTATTTCGGCACATATGCCAGCTCATCATTTCAAAATTTTGATTGATAATTATAATATATTTTTTCGAAATTAAATCTGCAATAAATCCTGTTTTACATTTTATCATTAAAATGTATTTTATAAATTTAGTTTTATGATTTTGTCATCAGAAAAAAAATGTAAAAATAATTATAGGTGATTGAAAATACAAGTATGTTAGATATATTAAACGTTAAGAGGTAACATATGCTTCATAGAATAAAAGTACAAATGATTCGAGTTTCAAAAATAATTCTTAAAACAAAAATTTACTATATATTTTTTAAATTAACATCATTAGTTTTATCAATAATATTTTTTTTAAATTTATAATGGTATCAAACACCATCATTGTAATAATCTGTTTGAATTTTAAACTTTTATAAATTCTGTATTTTACCTAATGTCATTTAATTTTTTTAATGTAGAATATTTTGAAAAAAGAATGTATTTTAAAGTTGCAGGAACGATTTTTAACAATAAATTTTAAAAAATTTTGTTTAATGGAGTTAGTTTTTGTCTGTTTTAGTTTTACACAAAATTTTTTTCAAAATCAAAGATTTTTTTTTTTGGAATTTTTATTATTTTTATTTTTGCTAAGAATTTTTGGAATAGAACCTTGATAAATAAGAAAAGATTTAATTTTATGGAATTTACTGTTGACTTTTACAGATAAACTAATTTTATATTCTTATTTATCAATGACTTTATAATAGTTACCTTTATCAACATACATGAATAATATTCTGTTTTCAAATGAAATCCTACGACATGATCGATTTTATTTTGATACAAATATCTGTTTTCTGTTGGAAAAATGAAATACCTTTTAGTGTAATTTCCATATCGTTTTTATTGTAATATTTTAAAAGTTTTTACTAAATTATATGCAATCAAACGACATATAACTTGATATAGTAAGTAAAAATTAAATAAATACGCGCACTACGATTGCTAAAAATCCCCACGACTATAAAATTTTACAAAGCTTACTCATAAATTAGGCGACATTCTTGATAAATTGTAGTAAAAAATTTCAGTTACTGATAGTTGAAACTAATAGTTAATCATATTTGTAATTTGAAAAATGATGAATTACAACATATGTGGGTTTTTCTCCCTTCTTAGAACCACAGAAGCATTCATTGGAATTAAAATACTTGCGTTTTAAATACCTTTATCACATGTAATACCGATTATTATTGTTTAAAACTAAATTTTATTTAAATATATCAATTACTTTTAACCATATTAAGGCCATTTGTTAGATTTAGCGGCACACAAATACAACTCGTATCCGTTGTGTCTATATCAGTAATAGTGGTTGCTAGTTGCGTCCAGTCCGTCACGATAAACTATAAGTATTAATACTACAATCCAATTTGATTCCTACTGATTCGCAATTCAACAAAATACTTAAAAAGGGATAATAAATAAATGAGTAATATAAATATTCAAAGCTCGTAAAATATGTTAAATGAAGTTATACTGTTTAATGTTTAGGCGTGTATCGTTTCTATGTTAGAATATATGCTTAAAATTTCATTTTTGTTTTGAATATTTTTAACATTTTGCTGGCCTTTGCAATGTTTTTTATATTAATTTTGGATATGCGCACATCTGAATTGTTTTAAATTTTAATATGAAAAAGTTTCTTTGCTACCATATTATCTGTAAGTTGTAACATGAATAAATATAAAATTTTCCACGCAAGAACACTAGATCCAGAAAGAATCAATTTGACACATATTTAATTGATCATAGATATTCTTTTTAAAATTATTATTTGATTTATATTTAAAAATTAGTAACACGTTGCATTTTTCTTACATAACTTCAAAGCATATGATAAACTTTTTTTATTTTTACCCAATTAAAAATATAGGGATTCTCCTAGAGAGTAATTTTTTTTCTACAAAATTCTTCTTTAATTTCAGTAACTTTTTAATCATTTTTTACAGCATTATTGTTTACAACATTGAACCAACAGTGATCCATCGTTTCAATTAATTGCTTCATACACACGCGTATTACGAATATATTATATACTGTCTCCTGTGTATTCTTTTATCGCTGCTACACAATGTATATTACCAAATAATAAAAAAAAAATGAATTCGTTTCGAACTACAGCATCGAATCTTTATTATATACATATACGATAAAGTGCAAAGTTTTGATTTTGTTTTTCTTCCCAATTCAATAATTTAAAATATTAAAATGAAATCTGTTAAGCATATTTCTATGCATCAAGTCAGAACATCATTTCTTGAACGGCCAAGCACCACGCGCTCGTACAAGTTAAATTATATTTTCATTCACTTTAATCGTTTCATCGAAGGAGTCACTTTAGTATTGCAAGCGATCTAAAAAACTTTGTCTCGCATTGATTGTTTAAAAAAAATATCACATTTCCCTTTTATTTTATTTCATGTAATCGCGTGCTCAAAATGACATTTTCCTAGGTTTTATTTGCTGTAGTCATTAACTTATTCTTTTAATCGGAGCTTTTGTAAATGGGATGGCATCATGTTATTAAAAGCTGATTTTTTGAGATGCTTGTGCAGATTATATAATTTTTATTATTCGCCTTCGGATTTTTGTTGACGTCAGAAAACCTCATTCCCAAAACAATATCATTCTCTGACATAATAAAAAATAATTCATAACTATATAATATCTAATTCAAACGAACTATTTCAAAGGTGTTTTTTTTTAAACGCAGTTGCTTGGAAATCCCGATAAATTATTTAAATTCATCAAATGCATAGAGAATAAATTCTCTTAACTGATATACAAAAGCATAAATTTTCAATTGCCTACTGGGTGGCAAAGTCAACAACAAAATTTTAAATCGAACTTACAAACACTGCAAAAATATAAATATTTATAACTTCTCCCTTTCAATGGGGAATAAATTTGTTGTGATTCAGAAACGATACAAAAATGTTTTTATAAGCACACAAGAGCCCTTCGCCTGTGAAACCGTCCCCACAATGGGTGCTGTGGTCAGTTCCGATCTCCCCTCTCACTTAAAATCACAAACGATAACTCGGCGTACATCTTAAATCAGAGACGATAAACACCTATTTTAATCCCTCCCTCCACCCTAAAGTTATCGGTTGGGTGCTGTTCTAAGAGCTAACTCTTACACCGTTTGAAGCTTATTCAAACTTACCGGTTTCAACATTAGGACTATGCGAAAACGGATTCCTTTCTGTCACTAGGTACCCCCACTGTGAAGGTGTTCGAAGCGAAAAAGTATCGTCTGGGGCTTTTGTAACGACCCTTCGAATGTTCACCGAAGGGTTACGGGTGATTTTGGGGCCCTTTTTTTATTTAAAATAGCACCCATTCCTTAAATCGAAAAGCACTCAATGCTTTTCTAAAGTTAACAGAAGACTTTGTTAGTTGCACATGAAGTTCTCTTTTTATAGTTGTGTTTGTGGTTTTAGGCGCCATAATGCGTACAAGAAATGCTGAGAAACGGATCAAGTACGTTTTCGGTATAAAAATAGCTCTCTAGTTTGCTAGCATTCTAGTTTTTTTTTAAAAAAATAGAAACTTTAAAAAAGAAGTAGAAAGAGTTTGGTGAGAATCGAATCATATTTTGTGATATTTTTGTTAATTTTTTTATTTTTATCCATGAGGTTTTCCCAATTTCCTTTAAACTTTAAATCTTTGATGTAGTAATTATAATACTTTAAATATTTTACTTCTTAAGAATTTTAAAGATATTTTATTAATTTTTTTAGAAATTTTAATAAACATTTGTAAATTTGGATTAATTTACGAAAAAGAAGAGCGTTTCATGATTGATTATTAATGTTTTGACCTGCAGTCACAACTGAAAATTGATACGTAGTTTTCATAAATTAATATTTTTTAATGAATGGCATTTTATATTTGTTTAGTCACTAGGAAATTATTTGAAAAATACTTACTTTATATTTAATTCTTTTTTAAAAAACTTTAGATGAAGCAATCGCGTAACTTTAAATGGGAAAACATTCTGCACAGCTAAAACATTTTTTTAAAACTAGTTTTCAGATTTTTAAGAAAACAAATTATAAATTTTTGGTAGGTTATATTTCAAACATTTTTTGCTAATTTTTCATCAATTTTAGTATAAGGAAATCTATTAAATAATTATTTTATATTTATTTTGTATGAAGGTAAACTTTACTCATTCCTTTATTAATTCTTTTAAATAACATTCTCTACCATCATATATTAAAACACAAAGGAAGATATAGTATCGTTATTTAAATTATTAATTTTGATCTTTTTTAAATAGAAACAAAATGCATTTATATCATTCTTGTATCTCAATATTTATCGATAATTATGGAGTATTGTAAGTGCTATATGAATATCATTTACCTAAAAACAGAAACATTCGTATCTATTTTTTAAAATCTAAAATACCTTTATAAGATTACCTTAAAAAGAAACAAAGTCCTTATCAATGTTCATAGATAACTGTTGAGTTTTATAAATACTTTATGAATTTAATATACCCTGAAATGGGCACATTCATATCGATTTTTCATCTAAAATACCATTATGACTATAATGAAAAGAAACAAAGATTAAAAGGAAATCTGCTATGCCTATTTCAATGTATCCTGTCAGAACATCATTTCTTGAACGGCCAAGCACCACGTGCTCTTGCAAGTTAAATTATATTTTTTATTCATTTTAATCTTTTCATTGAATGAGTCCCTTTAGTATTGCAAACGATCCAAAAAAAACTTTGTCTCGCATTTATTGTTTTAAAAAGTATCACATTTCTTATTTATTTCATTTCATGCAATCACGCTCTCAAAATGACATTTTTTCGGGGGGGGGGGGTTGCTGTAGTCATTCACTTAATTTTTTTAATAAGATCTTTTCTAAATGCAATGGCAACAAATTATTAATAGCTGATATTTTGAGATGCTCGTACAAATAATAATTTTATTATTTTTCGCCTACAGATTTTTGTTGACGCCAAAAACCTCATCCCCAAAACAACATCATGTTCTGACTTGATAACAAAGCGCACCTCAATATTCATAAATAGTTATTGCTTTCACAAAGTCCATAGGAATTTAATGTATCTAAAAACAGACATCTTTTATCATTATAAGATCATATCTATATTTGGAGTTATCATATGATTACAATTAGTAAGATTGAGAATTGAAATAAGATTTATATTGTTACACTCATGCAATGAGATTTATAATATTCATATAAAGTAAAAGCATCATGGGAATAAAGTTAAGTTCAAATTACTGTCGGGAAAATCAAAGTGTACCGCTATTCACTGGGTGAATTACGATGTTTGTACACTTTTCGGCCATCGATCCTGAACCAATGACATTGCATAACACTCTGCACTTCTGCATAACAGCAAAAATGAATGTATGCCTAACGAAGTGAGCGAGAAAATGAATGAAGCTTTTACTCCGAATCCTCCAAGCGTGTGAAATCCTCCTTTGACTGCTGAAATCTTACACCTTGGAAGAGCAGCCCCACCTTTGCAATATGAATAGAGCCACAAGTATCGCCTTTCTTTGTGTGCAGTGGCACCAATTGTCCGGAACGGTACTCCACACTCCGAATATCGGTATGGTCATTCTCGAATTCGATATTTCTCGAGTGAGTAGTATCGGATGGCCACAGGTATGAGGAGCTGAATTGGATTTGGAGGTGAGAACCCAAATACTTGAATCTGGCACTGAATGGTTCGAAGGATCCGGTTTCTCGGAGTCTATTTATTGGAACAGCACTTCTTCAATAGGAATAGCGCTATTCGCTGCAGGAATAAAGTTAAGAATTTTAAAAAAAATGGTTAGAAATAAGTTTTTCCTTATAAGTCGTAATTCGTTTATTCATGCTAATCTAAAGTTTAATTAAAATCCTCCATGTTAAACTGATATGGAATTTAATTGAGAGATAACATTTTATGTTCAGAAGTAATTAGATTCTAATATTGCAAAATCATGCCAAAAGTGAAGTTTAAATATGTTGATTTTTATACTTTTGACGTCTTTTACACATTCTTTGTAAAAATGATATCGATATCATTATAATATTATTTTCAGAGTTTCCGGTTATAGTTCTATGTAATCGGAAACTCAAAATAATTAAACAATGCCTGTCCCTGACGTAATGATTTTTGAGGATGTAGATGCAAATTATTATAAAATGAGATAAATAAATACAATATGAGCAAATTAAATAAAAATTGTTTATCTCGTATATCGTTTGTTGATTCCTTCAGATATTTAAAATAATTTTTGTTTACTAAAATTGCACAGGGATTTTTTTTTTTTTTGAAAATGATAAAAAGGAAAAAAAATGTTACAAATAGTTTTGAAATTTTTGGTAGTTATTTATTAAAAAATTATTTTCAAAATTTTTAAAATTATATTTGAATATAATTCAGAAGGAAAGATAGCGTTAAAAAACAGTCTAAAGTAATGATAAGAATGATTAAAAAAATGAGATTTAAAAAAATAATGGCAAAAGAAATAAAAATATTATTCATAAATATTTCGATCTTATGTATCTTGCTCACAATTTTTTTTCAAAATGTCAAATTCGTAGAAATTTTTATCTTAATTTCGCCCGTTTCCATTAGAAAGAAAAAATTATAACCATACAAACAATTTATTTAGAAGCAGTTATTAATCAATATCTTAATATTCATCCACTTATTTTAATATAATGATGAAACAGAAAAAATGTAATTAGAGTATCTTTTTTAAATTTAGTTATTTTTACTACTATGCGTGCCAATCAATTTACATTTCTATTGATGAAGACTATTTCTATAATAATCTTCAAAAAGTTTCTGTTCATGATAAATATCTAATCGAAAGTATAGATATTACTCATTGCTCTATTAAGACAAATTTTAAAAAAAACTATCCAATTTATTCATTAAATACAAGCAATTTAAAGAAATTGGATATTATGAATTGTAAGGGAAAAACTTTATCTTATACTTAGTCAATAAAATATTGATGTTCATTATGATTTTTAGCATATAAATGACTGATATTTAGCAAACTGACGACTTTTAGCACAAAATTTTCTATCTCAGTTTGAATTCAAGTGTAGCTAAAGTAAAAATTTTATTTGTTTTCTAGGTTTATGCTTTGTAAATGAGAATGACTGCGGAGACTCTTCGATCTCCATCAGCATCAAACGAAGGGGTTCATCTGCGCCTCCAATCTCCAATGCAAAACTCTTCCTCTCTCGACACTAGAAGACAGTTTCCCGCTGGAACTGGCTACTCACCCACACCAGCAGCGTCGCCAAAACCCGAAAACGAGCCAACGTGGAACAAGAAAACCAATAGAAACCAGCCAACAAACGCGGACAACATAGACTACACGATGTCTCCTTTCATGTCCACAGAAGGCAGCGTTGGCGACAAGGAAGACATCGACCTCCGCGACTGTGACGACGATGAGAGGAAAAAAGACAAGTCCAAAAAGAAACGTTACACCAAATCTCGCGCCAAAGTTAAAAATCCTAATGCCATCATCAAAGTGAAGAAAACCAGACGTTTAAAAGCCAACGACCGTGAACGGAACCGCATGCACAACCTCAATAGTGCCTTAGACAGACTTCGATGCGTCTTGCCCACTTTTGCCGACGAGACAAAGCTCACAAAGATAGAAACTCTCCGTTTTGCTCACAATTACATATGGGCCTTATCAGAAACTTTGAAAATGCTCGATTCCAAAGGAACCAAGTCAAATCAGAATGATGGTATGGGACCTTATATGACGCCGGATACTAGTTCTTCCGAAGGGTATGTGCAACCACCTCCTTTGTATGGTTACTGTTCAGCTCCCATCATACCTCCGAGTCCGGCATGGTCGTCTATGGGATCACCCCATCCGGCCAGCTCTTCATCCGTCCATATGTCCGGTTCATACGCGTCCACAGACTTTTCCGATTCCTCCTGTTCGGGTTCTGAGTGTAGCAATACTTTCATGAAGAATGAGTTACTATGACGGGAGTTGTTTCCTGACTGCAGACGAAATGTCTCATGTTGAGATACTTTGAACGTAAGAACTGAAATCGCTTTGCATTTACGTCCTGGACAATTCTAGATCAATTCTAGACATTTCTCTATTCAGTATTACTTTTGATAATTCGAATATTTTTTAACAAAAGGCTTTAAAATTGGTGCGCCACTTTTTATATTTGATGATAATGTGATGGTATAAATCATGAAAAGATTTACAGAAAGCTGTTGTGAATTTTTAAACTATTACGGATATTCAATGATAGTATTTTAAATATACATTAAGATAAAAATATTTCTATGTAAAAATCATTGCTAAAAATATTTAACAGTTTGCTTTTTTTAAAATTTAAGAGTTGAAGAATTTCTTTAAACAGTTATTAGAGAGTCACATACTTGTCTAAATTTTAACAAGAGAATATTAACGCTTAAATATCTCTATTTTAATTGAAATTTTATTAATTTTATCAAAATAAACTATTTTCAAATTCATAGTTTTTATTCTATATGTCCATTTAAAAAAATTATACCTTTGAAAGGAAAAAAAATTTTTACGAAAAGTTTCTGATATGATAGTAGCTAGTGAATCACTGAATTTTCAAAGCAATACCAAAAAAAAAATGCAATTGTTATTTTATATTATTAAAAGATTGCATATTTTGTATATGAATAGTTTTAATATATTCTTTTAAATGTGTAGATAATTAATATAAAACATTGTATATTTAAATACGTAATTTGTGTAAGAAATTGTATACTTTTTTATTCTTATTTATAATAAGTGACCTGAAAAAATAATTTTGAATAAAACAATGTTTCATTAAATTCAAGTTTTTGTTTGGAATTTTTATTAATATTAAAACTTATTAATACTTTTAATCAATTATTTTATTTAACTATTTTTTTCAGTGCGTTAAAAATATTCCATTAAGGTAAATGTTAAATATGATTTACATTAAAAGGCTTTAATGAGATATCTTCAACATTTTTAATTATTATGTACTATTTACTACAACAAGCAGCCATTCAATATTTTATAAATATTTTTTTGAAATCTTATAAAATCAAGATTTCAAATAATTATTAAAACCATAAAAATATTAGATGTTATTGTAGTAGAAAAAATTAAT
>JAOUZG010039685.1:444877-476749 GCA_026289955.1 Argiope argentata
ACACACACACACACACACACACACACACACACACACACACACACACATACATACATGAAGTTAGTTAATGAAGTTAGGCTTAACATGTTTTTTTTACCTATTATTTCAAATGATTCTATTTATTTGTTTAGTGTTTGATATATATATAGGAAGAGAGAGCTGATAGTAGTAATTGAAAAAACTTGAAAAATACATGTTATCACTAATATGCAGGTTTTAACTGTTATTAGTTGCATGTGTTTTAATTGCTTTGTATATTCATTCATCAATATTACATATAAACTTTTGTAAATAATTAGTTAATATTTCTGTGTAATAATGAGATAAATTCATAAGAGAAACTCATATGTTGAAAAAATAATTTCAGTTTATTTTCAGTTTTTCCAAAGTTTTGAATCAAAGCATTAGTTTTCTATTTTCTGTTCACAAACTTTTTATTAAAGATGTTTGAATTGGATAATGTTTGTAACAGTAATTATGGCTCTATTTCTTTTGTTTACAAATTTACCATAATCAAAATGATATGAATTAAATGTTTACTGAAATCATAAAATTTCAGTAAAAGTTGCTTTACTTTTATTATTAAAACGGTTAATTTCCGCTCACTGAGAGAAAAATATATCACCCTTTATTTATAATTCATTTTTAAAATGCACGGTTTTAAAGAACTAAGTATTGTTAATCTTAACTATTTTGATGACGTAGGGCTGAATTTTAAACTTTTGATATCTTATTACAAACAAAGTATTTTTTGCTATTATAATTAAATTATAATTGTAAGTAAATTATAATATTCTAAACGAATTAAAATTAGATTTTGTAGGTCTTAGAAATCAGGATATTAAAACGATATAAAATATGAAGAGAAATAATTGCGGGAAAAAAACATTTAAGACATTTATAGCATTACTTTTTTTTGTTGTTGTTAAAAGAGCCAAGTAAAAGTGAAAGGTAACGTTTTCTTTTTATCAAAATGGATTAGCTTTTGGGGAAATGGAATGGAGAAAGGAATTACAAGAAACGATTAGAGCAAAATGAATATTAGATATACTGAAAATAATCAAAGTAAACCGCCATGACAAGAAACAGAACAGACATTCAATAGATTAAACTATTGAATTGATAATTTGAAAAGGAAATGCATTTGAAATTCTATATGCAGTATATATATTGAATCAGGAAGCAGTATAACTTATTTTGCTGCTGAATTAATCACTAGCATTTTATCAGTGATTCAATTAAGAATTTACTAATCAAACTGGAAGAAACCGCAAGGAATTCAGTAACAAGTCAGGATTTACACCCTCCAGTCGAACGACCTTCCCCACCCAATTGATGTGTACCACTAGGAGTGGCTAGCTGCCCTAGTAAAAGACACCCCCTGCCAAAATCATGCCCCCCTCCAACAGTGAAAAGCCGGGCTTTACTTCTACACATGTACATTGGTTGTTATTCACATGTTAGCAGCAACACAATGCCGTCACAATCACTTGTTCATTTTGCCAACCATTTCTATTTTATAGACTTGCTTCCAGCGCTAAGCACAGAGAGAGAGAGAGACTTCCACTTTTGTTGTTAATTTTTTGTTTCCCCCTTCCTTCGTCTCTTCCTTTCCCCCACTTGTGGCATTGCCAAACCTAAATCCGGTCCGAAATGGTTACATTCGAATTGTAAGAAAGAGCAAAAGAATGATTTCGAGAGAATTGCAGCAGCGGAAGAGAGACCATGCCCTCGTAGGGTTCGATACATTATAATCCAATCACGATAACCTAAGGGATGTATTTTTTGAATGTATCAATGAATGAATACATATATATATTTATATATGTATGTATACGTGTTGGAGGTTAAAGGACTCTGTCGAAGAGAGGGGAAACAGAGACTTGGCGCTAAGTCCCAGAAAATAAGTCGCTAAGTTGACATGTGACCGTCATCTTAAAAAAGGGGCCACGTCCAATATTGGATTATGGTTGTCAAGCGGTCAAGATTTCCATTAGAATGGCCAGCTCAAATATTAAAGATCAGGTTTCAAATAAGACTACCAAAAAGTGATTGGCATTTGGGTTTGATTTGTAGTACGAATACAAAAAGTTAAATTTTCTCAAAAAAGGAAAACAGTTTTTAATGTTTTTTATGGATTTCAGATGGTATGTAAAACATGATACAAAATTCATCTATTTCCGAGATTTTAATCATTTTCTTAGATATTCTGTTATTACTTTATGAAAATGTAACAGAAAAATAATTATAGTTATAAAGACTCTAATTATGAATTGGTGGCACCAATTATTTTTAACTATTAAAAATGTAGATGTAGATAGGCAGAGCAAAAGTTTATTTCACTGCTTTAACTTTCTTGCAGTATTCATTATCTTTCCTTGTAGTATTATTAGAAAAATCAGTATTAATAATATAATATTAAGTAAAACTAGGACAAATAAATATAAATTGTAGAATAGAGGAAATAGTAAAATGCTTTGTCTATAAGTCCCAGCTATTTATTTTTTATTACGGGTGGTTGAAATACAATAAGAATTTTATTACCTTTTATAACTATATCGTCCTTGATATACAAGTTTAAAAGCATATGAAGAATAATTAAAAATTAAACCCAAGATTATATATAAATTAAATACAATATTTCATTTACATAAATACGAAAAAAAAATCGGAACTGCTTTGCTTTCTATCATATTATTAATAAATATAAAAGATAAAATATGCAATAAAAATAATGTAGCTGTGAAAAAAGTATTAAATGGACATTGTTCTTTATATGGAAATCTTTATTTTATTTAAAGGAATATCGAATTTTAAATTTGTAAATTTTTTCAAAAGTGTCTTGTAAAATACTAAAAAAAAAAAAAAAAAGGAAAATAAAAAGGAAAAGAATGCTATCCTCAGTGAAATTTACTCGATTAAAGTCTGAAAAAATATTTTATTTATTCCAGATTCCGCGAGAACTTACGTTAAATATAAATTGTTAACATTTAAAGCAAATTAATACTAGTTAGGACCAAACCAAATTAACATAAAATAGTTTATAATGGATGATTACTGTATTTAAATACTCCCAATATAGTGTTTTCAGTCATATTTAGCCATCTTGGGTGAGCAGATAGTTGACAAGGATTAATGATTGTTGCTTAAAATTTCAATGAAATATTTTATTGGTCTTCACGACTTCAAGAGAAAAGTGTTTTTAAATTCCAATTTTTTATAGCATTCTTCTTAATTACATCTTAGTTGTAGTTATTGTTTTATTGTAATATACAATTCTGTAACTTCAATTCTATACTTTACTAAAAATTTGAATTATAATTTAAAAGACAGAGGCTAAAGTTCATTTTAATCCAATCACTTTGCTGATTTATTGAAACGTACTCAAAAATATAAATATTAAAATCCTCAACATTGGATTTTTGTATACATAATAACTTGAGTAATATCTTAGAAGGTTATTCAATAATAATAATAAAAAAAATCACTAAATAAAACTTTATAAAAAACTAAAAATATCAAAAGGAAATCTGCTATGCATATTTCAATGTATCATGTCAGAAGATTATTTCTTGGACGGCCAAGCACCACGTACTCGTGCAAGTTAAATTGTATTTTTATTCATTCCAATTATTTCATTGAATGAGTCACTTTAGTATGGCAAACCACCCAAAAAACTTTGTATCGCCTTTATTGTTTAAAAAAATATCCCATTTCCTATTTATTTCATTTCGCATAATTACGTGCTCAAAATGACATTTTTCTAGGTTTTATTGGCTGTAATCATTAATTTATTTTAAAATTCAGAGCTTCTTTTAATGCGAGGACAACACGTTATTAAAAACTGATTTTTTGAGATGCTCGTGCCGATAATTTTTTTTTTTTTTTGCCTACAGATTTTTGTTGAGGCCAGAAAATCTCATTCTCTAAACAATACCAAATCTGATATGATTAAAAAAATTCATATTCTGACATTATAAAAAAGCAATTTTTCAAATTAAGGAAACCATAAATTGTTTTTTATACATGTACATTTATTACATTTAAAAACGTTTTGAAATGGACAAGAATTAAAAGAAAATTAAATCATTGCTTACTTTTATAACTACATTTTTTCTGGAAAGATATCAAAGTTTCAAAAATATTTTCAAAATCTTTATTTATAAGAACTTAAAATTCTGCAGTTAAATCTTTACTGATATGTTTCATAAAAATATATATATATATACTCAAATTCTCATTATCTGGAATCTTTTAAGCAAACATATAAATATAGAGAAAATTATGAGTTTGTTTTGGAATCTTGCTACGAAGCGCCGATTCTTGTCGGATATTAACTCATAAGCAACGTAGCGAGACATAACATTTCAATGAAAACGGCTACTGCTATTGATATCATGTTACACTATAGCATGAGCCACACTGAAATCCATATAGCACAGGTAATATTATCTCAGTTCCTACACCAATAAAATTTTATTTTTTCTCCACACACGGAAAACGATCCGAATCTCTAACATTCCCCATTTTTCCGGAAAAAATACGCCTTGGCAGCGATCGGGTGGAGGGCATAAAAAAAGAGAAAAAACACCTTCCGAACAAACACGACCACCACGCGGGGACATCCCCTCATTCTCTAGTGAGGATCTAATTTATGGATGTTGACTAGAACTTGGGGACATCAGAGCTTAGAAGAAAGGCCCTACATTGAAGGCGTGCTCTTGTGGTATACCGAATATATACCCTATACATTGAGGCGTGAGACTATCAAAAAAGGTAGAACGATTATGGATTGAAAAGTGTTCCCTATTTTTTTGCGCATATTTTTTCACTTGCCACCAATAGGGCCTGGCCGGTCGGGAAAGGTGCGGTAGACAACCCCTCTCCAAGAAAAGGTAGGAGGATCGCGAAAAACCACACCAAATAGCCAGTCACAAAACGACTTCCAAGGCTTGGCTCTTTATTTTGCAGAAAATGGAAGATTTATGAGATTTGCGAGAAGCAAACGTTTTCGCAGGATGTCTCGGAAGACGGTTTGGTGTGGACGGCAGTTGGTCATATCAGATGCCCGTCATAAAGAGTACACAACTTTGAAGAAAGTGAAAAAGTAGCTATTTGACTAATAGAGTGACCATGTAATACGTCTGAAGAAAACGTATGATATGTTTTTTCCCTATATTTTATACGTAAATACATAGTATTTACTTTCGCATAGTACTATTACCTTTGCAAAAACGTACCATAGTACTATGTATAGTACTTTTGCAAAAACGTACATAGTACTATGAATCCTTTACAAAAAGGTAATAGTATCATAGTTCTATTACCTTTGCAAAAACGTACCATAGCACTATGTATAACCTTTACAAAAACATACCATAGTACTATGAATAGTACCTTTGCAAAAAGATAATAGTATCATAGTACTATTACCTTTGCAAAAACGTTTGCTTCCGATAAATCTGTATTATTTGATTAAAGTATTTCTCAGACAACACATATACATCAAGAAAGTATATTTCTTTCTGCAGGTTTTCTGATGAAACTGATGTAATTTTTAATTTCCAACATCAATTTTGAGTTACATAGTCTTATTAATATAATTATTCGAAATTTCTAAATTTGAAAAAGAATGAGTAAAAAAAATTTAAACAATTACATCTACATTTAAATTATCCAAAATTCCATTATTAGATAAAGATGAGTTTATAAACTTGATCATTTGATTCTATATTCGTTATGAGTACGAAATCTGGTAATTATTACATTTGACAGCTAAGATTCATCAAATAACTGTTTTGTTGAATACAGGTGATGAATAATTCAATCAAACAATTATTTAATTTTATTCATATTTATAATAATGGATTTAATAACAATTTATACGTTAATAGATTTTTTTAAATATTATTCAGCCTGCCACCAAATTAAATTTGTTTCAAGCTCAAAAACTCTTTTAAAACCGGTACCTAAAAGATTTAAATTATGTAAAATAAATTAATTTTAAAGGAATCTGTAAATAAAATTGACCATTTACATTTTACCTTCATTCAGATTCTCATGATTCAGATATTAATTATCTGAAATCCTTTAATTTAAAAGAGTTGAATAAAGAAACTTGACTAAAAGCATTTTAGCTTCATTCAGATCCAAATGATTCAAATATTAATTATCTGAAATCCCTTAAGTCAAAAGAGTTGACCATTTACCAATTACCATACGAATAATCCAAAATCCCATAATATGAAAATGATGAGCAAATAAGCTTGATTACAAGTAACCATAACAGTTCTGACTATCAAATTATTTTAATCTATTTTAAATGTTAATTCACCTTAGTATTGATAAAAATATTAAAGTATAATAAACAATATTTCTTGAATAGAAAAAAGTAATTTCCCTCATTGTTGCTTCTTGTAAAATTATGCATTAATTTTAGTTTAATCCCATTTAAGTTTAATACCACCATATATTCAAAATTAGAAACTCTGAAATCACTGATCATTTGCATTTCGTGTTGCAAATTCCTCAATAATTAGATGTAATTTCATATTTTTGGATTTCTTGAGAATACTTTTACATATTTAAAGTGGATATAATAATAATAATAAATATTTTTTCTGATTGTATTCTAGTAAAAGTAATAAACTTAAGGACAAAATTTACAAGAAGAATTAATGACTTTCATGCCGCTTCAAAACGAAACGTTACTACAACTAAAATGAACTTAATGAAGAATTAGAGTTTATTCTGTAATTCTTACTTTGAACCTATTCTTTAATTCTTATATACGATTCTTCGACAAGGATATATCTTAAGATCAGGGAGAGTGGTCTCTAAAACTTACTCGCATACTCCCCAATCAACTTTTTATCCTCTCTACACAAATTGTAAAGGCCGCGAATGTATGGGATGGGTGAAATGATAGATCTTTGACTTGAACGCAACATTTTTATTGAATCTCTCGAGATAATATGAACCTAATATGCTTGAAAAAAAAAGAAAAGAAAAGTACCGATTTTTAAACCAATATTTGACTCGGATGCAGAGAAGCTCTTATTATTGCAGAACAAAATATATAGAAGCTAAACTATTACAACCAAATAGCGAACTTGAGATAATCATTACTACTTCAGCAATTTTGAACATTTGGATTTAAAAAATAATTGCTGCACACGTTTTGATGTTTATATTTCTTTTGAATACAAACAATTTGATAAGATTCCAGTCATCAGGTAGGACCAAAATTATGCTGTTATTGACTTGTTTGTAGTAATAAAAACAAAATTCATATTAAAAATTCGGCATTTATTTATCAACCTACTTTGAATTATTTGTTGTTGTTACTTATGGCACTTGCCTATTGACGTCCCCCACTGATACAGCAGCGGATTTATGCCGGAAGGAGCGTCTCTTGTTTTTGAAGAAGCGTCAATTAGGGTCAAGAGTACGACTTAGCTACACATTCACCACAATTACTTGTACGACCTCTTTTTACAGGGGGATACAGTCACACATCTCAGGGATAGCACACAGAAGAACAACCACGCCCGAACCGGGACTCACAGAACACGAGGAAGACACGCTATCTCTGTGCCAGAAAGCCGGCACTTTGAATTATTGGGTTGTTCGGAAAGTAATTTCGTTTTTTTTTTTGGTGAAAATGAAAGACGATCCTCGTATAATGAATAATTATTTTATTAAATTATATATCGCCCTTTCTGATCCAAAACCTTTTGCCATCTTTCTGGTAGAGGCATGATTCCACGCTCATAAAATTTTTGGTATTTGCTGGCAAAAAACTAATCCAAGGTGATTTTTGACGTCTTCATTTGAGACTAAGGTTTTACCGTCCAAAAAATTGTGCATTGACCGGAACAAATAATAATCTGAAGGAACCAGATCTGGATAATATTTTGGAGTGGATCATTTTTGTGACATTTGAGGAGCGAATCACATACTTCAATGCGACAACACAAATTTCTCTCCGTTGAGGACATGGAGAACTCAAATATCGAGCTTCGAGGTTAAACCCAGGCCTTTCAGGTGGTCATAAACAGTTGAATTCAATAAATTTAAACTCTCACCGATCTCACGTGTTGTTGTTCGCCGGTTTGCATCAACTATTACCTTTATCGTGTCTTTATCAGCTTCAACCGGCCATCCGGAACGTGGTGCATCTTCGACATCAAAATTGCCGGATCGAAATTTTGTAAACCAGTTCTGACACTGTCGTATTGTCAACGCATCTTCTCCATACACATCGGTTAATTTCTTTCTGGCTTGAACAGCATTTTTACCTTTCCTACAGGAAAAAAGTGAAATATGACGAAATTGCTGCTTATTGCTTTCCCTATTTAAAAAGGCATCTACCAAAAACTACTGCGTAAAATCAATTGAACTTTTTCACACACAAGCCTTGCTATATCACCTCTCAAAGCATATAATGATTATGCGGCTTAAGTGTGAAATCGGGACAAAAAAATACAATTAAACCCTGTGTCATGAAAAAACGAAATTACTTTCCGAACAACCCAATATTTTCATTATACTGGGTGTCCAAAAAGTTCTCGTACTCCAAATTTAAAAAATCATTGTCCATGATTTTTTTCAAGTATATTAAGTTCTGCCATAGGAGTAATGAAACCATGGACATGCTTGAAGCTTTTTTCGGCGATCGACTTATCTCAAAAAGTCTTTGGCCACCTCGATCCCCTGATCTGACCATCCCGGACTTTTTTTTGTGGAGATATTTAAAGGACAAAATTTATGAAGGTGATCCTCAAACAATAGATGATCTGAAAATCGCAATGACCCAAAGGATACAAGAAATGACTCCTAGCATGTTAAAACGCGTTTCCAAAAACATGCGCAAACGAGTTCAGCTTTGTCTCCAAGAAAGGGATGGACATTTTGAACATTTATTATAAATGCAAGTTCAGTATTTTTTTTCTCCCTAAGTTATGTTAAAAGTGCTTTTCATCATTGGCATATTCTTTTTAAATCTATTGTTTTTGTAAAATAAATTCACAAATCATCGGTACGGGAACTTTTTGGACACCCTGTATATATGGCATTCAATAAACACATAATAAATTTCAGGAATTCTGTACTGAGACTTTCCTTGTGACCTTTTTTCGAAAACACCACACTTTCCTTCAGTTGCTTCCTTAGCTGCCGTGCTTAAATGCTTGATACAGCAGCGAAGGAAAGAACATTAATCAACAGAAATGATCCTGTTTCGGCACCTTTGGATATCACCTGAGCGAGCCGCTGCAACGTGACAATACAAAGAATACAATAGCAATTACATGGCATGTACCTCCCACTTTTAAGCCTGGGGGCCGAAAAAAAGAGCAACTTTTGCGCTTCCACCGAACCATGTAATGACAACAAAGGTCACAAAGTAGAATCTCAAGAGGTCCGAGTTCTTACTTTCGGAAAGAACACCACTGCGGTTACATGGCTCATTGACCGGACACTAAGAAAAGTCCGGCGTGGCATTCAAAAGATGGCAGGGAAAAGGAGGCAGCATGACCGATGAGACCGTGAAATGTGTCCCTTCTCACTCCTGTCTCTTGGTCTTTGAGGTTCTATTAGGTACGCCGGGGTACCTCGAGTGTTGCTACATTATGCACGGTCCTCCTGGCTTGTGTACTGCGTGTTGATTTGCACGCTCGAATCGCGGCGAATGAATTGGACATGGTTATTTTCAAGCATTGGAGACGGTTGTCTGTGAAGTGCAAAGGTTCCGCCTAGCGTCGGCTTTTCACCTGTAGCAAATATTCTTTATAAAGATGTTCCAGAATTTCATTCATAGGGGGACGGAGATTCTTTTCCTCAATTTTTGTTCAGTTCTATGAAATCAAAATTGTCGGTTGAGTCTAAAAATTTGGAATTAGATGCATATTTTATATAATTCCAGGCATATCTTATTAATAGGACATTAAATTAATGTATTTTGGAATATAAAAATATAAACGTAGTGTAATCATGTTTTTTTTAACGTATTTATAATGAATGAATTCATTATACAGTTCGGTTATGTAAAAATATTAACTAGAAAAAAGATGTATTTGAATATGAAGAAACGGATAAGGATGGTGTATTTTGAGAAAAAAATATTGTAGCTCGATATTGTTTTGTATGCAGGGCCCGACTTAGCCTAGTTGGGGCCCGGGACAAAAACTTCTTTTGGGTCCCCTCTGCTTTACTACTTTAGTAATGAAGAACATTCATTAAAGAAAGAAACTTAAAAGTAAAATTTTTATTCGATTTGGGGGTCCTACTTATGTAGGGCCCCCAGCTGCCCCGTACGTCCCTGCCTTAGTCAGGTCCTGTTTGTATGCTAAATTATCTAGAATAAAATTCTTTATCACTATTTTCGCATTGTTTCCTATTCTATTTTCACATTATTTATTCAAATCTAATCGATATGGAATAAAAACTAACAACATATTCTGAGTAAAATAATTATGTAACATATTAGATTTCTTTTTGTATTTTAAATTTGTTTTTGCATATTTGATAATTTAATTTTAAATAAAACGAACTTTTCAAAGTTCTTTTCTGAATAATTCGATTTATTTCAAGCGATTGTTACTGAAGTACTTTTTTGAATGATCTTCAGCTGAAACAAAGAACTAAAATCAGTTCAGGCGCATACATATTTTTGAGTCAGAAATTGGTTACAATATAATTAACTTCTTAGTTTAAGCCGAGAAAAAAGTGTTGACACAGCTTTCGAATTATTTATCATTATTTACCTCAAAAAATAGTTATTCTTTTATGATTAGGAATTAATAAACTAGAAAAAACTTAAATAACAATATTAATGCTGGTTTTTATACAGATAATTTTAGGTTAATTTTCCATATATTCTTTTGTACAATTTTAATTCAACATAAATCTTAGCAAATATATTTTTCTCGTGTGGCTTTAAAATTTCCCATTTAAATTCGCATTTGATGTGACAATTATTTTACAAATAATCACCGGTTTAGATATTCCATATGAAATTGAAATCTGAAGATATAAATTTCATATCCGCATGCGGTTTGATTTAAACAATTCTGATAAGAATTCTACTAAGGTTTATTGGAAAATTTGTGTTATATTGTTATTCTTTTATTAATTATTTATTATTATTTATAAACTAATTTGACATTATAAGTTGTCTTCTGTAATCTTATTATTTAGTTTACATTGACTTTGTAAGATTAATTCTATTTCTAGTTATAGAATATATTGAGCAAAATATTTTTGATAATTTTTGTAATAAAATATGAGAAGTAATCCCACACAAAAATTATTAAAAAAGTATCTTATTAAACATTTATATGAAAGAATTTTTTCTAAACCAGAGCAGCTATTTTTTGCTACAATTAGAAAAATGCTGCATGATCTATATTGTTACCAGAATTTCTTTAAACAGAAATTTGTTTTCAGACATCGCTCAAAAGCATGAGAAAATTTCACCTACTACCTAAAACCTCTTGAATTCATTGTCCAGAACATTACCTAACTCTCAACCCGGACAAGAAAAATCCAAGAAACGAAACGGCAATTCTGGAGCACCCTGCAAGACTATAAGAAACGAAATTGGACATACAAGCACTCTCCAAAAGAGGGAAAGGTACTTTTTGTAGAGTGTTAGTCATTTAATAAGTCGTTCAACATGCTTCTGAACGGGCTATTCAAACCAATGAACCCCTCCTTGGCAAAGAAAAAAAATCGGAACTTCATATTCAACTGGATACATGAAGGGAGAAGAGAGAGAGAGAAAAAAAGAGCAGCTCCCCAAGGAAAAGGTGAGGCAAAAAAATTCCACTCCGAGTTGACGCTGTGTGACATCACCTTTTGACATACCTGTCAAAAAATCCCCCCCCTCCTCCCCGTTTTTTGAATCTCCCGATCGCCTGAAACGAATGCTGTCAACCACGGTTGCATCCGCCCAAGAAGTAATCGTACACCTTACACTAACTCCAGCAAAGCGGCATGTCACCAAGGAGACAGTTTGTTTTGCTCGCAAGTGGTGAGTTACAAGACAGATTATGAAGGCTTCTTCTTCATTGTGGCCCAAGCATTGAAAAGCATTGAAGAGTTTGTTTGCAATGTTAAAGAAGAAGTTTTTTGCTGTCTTCACCCAATGGGTGCTTGTGTGAGTGTTAGATTTGGCAGAAAATGAGCGATCTGACGTGTTTTGTGTGTCTCGCCTCTGTGCAGAAGGAGGGAGACAGTTGGCCTATCGAATGCTACCATTGAAATGTAAGATATTGGATGAGAAATGACCTTCAGATTCTATTCGAGATGAGCCATTGGAGTATTGTCTTCGTAAAACTACTTCCTTTCTTCCCAGGAGATCTGTAACTGGTCTTGAAAAATAGTAACTCAATACAATGGATCAAGGTTATGGGAAGAGCAAAAGATGTTACAATCTGAAGGTCCTATTCGGAGATATCATAGCGGTAAAAAGAAGCTGAGGTTTAGAGTGCAAATTTTCCTGAGAGCTGTAACTCAATAAAATGTTGTTAGAGTTCTCAGCTTATTGACTAATTTAAAGATATATCTGATTACAACTATATTATTTTTTAATCAGTTGAATCAAGATACAAAGAATATTTAACATTATAGCTAAAATAATTTTTTCAATACATTCAATTTAACATTGCATGAGTTGAAATTATAAGACTAATATATTAATGTAGTCCTTCTTACACCTGTTTTATTTTTAAAAAATCTAATCCGAAATGCCTTTATTTATTTAATAAACAGTCTGATACTCAATAAAATGTTGTAACAATGACTGTAACTCAATAAAATGTTGTAACAATGACTGTAACTCAATAAAATGTTGTTAGAGTGCTCAGCTTATTGACTATTTTAAAGATATATCTGATTACAACTAAGTATATTATTTTTTTTATCAGTTGAATCAGGATATAGATAATATTTAACATTGTAATTAAAACAATAATTTTTTCAATACCTCCAATTTAACGTTACATCAATTGAAATTCTAAGACTAATATATAAATGTAGTTGTTCTTACACCTGTTTTATTTTAAAAACTAAATCCGAAATGCTTTTATTTATTTAATAAATAATCTGATACCCATATTAATTAGATACAAAACCAAAATTTCGGTGCTTAATACATTTTCTATTTTAATACTTCTTATGACTATTATAGTATTAAGATTAACATTAGAGGAATATTCTTCTTTCTAGAGTTCTTTTACAATTCTTTTTACAGTTCTTACAATTCTTTTTACTAGAGTTTTCTCAATCAACTAATACTAATAACTATAGACTCCTCATGCAATTTTTCATATTGTTGTAACAAAGTTAGTTAATATTATGCAAAATAAAAGGGCGTATCTCATGAATTAATCATTATCGGACATAATTCCTTTTTAACGCTAACTCTGGCAGATTTTTCAGAAATATGATAATTTTTTTATGATACAATGAAGACAATGGGTCCAATTTATAAGTTGGTTATTCCAAATCACCCACTTCAGAGCTCTCTTTTGATCTTTAGAATAATCAATGATAACCGCGGTTTCTAGCTGGCTGAAAATGAAATGGGAGACCTTATGTATTTTAAAACTTCAGACTTTCATTATTGGCCATTTTTAAAGATTTGAATAATGGTTGATCAACAGCAATTATGAACTTGATTTTTCTTCTCTCACGTTAATGGCAATTTGTATTTACTTACATTTTCCAACTTTTTATCCTTTGTCTGTTTTCTATTTTTCTTACTAATTATTTTGCCTTCTGAAGGACTTCATTGTAAACGTGCAGATTGGTAATCTCCAGTTTTAATCAATGGTGGTTTGTGTGTTCCTTTGGTTCTTTCCTATAAGATAGATTGCTTCGTAAAGTTCCCCTTTTCCCCGTTTGGCTTCAGTTTGGATTGAGTTTTGCTTTTGTACGGAGCTCAACTCATGATTACGTAACCAGAGCATCAATTTTAATTTGAAATAATACATGATAAATAAAGAACATTTTGTTCATTAGTTATCACTTTGATTTTTAAATAAAATCTTCCTATCAGATCCGATAAGACTTTGACAGTAGTTACCATTGTCACAGCTGCTATTACCTATAAGATAGAGGCTACATTAATTGATTACAAAATTGTTTTGCAATTTTTTTTAGTTTGTTTTCTTTGTCATGTAAGTAAACTAAAAAATTTCTATACAGAGTTAGCGTTATTCAATTTAAAAAGAGTAATTTTTTCTAATTTATTCAGAAAAACTTATAAAAATTTACAATGGCTGTATGTCATTAAAAGGAAATTCGAGGGAAAAAAATTTAAGACTTTCAAAAGATTGAGACTTATTACAATATTGATAAAATATTGTAAAATTTTAAATTCAAGGTCTTTCAGCACCCAGAAAAGACAATAAGAAAGCTTCAAGAGTTTTTATTATATTAAGGAGGACATTTTATCAAAATACAACGTAGCAAGTACTTATTTTACAGTCATGATTGCAGTCATGCAGTTGAAGTTATAAAAATTAGATTACGAGAAGCGTGGGAAAGCTACTAAATGTGTAACTAAAAAATAATAAAGATTTAAATGAAATATGCTATGCACATTTCAATGTATCAATCAGAAAACAACTGCCCAGCACCACGTGCTCGTGCAAGTGTAAATTATATTTTTATTCATTTTAATCGTTTCATCGAATGAGTCACTTTAGTGTAGCAAATGATCCAAAAAAACTTTGCCCCGCCTTTATTGTTTAAAAAAATATCACATTTCCCATTTATTTCATTTCATGTAATCAATCACGTGCTCAAAATGACATTTTTCTCGGTTTTATTTGCTATAATTAACTTTTTTTTAAAATCAGAGCTTTTGTAAATGCAATGGCAAAGCGTTATTAAAAACTGATTTTTTTTGAGATGCTCGTGCAGATAAAAAAAATTTTATTCTTCACCTACGGAATTTTTGTTGACGCCAAAAACTTCATTCCCAGAACAACATCGTGTTCTGACATGATAAAAAGGCTTTTTGATTTTTTTTGCTGTCAATTTAATTTATTACACACACACACACGCACGCATGTGCCCAGGCACACACACAAATATACACACAGCCTCATACAGTGAATATTTCAGTGGGTAACATTATCTTATTGTAATATTTTTGAAAATGAATCTGATATTCTCGTCGATGAGTTTTTTAAGAAAAGATATACGCTGAAAACTTCACAAAAAGTAATTTTGCAAATAATCTTTCTGTTTAGAATGGTAATTCATTGTGAGAGAATACTTCAATGAAATAATGTTTGAAAAAAATGTCGCCTTTCTAGTACATTAAAGAAAATCGGCAAATCGTCTTTTATATATCAAGGTGTCTTTTACAATTTAACAAAATCTTCTAACTGTGCTATTCTGCTAATTATAAAAGAAAGGTTATCTATAAAATCAGATGTACTGAGATTCGGACCCCTTTTTTAAATATAAAAAAGATACATTTACCTAGCTTCATAAGAACAAAAAGAACACCTTGCTCTTCATGTTACAATGCATTTAGCTTCGATATTCAATTTCAAGTATTATATTTCAAAATCTAATATACAATGCTATAAAGGATAGTGAAAAAAAAAAAGAAAAAAGATATTTCAGATATTCATGTTGCAAGTCACCCTCCCCCCTCTTTCTGTGCAACAGTGAGGTTTTACGCGGCAGTGAAAGTTTTGTTACTCCGATGGGGGTGTATCAAACAAAAGGTCCCCGTGAGGGGAGATGTAGCAAAGGATATGTCAGTCCAGGTGCTACTATATGGCGAGCATTTGTTATAAGAGAGCATTGGTTTTATGCGCAGTTTTATCCCACTTGAGTTGAGGTTACACGAGAGATGGTTGTAAATTTCATTTTTAATCCCTACGAAGCTTAAACCATTGAAAATTCAAGCACAAATATTTAAAACATCTGTTGAGGAGATGCTTTGAAATAGAAGCATGATATGGGAATAATACTTATTATAAGATTTAATAGAAGGTACTGTAAAAACCTATATATTTTAAATTCATTAATTATTACAGAACAGAATGCATGGAAACAATAAAGAATATACCGTCTTTAAAAAGCCCTTTCAACCCTTTCACCTTCATTGTTGACCAAAATTAAGACATATTTCTGGGAAATATTATTTTACATTTTTTTAATCGGAAATAAAGAGAGTGAGAGGATATGTTAAAACGACTGAATAAGAAAAAAAAATTAAAGAAGTGGCTAAACTAACAAAAAAAATTGCTTTTTAATTCTGCAATAATAAATCACGATAATCAAGTGCATATTCAGTTTTATACCTAAAGATTAAATTTAAGAAAACCTTTTTCATAATACAAAAATTTTAAAAGGATGAATTAGAATTTACATGTTACATGGTAAAAATACTAGAAAAAAAAGGCCATTTGAAAATTAAATACAGTAAAGAAAGCAGTTGTACTCTTTATTAAGTAAATTTTTGTGTTTGTAATTTAAAAAAGTACAAAAATTTACTTTTCTTATTCGAAGTATAAAAAATATTGCAACAATCAAAGATTTTTTTTTAATTCAGTGAAGTAATCAGATTTTAATACGAAATTAGGATCATATTTTGGTTACTCCAAATTCTATAATATGAATCCTGGTATTCTATGTCTGAATTCTATAATATGATTCACACATAGAATTCTAGAATATAATTCTAGATTCACACATATGATTCACACTATATTTCTATGTGTGAATTCTATAATATGAATCCTGGTATAAATGCTGCTTAACATCGGTTTAAAATCCCTCCTCAATAATAACTTGTAGTTTAAAAAATATTATTAGCAAACAAATAAAATCCTTTCTTAATAATATTCTAATCCTGAACAAATGTTGGTAGTATTTTTCGATTTCTCAATAGTGAAGTGAAGAATAAAGATGAAGAATTTTCAGTGAAGATAAGATTATGAAGAAGTATAGCTTAAATCTGAAACTCAGGCAAAGAAAACGTGAGCTGTTTTCGTTAAAAAGGAAAAAAAATGTTAATATTCTTTGAGGCCTATCAATTATTATTAAAGATTTAATTTTGATGAGCATAATTATTTATTTAAACAAACCGTGTAGTATTCAAAAAGTTTTTATTTATGAATCTTTTCAATTCGTACATTTATGTTATAACCAATCAAAATTAATATTGTTGGTAGCCAAATGAAAGCGATTTTTCATTCCTGATTTCAAAAAATCATTGAAATAAAAAAAAACAATTATTTTAATTTTATAAATCTATATACAAATGATTAACACAATTTGACTCTTTAATTGGTACTGTGTATAAGTAATTTATGATTTTATATACATACATATGTTCATGCATGTCTGTGTTTCAATTCTTTCTTCTAATACAAATCTGTTGAGGAAAGCATCAAAACATTTTAAGAATTCCACGAAAAACTAAACGTAAAAGAAAAAAAAAACTTGAATGAAGAAAATGTATACAAAACTGAAGGAGTAACCAAAATACAATTCGAATTTCGTATTAAAATCTAATTACTTAACTGCATTAAAAAAATTCTTTGATTGCTGCAAGATTTTTTTTTTTACTTCGAATAAGAAAAATCAATTTTTGTACTTTTTAAAATTACAAATAAAAAAAATTATTTAGTAAAGATTACAACTTTTTTCTTTACTGTATTTAATTTTCAAATAGCGTTTTTTTTCTGATATTTTTATCATGTAATATGTTATTCTAATTCATCTTTTTCAAATTTTTGTATTATGAAAAAGGTTTTCTTAAACATCTAAATTTAATCTCTGTGTATAAAACTGAATATAGGCATAGTTATTTGTACTTTATAAACCTGATAGAATTAAAGGAAATCCAGTGCGCACACTCCTTAGCACCTTGAAGTTTGTCAAACCTACCTAAAAGGAATGATCTGATTTTTTTTTCTTCCTAACATGATTTCAAAACTTATTGCAATATAAAAATTAATTTCACATAATTTTAAAATTCGTAATTTAGCTTTCGATACCAATGTAAAGGCATTTATGCTCTCCGGATATCAAGTATTGAACCAAGGAAGAATTGTCTGCTTTAAAAACCTTTTATGTTAAAATTTAATCTCTTGAAGTTGTCAATATCAAACTAGAAACTCCGTGTTTCTCCATGCCCAATTATATAAGTTCTAGAGTGAAAAATACTAGCAGTTTCTATATTTCTGCTCCAAACAGTGATACTAAAAAAATCATATATATTAATGATTTAGAATAATAATTAATAATTTGTAATTAATATGATTACAAGACCTTGAAATTGCTTACTGAGCATAAGTATTCGAAAACTTTAAGAGCATATGAGTCTGCTTTTCTTTTATTTATCCAATACTTAAATGCAAAAGAAGCAATAGATGCATGAGTTATTAAAAGAGAAATAGAAATCATATTCTAGCTACGTTTTTAGCATTTTCGTTTTCCTTCCCTATTCATTTTAATAAATTTATAAAATCGCAAAGTTCAGTCTAAAAGCCGAACCTTTATCAATTCAGTCTTCTTTAACAACCGAATTTAATTACGGTCGATTCGTGATTTTGCAATTGAAACTTCAAACTTTCCAGCGATTAATTCCCATCTAATCAATCTCTTGCTTGCTTTACCACAAGGGAATGACCTATCTATTCCCCAAAGCTCGTGGACCAAACTATGCTATCCCCCTCTCCCCTTTGAATTTGTAGCGAAGGCAACAAGTTAGGTCCATTTACGCATCAGTGCTTGAGATCAAAAGCCCTAAGAGAAAAAGCACCCTGGGCATCCCCTCCATTGCACTTTACATGCACATCCCCCTCTATTCCCTATGGTTCAGAGCCTTTAACGCCCCCACAGGGGGTTTTTATGTAACTTTTTTCTTCCTTTTGTACCGACTTTTAATCTCTGGCCAGGGTCATTTAATTTCTTTCCCGGTGCGCTTTCTGTACTACGAAGAGGTGCATAGCGCATTGATGGAGGTGCACAAAAAGCGCCGAGTTCAGAGGTAGTTGCGTTTAATATCTTTTAAAAGGAAGATCGGGGGTGCGAATAAAAAGAGAGACCTATAAATTGCGTTCGGGCACTTATATATCATAACGTTAGTGATGGGTCCCATTGCCATTCAGTAATATTTGTGAAATAGAGTCATAATTTTGATTTTTCACTTGTTATTAATAAGCTTGATTTGTTATTCTTCATTCACTTCAAGAGAATTTACAGATGACGAATGCGTTCTATATCTCAAATTATTGTGTGTGGGGGGGATATCGTACTGCATTTTTTCATAGTTTATTCCCCATTTGTAAAAATGTTTTTTTTTTAAATCGATGTTTTTAGTTCAAAATTTCCCCTCCCCCTCACTTCCTTATTTTTTTAAAACTTATTCTTCCATTGAATAAGGAAACCAATTCAAAAATAAAAAAGAGATTTGCAAAATGACTTTGGAATTTCGACTTGCATCCACTTCCATGACGAAAGGTTTTAGACTTAGATCCGTGTTGTCTTCGTGACCATCATTCAAAAACTCTGAATGCTACAGGGGAGGATGGAATAACTCCATTACGAGGTTTCCTTTTTAATTGAATTCTCTATTTCTTTTATTAAACTACTGTTTAAAACACAAATATTTAAAACAACAAGGCACGAAAAGAAATATTTTAAGTAAAGTAGTAATATTCATACTGTTTAATGAACAGATAATAGCAAGGCAGAAGATACACATACTATTTATTTTATCAAAATAATTTTTTTGCACGAGAGTTCTGATCCTCAGCCGTAATAAAAGCCTATTATTGGCAAAAAAAAATTGCATTTTGTTAGTAAGAAATCTTAACTTTTATATTTATTTTAAGCATAATTATTATTTTATGCGATTGAATTCTTACGGAACAAAGAAAATTCCAAAGTATAATGTTTTTCAAATACTTTTTATTATTATCTAGAATAAATTCTGCTTCGTTATGAAATCTTTAAAATAATTTTCTTCATTTCACCCGATTTTCTTAACCGCTTTAGTTTAATAAACGAAGACTTACTTAAACATGTTGAAATCCTTGACAAAGGAGTTACAAGGATTTTAGATACCAAAGATACTTATAAAATGATTTTTATTATTTTATCGCTAAAATACCTCAGCTTATTTAAAATAAATATTATTGAAATATAGAAATACTATTCTAATTAACACTTTACAATTGGAAAATCTGAAAAATAGTAAGTTCGTGAATAACCGCTATTAAACAGTTCTATATCTGTACGTAATATTTTATATATTTTATATATTAACATATACTTTATGTCATGGTTTGTGCCCTAGTGAGAGCTACACAAAAATTTATAGTATAGTATACTATATTATATATATATATATTTATAGTATAGTAAAAATTTATAGTATTGTATAGCTTCAATTATCATCAAGTGTAAAATTAATTTATATTAATTTAATACGATATAATAATTTTTATTTTATAATTGTTTATGAAATAAATTCTCTATATTAAAAATATTTCATTCTTCATTCCTTTTTAGATTCTTTTTTTTTAAATATTGAAAATGATGAATTTCTT
Source organism: Argiope argentata (assembly GCA_026289955.1). Taxonomy (NCBI): domain Eukaryota; kingdom Metazoa; phylum Arthropoda; class Arachnida; order Araneae; family Araneidae; genus Argiope; species Argiope argentata. Next base: position 465,469 of record JAOUZG010039685.1, read on the forward strand.
AGTATTATATCCGCGAAAACTGAAAATATGAACGATTGTTTTTGAAGATGCGAAATGCTTGATGAAATTCAAATAATTTTTCAAAATGTTTCATTTCAAAATTTGCTTCGAAAATTATGCTTTGCAATGAAATCTTTTCAAACAGATAAGAAAATAACAAAATAATCAATAAAATTTAATCATCTGTTATGATCGTGTAACAACGAAAATGAAATGCAGACAAAATTTATTATAAAACCAAATCTTATTACATTATGAATAATATCAAACTACATCAACTTATTTTCATTCAAATTCTAGTATCGTTATTTTTAACAACATCCTAATCAAAAGTTCCAAAATATACCACTGTTGCTAATTTTAATTTACAACTATTTACAAAATAATATTTATAATTATTAAACTGCTTGTACATTATTTTTAAAGAAAATATTTATAATTTATGTCGCAACTTTGAATAAACGTATTATCTTTTTTTTTTTTTTTTAAAAAAAAACTTCTACAATGTTTATCATCAAAATTACTTTTGTCGACGGTCATCCAGAATGTGTAAATCCTCATCTTGTGGATTCAAAACTACTTTCTGGATACAACTCCAAACTTTACTTTTCGGCCGCCAGTTTCTTAAGAAATCAAAATGACCACAGTCCGGAATCTGTATAACCGCAGCCAATATACCTGTCAACAAGTTTAAATGCCAACAGGAGTGAATTATGCTGTACCTGCATCTGGGAATAATGGAAAAGAGTTACTTCCGAATCCAAACATATTCCAGAAGCTTGATGAAAAACTCCCCTACCCCAAAACGGACACAACCCCCCGCACACCACTGACAGCTGCTGCTGCAAATGAAGGTAATAATAAATTCTCTCAAGTAGTCATTTTCCTTGAATAGATCTAGATTTTTACGCCGGGTTGTTCTTTTCGAGTTATGGTACCCTGTTCCTGTTTGCTTTGGAGGGCAGTTTACCAATCATTTCGATACTGAGGTTTGTAAAGTGCTGTTGACAAGGCTTGACAATTCGTGTCAAGTGGCAGTGATTTTAAAGGGAGTTAAGGCTCAAAGCGGTTTGTGCAAACTTTATGAAGCGCTTTTATTGAACTTGCTTTCAAAAGCTCTACCTGACGACTTTACAAGGGTCAAGGAGTGTTTTGAAAGGGTATGAATGATGGTGAAGAATCTGGTGAAATAAAAATAATCTTTTTTTAGCACCATTTTCGATTATGTCTATCTTAAATTTGACAAGGTTGGGGTGGTTAATTAGTTTCTCAAGATTAAGAGCATTAGCTTTGTTGAATAATATTAAAAACTATTCAATTGTGCATACAAAAAAGATCAAGATAATATGCTTTTATAAAACTCTAATTTAAAACATGAAGTAACATTCCAGTAAAAAAATGGTCTGCTCATTGTGTATTTTTTAAATTAATTTGATATTTTTTGGATAAAAAAATTAAAGTCACTTATGGCAGTTCGTAAATGATATACATAGAGACTTAACGAGGTGACAGTTATACTTTATATTCTGAAAAACATGAATCCTATTAATTTTTTTTCTATTAAAATATGTTAAACAAAATTTTTAAAAAAGGCCCTATCCAAACGTATTACAAATACAAATCATATACTTATTTATTCATTTAAATCATTATATAAATTGTTCCTGAAGTTTTACATTAAAGTATGATCTTTTGAATATGCTGTGGATATATAATTTTGCGAGATGTAATTTTATTTTTCATATTACAATATAAATAAATATTGGATATAATATTTTTCTGTGTTTGATATGCCTTGTGTTTTTATTTAGATTTAAACAGAAAGTATTTTAGCTTTTTCTTCGAAATTTAACGAGTTCTTCTCTTTGATTACTAAAGCAAGTTCTTTTTTTAAGCATTAAAAGAAATTTCTAAAATGATCCTATTCCAAGATCAAATTATTAAAAATATAATTTCTTAGACTGAATTCAGATTACCAAAAAAGAAAATTTTAAAGAAATAACTTGTGTATATTATTAATTTCTTAAAATATCCATTGTAAATTTGTACTTATGGAGACAGTGGGCTTTGAAATAAGCGATAAATGGACAGAAACCAGAAATTTTATTTTTATCATTTCTTCAACAAAATATAACTAAAATTGTATTATAAGATATATTTTTCAGTAAAAGGAATATTTCAAAGCCAAGGGAAAATATCATTTTAATTATTTTCCGCAAAATAATGTTTTAATTAAATTTAAATATCTTTGAAATCTTCCAGGCGTCTTAATTTTTTAAGATATTAAATAGAATAGATAATAGAGATTTCGGTTAAACATTAAAACAAAATATTGTATGCATTTTATATTTCGACGGGGTTTTTTAATAGTTCAAAGTCAATTTTAGTTCTGAAAAACATAAAATTCTTAGTAAAATTCTGTAAATGTATATAAAAATATTTCTCAGAAATTAGCATTTAATTGTAAATACAAAATTATGCATAGTTTTAATTCAAATAAATCAATATTTGGTATAGAAATACTATAAAAAATTAAAAATTGTGCTGCCCGGAATATTTTTACATTTCAAGAAAATTATGAATCTTTTAATTTAACAAAAATAATATTTCTTTTTAAAAAGTTAAAAAAAAATTGGTTTTTATATTTTAGTACATGTTATTAAAAAATTTCATAACTCTGAAGCTCTCATCATTCGAAAAAATACCTGGTAAAATCTGCCCCCCCCCTCTTAACTCACTTTTGTTATTTATCTTACAAGTGAAAAATATCTTAAATTTAAAAAAAAAAATGAAATAATCGATTGTAAATTTCAAGTTATTATGAGAGGACATTATTATTTTTTAAGTCATTATTTATCTTAATTAATTTAAGTCATTAACCAAATTAAACCAGTTTAAAAACAATCATGAGACTTCTCTAACTGTCTATATCTCTCTTGCCCCCCCCTTCTCTCTATATATAAATTAACTTTCATTTTTAATTTTTCTAGCTGGGAGATAAAGTTTTGAAGCTCGATCAATTTTGAGATAAATTAACAGCTGTGATGTCATAGTTCTTCGTCAGCCTTTTAAAAACGTATTTTCTCCCAAAGAAGCATATGTAATAATAAAGCAATACTGTTAAAAGCAGATCAACCTTTTAAAAACGTATTTGCTCCCAAAGAAGCATATGTAATAATAAAGCAATGCTGGTAAAAGCAGGTCAATCTTTTAAAAACGCACTCGCTTTCAAAGAAGCATACATAATTATGATGCAATACTGGCAAAAGCAGGTACAAATATTATTTGTTCGTTAAAAACAACATATACATGTGAGTGTGTGGGGGTGGTGTAGACTTTAAAATTGTTAAATTTTTGGAAATTATTACATTCAAAGGTTTCCTAATGATTTTTTTTGAGGTTCTCAATCTGCCATTCAACAAGTATGAATAAAACGTTCGATCGCATCAGAGAGGAGACAAACGGCGTCTGAAACGATGAATGGCAACCTTAATATATTCAAAGGCCCGTGTGGTGAAACGAAAGGGGCTTAAACTTTCCTGATACACTTTATCTGGCTATTGTAACAAGAATGATGCCGGGGGACTGTGATCCCTACAGCTCCTGGTCTGTGCCCAGCTGGAATTTGCCACAGGACTGGGCTTCGATACGGATTAGCACCAAACGGTTTCTGCGGTTTTATGAACTACCTAGGACTCGGTAAAAGGATTTACTTTGGATGATGTGAGTTTATTAGACTTTGTTACCAAATGTCAGGTGTTGTTTAAGAGAGGTGCAGGACTGGTGTACTGATTCACTGAAGAGGTCGTTGAGACAAATTCAGATTCGGTTGACTCATCTGTTGCTTTAAGTGCAGAATTATTTCGAATATTTTTGATTAAAATAAAATAATTTAGAAAAATAAGCAAAACGATGTAGTTGTTTTTAAATTTTTCAGATATGTGAAGATGATTGGAGAGTTTTTTTTTCTTTCCTTCTTTAATTTAGTGAGACAAAGGGGAGCTATTAGATGGTTTCAGATTTTGATAAGTTAATTTGCTGTGCTTTTGTAAGTTAACAAATTATATTAAAAAATTTATCTTGAAAGTAGTACCTTAAATCAATTTATTTAAAATAATATGAAAGGTATATAAATAATTTAAAATATTTTTTTGACTTATTTTAGATTATTAATCTAAATGTAACGGCCCTTAAAAGGTTCAGAAAAGATTCAGTCTTTAACACACACACACACACACACACACACAAACAAACAAACAATCCCTACATTATAGAAAAAAATACTTTGGTACATTACAGGCAAATAAAAAAAATGGAACTATTACAGAAAAAAAAATAAAACAAGTAAATTTTTTTAATCCATCAATAATTTCAGAATTATAGAACTTCACAAGAATTTTACATGATTACTTTCTTACCAGAAAAATTTCTTGAATACAGTTACATTTTAAGTGATAAAGAGAAATTATTTTTTCACTTCTAAATTTTCTTTTTTACTTTTATTTCTATGTTAAAAATATGGTTTTTGAAATTTTTATTACCTTCACATGATTTTTCAAAGTTCTAATTTAAGCATTTCTTTGACTTTTAAAGTGTTGTTTTAAAAACTTAGGTTTATTCCATGAAACAAAAATTTTACATTAATTTTACGTAAATAAAATTTTAAAATAATCTCTCGTGATCGTTCAGAGAACAATACTTATTTGAGATTCTCAAAACTTACTCAATGCAGCTTTATTCTGTAACACATTTTAAAATTGAATAACATTTTTCTTTTGAATTACATAGAATTTTAGGAGCTTAACAGTAGAATAATCTTGTGTAATTTTAGCACTATTTACTTAGGATTTTAAATAACTTTTTTAAAGCTGACTTATTCTGTGCCCATTCATGTTTATACACAAAATAACGAAAAATCAAACAAAAATTTTAAATAATATTTATATAATTTTAATTAATTTTAATTTATCCTACGAAAATTAATTTATCGTTTTTCTTCAGGATCTTTGATTTTCCCACGAATTCTTTTAAAAATTACTCTGATGAGTAGTTTCTTCTATTTGCTCTTCATCATAATAGGTTTCCACCGAAGAATTGTGCAATATTCTGATCAATATTTCTAATTCGCAACGTTGAAAAAATGTGTTTACTGCCCGTTTCACAGATTGAATAGCAAATCAAATAAGTTTTAAATTAGTTTTTTAAATATTGGAATTCAATTTATTTGGAATTAATATGAATTTATTAAACCGGTTTTAATTTAAAAACAGGTTTTTAAATATGGCAAATTTATTTTAAAAAACAGATTTTTTTTAAAACCGGGTTTGAAAAACCGTCAAAAGTTAGTTGATGTAAACAACAAGTATGAATTTCTTATAAGTAAACGTTTAGAAATGTATATATTAAAAATAAATTCGATTTCAATATTTTACTAAGACACTTTGATATGTATTAATTTATTTAAATAGCATATTGTAAACTTTAACAATAATTATACAATGATAACAAGGTCTAGATATATAAACCGTAACTGAATCAAAAAGGAGTAAAAAAGATTCCGCGTTGTTCATTAGCTCTTATTATCAAGTAATATTTTGTCGACAAATATTGAATACAATCATTTCTTCTGAACTTTCAAGCTTTTTTTTTCAGCAACATGTAGGCAAAAGTCTTAAGTATGAACAGATGTTTACAACCGAATTATTCTTTTTCAAAGTTTTGTTGCTATTTTTAGATTCCTTGATAACATCCCTGAAAATGATTTTAATTCCAATAATTCAAAGAGAATAAAGAAATATTTTTACAAAAATAGTTTAAATATTGTATTCTTTAATACATGCTCTTAAATTCTAACAATTACTATCATTAGTGTAATTTCGTAATATCTAAACGAAGTGAATTCTCGTTAAAAGATTCTTTAGGTTTACAACATCTTTACAACATATATTATTTTTAGTAATTACATGATTACTGGAATGTTCAATTCCAATGTTGCTCACAAAAGACAAAAAAAAAAAGTCATTTTGATGCCATGTCTCTACCGTACGAGGAAATCCATGTCTCAAGTTAGGAGATAATCAAATATTATTTTAACTTATTCAACACAACTATTTCATGCTCCGATTCTTCTTTATTCAGTGATAATTATAAACCTTATGATAAATTATAAACATCTCTAAGAAGCGTTAAAAACTTCTGGAAATTTAGCTTTGGTATATTTATTCATTTAGTCTTTTGCTAGCTAGCTTAACTAATTTTATATCCATTTTATTAACCTGCATGTAAACCTTCATTCCAAATCCCCTTTGAGCCACGCGAAGTTCTCCGCTCTTTCCTACCCCCTGAAAATTTTACGACCCGACCCTTTTTCTTTGTGGGGTGGAGGGATAGGAAAATGTCGATCACAAAATCGACAAACACACAATAGTTCAATCGAACTCCCCCCCCCCTCCCTTTGAATCTTCGTAAGCATGAATGCACGGTGGGAGGAGGACCAGAAAGCCCTTTGGGATCGGGAATAAAATATTGGGGGATGGAAAAATCAAGGGGGGGGAGGAGGAATATAGAATGGCTTCGATCTCAGTGATCTATCCCGTGATTGATGGGGAGCATAGAAATGGGTGTTGGATTTCTGGCTGGACAGAGAATTCTGTTTTTTGGGAGGTGTTTGTGGTTTTGGCTGTGTGTATCATACACCTTTTGAAGTTAGAAAAGAAAGCCTTTAAAGAGTCACACACGAGTTGTCTGAAGAAGTTACATGCATTGTCTGTTGGCATTGAACATCACCCATGACTCCACTGAGTTTTATACAGGAATATTCTTAATGTCATGTCTAAAATGTAGCCTTCATACCATTTCTGTTCAGGTGGTTTTACATTTTAGTCATGAATGGGTGGATTCTGTATTAAGTGAAAATGACTGAGATAGATAAAGTTCAATGAACCGAAAAGATGAAGAAAAGTATGCATCTGCTTTAGGCAAAATTACTAGTTCCAATTCGTGTATATAATGGAATACAGTTTTTTTTTTTTTTTTTTTTGAAACTGAAGGAACCATTAATTTCAAAAATTGATATTGAGAAAAGCTGAGTCTAAAAATAAATATATCAAAAGAAAGCGATAATTATTTTTCTTTCAAACTGATTGGCAAAAAAAAGTTTTTAATTTTTGTTGTTTTAATGAAAATATATAATAAATAAATAAATTTTAAAAAACTATAATTATTTTATTGATAATAATTGTAATTCTGAAAAGAAAATAAATTTTAAATAATAACATATAAATAGGCAAATGACTATGAATAATTATTTGAAGGCAATATTTGGACAATAAAACAAAATAATTAGTTTAAATGTTCTATACCTAATATGTTCTATGCTTTTTAAATAAATGGACATCTTTTGTTAGTATGAGTGGATATATTTGCACTAAATTCCTCAATAGAATCAGAATCTCGAAAAATTATTCATTCATGACCAAAGAGAATAAACCATTTTTAAATATAAAATACAAATTAATAGAGACAAAATTGAAATAATTTTTATCTTTGCATTTTTACAGTAGATTTGAGATAACAATACGGAAATGTAAAAATGTCGAGAAAATATTATTTACCCATGAATTCAAATTAAAAGTTTACGAATTAACCAAATTCTACTGCATAAGCAAATTACTTTAACGGTGGAAGAGCAAGGAATAAAATTAAATTTTAAATAAAACAAATAAATAATATTAATTTGAGTTTTCATTACTACTATATTCGTTAAATCTAAATTTCTGAATAGTCAAGATGATTTTATAAATATATAGCGAAAATAAATTCGATTTTTTATATTATATGAGCATTAAAATAGTAATAAATACAAGAGATCTGATAAAAATAGGAATTATCCATGAATTCGAATTAAAAGTATATGAATTAGACAAGATCCACAATAAACGTAAAATTACTTTTAGGTTGTAAAGCGTAAAATTCCTCAAGGAAGGCGGAAGAATGAGTATGTACTTAAGAAAAAATATATATTAAAAAATATTCACATTTAGAATATTTCTTGAGAAGTTAAACAATCGCTAATGTTAAAATAATTGATAAACCCACCTCTGTATATGTTTATCAAATTCCGTAGAGAGGTAATCTACAAACACAAAAACTTTCTTCTCTATTTAACCACTTAACTGTTTTTCCCGAATGTCATTCGTGCATCTATTAATCGAATTTTGATAGTTGTAAGCTAAAAATAAACCATTTATAACAATTATAATTCAATAGTAAAATTACTTCGAATGCATAGATAAGTCAAGTGTTCAATGGATTTCCTTTGGAATCAAAATAAAAAAATATTAGGCGAAATAGAAAGCGTCATCTTAATCAATACTAAAGAAAAGAAAAAAGTTAAGAAGTTAAAGAAGGGATTCCAAAAAAAAAAATTAATTAAAGATTGTTTTGATAAAAGGTTAATAAATAAAGTTTTAAAAATTGAATAATATTGGCCATAAGGACAAAAACACAGAGAAGCTTAACTTTAAAATAGTTTCTTTTTTTGGAAGCTTCAAGTTTAAAATGTTTAACTATCTATACAAAAAAGGGGGGAGGAGGAAAGATAAGCAAGAAATAAAGAGAGAGAGAGAGAGAGAATGAAATAACCCTAAAAACGAATAATTGATGCCTCAAAAGTGATGAATATCCAATTTGTTGCTTAAGCATTTGTAACTCAAAAACATAAAATCAAAACCACATCATGTTCTCACATGATAAAAAATAATTATTATTAAAGCTTCACTGGAGATATGGGGGAAAATACAGAAAACATTTTTTTTCCCATCAAGTGACAAAACTGCTTTCAACCTGGTTATCTCATGCTATGACGCGACATTAATTTTCTTTTCCAAACAAATGTTTACAAAACTAATGAATTAATGTGATTCAGATATTAGCGGGAGTGTCATAGCCAGCATTTTTTTTATATATATTCTTCAATAAAAGGGTTGTACCCACTCAACTATCCCATATGGATCTTAGACAAACTCACAAATACTAGGAGTACTCAGATTCACATTTTTTGTCCTCCATATTAAAAATTATATGTCGTAGTACAATAATAATATTAAAATAGGTACTTGTGTCTTAATAGCATAAAATTGGCGAGCAAAGTTACGAGATATCGATATAGCATTTTGTATTGAATTTATCATGCAATTTTCAACGATTCATTTCAATCATGCAGTTTATACACATGCAACTTGAAAGATTTTTCTCTCCGATAAAAATCAAAAGTTGATTCAGAATTACTATTGTAATCCTAAGATCACATGCCAAATCAAAATGTCGAATATTCTTATTCTTTGACGATTAACAATAATTCAATTTTGTTGACCTTGTATATGAGAAAGTAATAATAAGAGCTGCATTTATTTCATTCATTTTCATGTTAAAAAAAAGACTGACTTTATGTCATTATTTCCTATTCTAATTTTTAAAGAAAGATAATTAAATGAAAATTCTAGGCGAGAATGAACGAGAAAAAGAAAATTCTATAAGAGAATGAATGAGAAAAAGTAAATTTTATAAGAGAATGAACGAGAAGAAAAATTCTACGAGAGAATGAATGAGAAAAAGTAAATTTTATAAGAGAATAAATGAGAAGAAAAAATCTTTGAGAGAATGAATGAGAAGAAGAAAACTCTATGAGAGAATAAACGAGAAAAAGTAAATTCTATGAGAGAATGAATGAGAAAAATTCTATTAAGTAGTTTCAATACTGATAAACAAGACATAAATTTCGATGATAATAATATTCATTTCGATTTTAAATTGGAGCAATTAAAGTACAATAAATTTTTAATTATGCTGAATATATTTTTATTACATATGCTAGATTTTCTTATTTGTTATAAAATAAATATTTTTCAAAATTTATTTACCTCGGAAAATCTTTCAAATCAGTTTAAATTCAGATGATATTAATCTTTGTCACATATCCGATTATATGGGGTTTTTTTTGAAGTTCTTGGAAATGCGTTTGCATCTAAAGAAAAATTAAATATTAACTTTAAAAAGAAAAACATTAACATAAATTATATTTATCAAAAGGTTTTATTATTTACAAGATATTTCACAGTTTAATGTTAAGTAAACCATTTAACCAAAAAGACCACATTAGCTTCAATTTTCAGCTTAGAACGAATTATTTTTACACATGCTGCCAAAAGCTGAATGCAATATTATAAAGAATAAAAAAAATGTAGAGATAATAATAATAATAATAAGCTATAAAAATCAAGGAAAAAATTCTATTTTCATTCTATTTTTTTAGTGATTTACAAATAAAATTTATTTATTATCAATATTTTAAATTCTTTTTTATATATTTCGTCGCTCTAGTACATCAAAAAATATAATTAATTAACTCATATTAGTAGTTTTCATATATTTAATTCAGATTATTTTCTTATTAAAATATTATTTAGTGTATTGACAGAATAAATGAAAGAATCTATTTTAATTTTTTTATTGATATGTAGTGTTTGTAAATATCGTCTGAGAAAATCAAATCCATTTTTTTTCAGTAGTGGAAAAAAAATTCAAACGATTTCTCTGAACTAGTTTTAGATTATTTATTTATATTGTTTTGTTATTGAGAATTAAAATCATTGCTCAATTTTTTTATGTGAATTCAGGATATTTATTTTACAGATATATTCTAACTATTATTGAGTTTAATCAAGTTAATAAATCAGCATTTAAGACAAATAGATTTTCCGTATAATTATCCGATAGACTATCCGTAATAGATAGTAAAATAAGAATGAAAAAAAAATTTGTTCATTCTCTAACAAAATAAAAATATCCTAGAGAATTCACAAAAATATCTTCAAGCATTCATAATTAGTGCTGCATTGATTAAATGATATCACATCATTTCGTTGACTATTTAGTGACTATTCATTTTTTATCTTCTTAGTGTTTAATGGCTTCAAGCAAAAATACTATTTTCTTTCTTTCTTCCTTTGAATATTATTATGCTAATTTAAACATATTTCTAGATATTTATCTATACTTTTCAATTTATTTGTTGTCTATTAACCATGAAGTCAGATTCCGATTTGTATATATTTTGTCTATCATTTACTGTACTTTAAATTTAAAATTAAAGTATTATATCAAGTATTATTTAAAATTAAAGTATTTTTGTCTTTTCCTTAAATTTTTAATATTTAAAATCCAGATATTTTTTATTATTATTATCCATTGTTTTCATATCAATAGACTCAAAAATTTATTC
>JAOUZG010039685.1:477757-492531 GCA_026289955.1 Argiope argentata
TGAAATAACAGTAAATATACAAAATTATTTGTATCCTATTGTTAGGAAGTTAAGCAAACTTCTAACAATAGGATAGCCTTTTTAAAATAAAATAGTTCGAAATGTTAAAAACGATCACTTTTTTTCTTCATTTAATGGATATCCTCCATCTCATAAATTATGTAAACTTCTTTCTCGCTAATGACCAGTCTCTCTTTTTAACAATGGACAGGAGAAAAAAAATGTTCAAATTTATTCAATGTGCTTAATGCGACAAATAAACACATTTCACACCAGCATGTAAAAGCGATAAAAATTATCCTTCCTCGGGATTTTTCGCTCATTTGCTCGAACTATTTTTTATTGAAACCCACCCTTCTCCGCTTGTAGAGGAGTGAAAAACTGTTTCCATTTCACTGCATGCGTTGGCAACAGCTCATTCTTCATTCATGTCTCCGCGCCCCCTGCCGGCACGACGCGCGACCAGCTGCACGTGACGTCACGGAGCCAAAACCACAACAGCGACCGGGACATCAAAATGAAATTAAGTGAGATATTGTTAGCGCCACGTGTTTCACCTTAAAAAGGGTGGGGGAGAGAAATTCGTAAATTGACTTACCCTTTCAGGTGGAGAGGGCTCTTTTACCAGAGTTACTTTTGTTCCGGGGATGGCACGGGGTCCCATTTTGAGAAAATGATGCCTTTGGGCCCTGTCTAGGTCAAAGAAAAGACAAAGCTTGAATCTGTTTTCAACAGTTGCTGTTTTCCATTATTATCAAGCAGTTCAGCAGCATAAATAGAAAATATCCAAATAATTGTCATAAATCGAAATATCTCTCTATATATAAACGTTAACATACGTGCCATATAAATATTACTCTTATTACTTTTTACAGAATGGCAGATATTAAAAATAAATACATCGATATACGAAGGTTTCCGAAAATTTTTGAATTTGTTAACACTGTACAGTCCAATACCAATGATGTAAGGGGTTTCTTGGAAGCGCCTAAGCTCAACGACCTTTAATCTTCGGCTCGACTAAATTGATGAGTGAGTACATAACAATTTTATGTTGAGCCAAATAAAAGATTAGTTTGAGACACCAATAGGTTTAGGGGATATTGCTATTAAATTAAGGTGATCAGAATTCAATGTTAAATAAAAAGGAAATTATTTACACTATTATTTTTGTTAGACATAGCAGTAAAGAGATTTTAGGATAAGTTCATTGGCAATCAGCAAAGAGAAGTACAATCACATTGTCAAGTACAAAGATGGGCCTTGGGTAAGGGCGAGGCAATTAATTAGTAGTTCTTCTTGTGTACAGCCGACCACACCGCCACTACTGAACGTAGCATTATCGACAGGATTTGTTGTCGCCGGCTGTAATTAATTAGTAGTTGTTAGGGGTCTGATTGATTTCACGAGGATCATTAGTTTTTCCCAGATATTTTCTTTTTGCTGCATTAGTTTTAGGGTTCCTGAAATGTCTCTTATTGTGCTAAATATTTTGACCCGGTACAGGCTAAGAATCCGTTCAGAAGCCCACTCTGTAAAACAAACCACCATCAATTCCTTCCTTTTAGCCAACTGCTTTATTCAGCTTTTTTACTACTGCACTTAATTCAACACTTCGTTAATCAAATAAAATTGTTTCACACATTTCATTGCCAGAAGACGTAAAAGAAATTAACTTTAAATGGAAAATTTAATAATCTAGATTGAAAAATAGGCTTAACCATCACTATGGATACTCGCTATGACTTATCTATAGAAAATGGAGGCTTTTCAAAACTGTTAATGATACTAAAAAGTCTTTACATTATATTAAAACTCGAAAAATTATTTCTTTAATAATATAAACTTCATTTCTGAACAGTTTTTATTTTACTTTTAATAATTTCTTCAAGTTTTATTTACATTGTTGTAATACTTTTAATGTTAAGGTGGATTTTGACTCGACCATTTATAAGAAGGCCATTAGGCAACGCATGCATAGAGAAACTGAAAAAATGCTGTTCGATTCATGGTAAGTACTTATCCCGACGGTACAACATGCCGCTGTATTGCATTTTCTTTTAGGCCATGCGTTCGTAAAATTTCGAGTGAAAAAAATGATAAATTGTTGTAGATTAAAATCAATTTTTTTATTGCTCTTTCTGATGCAAGGTTGTGTTTGTTTGTTTTTTCATTTCATCTTTATAGCTCTTCAAATTTAAGTAGATTGACCCCATTTTCATTTTACTATGTTACTTTGTGTAAATATCGATCATTTTAACACGATAAACCTTGGAAAAGAGAAATTCAGGGATGCCAAAGCGGCAGTCACGTCTGTAATGTCTGAAACTATTGGATTGGCAAGAAAGTAATTTCGGTTTGCACCAGTAGTTAGCGTTATGTTTGTTTCGTTATTCTTTTGTCAATGTTACAATTGTTTTCTTTTAATATTTGGCAGTTTATACCTTTAGGTCACAATAGAAACCAATTTTGTGTAACTTTGATTACAAATGTCAGTTTACGGCCAGTTTTAACATGGAGTGCAAAAATAAGCATTGTCGACAATTTTCACTTTTTTTTATTTTCATAAAGGGAAGAAAGCGGCTGAGGCTCACAAAGAGACATGTGAAGTTTATGTTGTTGATTGTTTAACAGAACGCACTTGTCAGGATTGGTTAAAAAATTTTCATTCTGCAGATTTCTCATTGAAATATGACCAACGTTCTGGTCGATTTCCTGAAGTTGATGATGACAAAATGAAAGCGACAATTGAATCGAACCGTCACACAACTGTACGAGAGATTTCAAAACAGTTAAATGCATTCAGGAATTCAGGAATTGGAGATCATATAAGATGTCTTGAACTTGTTAAGAAGATCAATATTTGGGTTCCGCGCGAAGTGAAAAAAATTCACCTAACACAGCGAATCAATGTTTGGGGCATGCATTTAAAAGTATTTTTATAAAAGGAAAATATAACTTAATTCACTATTGTTGGATGTGATCATCCTTTGAAAGAAATAAATCAGCAGAGTTGCAGTAAAAACAAATAAACTTTATTTCATAACATCTAATCAGCTAGCCAGCATCTTGCTGTGAATAAAAACAGATATATATATAGTCATTACTTATGAACACAGTTTATGACGTCATTGGTAATTTGCATTTCGGATCATCTTCTTCCAACAACTATTTTAATACCATTTATTCTAAAGGTAATGTAAAGGTAAAAAAAGAATCACTTTCTAAAAATAAAATAAGTTCAAAATAAAAAAAATTCTGGTTAATCTATCTTAATTTTCGATGTTTCCTTTACATTAAAAAAAGATTACGAAATATCTTCCTGTGTTTTTAAAAACGACCACACACAAACTAAAAATGAAAGAAAAAGTACTTTGAATGACTATCACTTAAGAAAAATGGAAATAGTTCCGATTGTAGAACCCCAAATAAAAGTGTAAAAGTGCTTCCCACTTGCCGAGTTGGGGGTGGATGGACAACAAAAGAACAATGCACTCTTCTTCCAGTAATACACTGTGCAGAAGTGGTTTTAAAATATTTCCAAATCCGTGCATTACTGAAAGAACACGAGTTTCTAGGGGCCGCCATCTTGTATAGAACGTTTATTATTGCTCGACGAGTGTTTCCAGGTGCCGTTGCCATAGCGCAGGAGAACAGGGCCTTCAAAAAAGGAGCCCAACATGTGATTACCACTTCAGCTCTGAAAGCAGAACAAGTTGCTGATTTTTTTTTCTTTTTCTTTCTATAAAGCGATACAGATAGTGTAATCTGTATAGAATAGTTCTCGAACTGGATGGGCCCTTGACAGAAAATGGGAACTTAGTAAATTTCGATTTTCAACAAAGGACTTCTGAGGTGGTTTGGAACTCTCATGAAAGGTTTGATCGCCAGAACAGTCTGATACAACAGGACTGCGATATTCGAGGACTGGAATTCTAGAAATAAATATTTTCGATAAGAATTTATTTTTAGAATTTTAAGGTAATGTTTTTGGAATTTTGATATAAATAACTTCAGCGCATCCTTTATCTTATAAATAAATTTCGATTTAGTTCCACTTATATAATGGCGAGTGAGGTCATCATTCTGCAAGATTCTATATTTATTTTCCAAATAAAATTCTTTAAAAGCAAAATAAAAAGAACTATGGATATTAATTCCTGTGCGCTTCTCCTTCCTTATACGTTGATATATATATATATATGTGTATGTGTGTGTGTGTGTGTGTGTGTGTGTGTGTGTAAAAGCTTTTAAATTATTAGTTGAGAGCAAATAGCAGATTCGTGGCCGAAATCATGGAGAAGACAGGTTGAATTTTTAAGTTCGTTTTATTCCATCACGGGAGCAGACATTATTTACAGGCGAAAGCGCCGTGCACAACTCAGAGAAACAAATAACAAATTGACGAAAAAAACTGATTAAATTTTTATCCCTCTGAATTTATACCTTCGGATTTTAAGCAGGATCTTTGACACATGTCAATCACATGTACATCTCGTGCAAGGGAATCCTAGGGGGTCTTTTAATGGCATTTGCTAAGCTGGCTCATTTTTGTCCCTACACTTAGAGTGTGCGAAAGTCGCCGGCGTTTAGCTGATTCAGAGATTTTACTAAGCTTCTGTTGAATTAATTAACTAGAGCTAGTGGAATGGATCAAGAAATGAGAGAACATGTTATTACTATGGGCTAAATTAAGATAAAGTTTGGAAATTAGAATTAAAATTAAGAGTTTAAAATATCATTACACGCATATATATATACAAGATTAATTCGCAGAATATCTAATTTGACAATTTTATAATACTAATCATGTATAATTAAAAAAAATCAATAACATTAACAACCTATAAGATTCTCACATTAAATTGAATAAAATAAATTTATAAAAAATATTTTGCAAAATTTGATGTGTTGTTAGCAAAGATTCAATATTTAAGCATCCGAGGATTATACTATATTTATTGAATAAAATGTGCTTTACAATAAATTGAATTTATAATTCAGAAAAGATTTGATAATGATGTTTTCCCAATGAGATTTCTAAACCTCCACGGAAGAAAACTTCACTCAAAAAGTTATCTTTTTAAAGAGCTTGAATACATTAATACTAATATTTCTGCATATCAGAAGCAAAAGTGGTTATTTTTTTTTTATTTAAATTCTTTGCAAAGTAAAATAAATGCAAAGATAAGTGATGGAAACCTAAGCTAAAATTAGAGTAATAATTTTTTTCAATATATTGCATATCACCCTCAAGATCGTACCCCCAATGGGTACTTCGAAATGAGGTTGAGATGCTTACGGAATGGTGAGTGGATATCCTCACCCTGGAGGGTACACTAATAGGTGGGGGTTAGGCTCCTCCCATCGATGACGGGACGTACTTCTTAAGTCTAGTTCCAACGACCCGTTGAATGTTCAGACGAGTCACGTGTTCCCCCGTTTTGCCACTCTTGCGGTTTCTTGGAGTGCTTTGATGTCTATGGACGCATCCGAATATTCCACAAATTGTTGGGAAAGTGTCCAGGCATCAAAGGACACCAAGAAACTGTTATTCTGTTTCTTTACAGCATTCTTCTGAGAACTTGAAATACAGGCCCCAAAGAGGATATGACTCTATTTCATTGTCAGTAATGATTAGTATAATATTAATATACAATCAATATATCAAATAGTTATTTTTTGATTATTTGTTTTTTGATAAACATGTTTAAATACAAATTTATCTTAAAAACTTATTACAGATCAATCAAAGTTTTGCGTCCTTATGAATTTGCGTATCTGAATAATTTTCAATGAATGGATTCAAATATAACTAATTATTTAAACAATTGGAGATCCACTTATTGCTTAACATACACAAGTTGCTAAGCAATAAGTGGATTCGCATATTTTTTAGCTTAGCATACACTTTCTAACACTATTTAATGTGCATAATATAGATATAATATTCTAAGGATATAATTTAACAAAGGAAATAGAAAGTGTTTTTTCAGACTTGTTTTCCGTCTGAAGATTCGATTGGTCGTTGGAACTAGGTTTTAAGCGGTGTTCCAACGACCTGTGAATCTTCAGACAAGGTACGCGTTCCCCCGTTTTACCCCTCTTGCGGTTTCTTGGGGTATTTTGAAGTCTGTGGACACGTCCGAAATTTTCCCACAAATTTTCGGTAAAGTGTCCAGGCATCTCAGGCCCCCAAGAAACCTAAAGAGGAGTAAAACGGGTGAACGCGTACCCCGTCTGAAGATTCACAGGTCGTTGGAATCAGGCTTTGCGGGAAGGGTTGTACCGTGGCCGGTGATAGCCATTAGGATTCAACCACAGTTTACGACAGTATTGCTGTTGAGACGATACAGTCATTCCACCCTAGTGATTTTAATCCGTGTGATTTCTTGCGTGTAGGAGAATAGATATGACTTAGATATTACTTACCCTTAAGATCGAACACTTATTGATTTTTCTAAAAATTGTCCCATTCAAGCCTCTTTTTATGCCTCAAGTTCAATTTTGAATTGTTTACTGAATTTAAAAAATTATTGAAAAGCACTTTTAGAATTTCTAAGAGCTAATTAATTTGTGAATTTATAATCAGTACCGAATGAAACTCTGTTTATGAATTCATTAAGATAATGAATACATAATGTGAAATGATACATAATATATAAGAAGAAAAATGTATTTATTAAAATATATTTAAAAGAAACTATATCATTGTAGGAATTTTATTCATTCAAATTCTAAACTTTAAAAATCTGACCAAAAATTATATTCATGAAACAAAACTAAAATTTAAAACAGTATTACACTTTTATATGAAATTAAAACCTTCTTATAATATATTTAAGATAAACCCTTTAAAAATATATCTAATCGTAAAATGTCAATTAAATAACTGGTTTTACTAAAAATGCATTACCATTCACGATTGTAACATAATTTCAGCAACTTTTAGGGAAACGTATTTTCATAAACTAGAAATAAACTTTAAATGAGAGTATGAAGAAATTTTGAACAATCTTAATTTCACTCTTTTGATTCTTATAGCCAAAATGTTCTGTAACTCGCCGATTATACCAATACATATATAAAAAAAGCTCAATCACTAAAGTCAGCAACAACACAATACAATATCAGTCTTAAATCTTGTTTCCCCCACTTCTTCAAGAATGCGTGACATTGGATTATGGAAGCACCTTTAGAAACCCGCACCTAATTTTTTCTCCATAAAATTTACGGCCCGTTTGTAAATCGTTTGACATTTTCAAACAGTTTAAATCTAATATAGTAGTTTGCTATCAAACAAATACGAGGCCGATCCAAGCCATTTTATTTGATAATCCCTTGACGTTTGTTGAAACGCCAGACGATTTATAGTATTTACTTAAGCTCTTAGATAAACACAGAGTCTGATTTGTCTAGTGTGGCAAGGTGAGGCGTTTTTGCTTACGGTTTAGCAGTTGTTTTATAACAATTAAGGGTTTGTGGTTAGAAAATTTATAGTTTTCGGGGGTTTTTTTATGAGTAAAGAATTACTTTTTTCAGTTACGGTGTTTTCTGATTCACATACGGAAATACGGGAAGTGTGTTGAAGGTTTTTTAATGCTTTGTTTGCTAGAGATTTTCCCCCTCATGTAAAACATATTTAAACAAGTATACGCTTTGCTAAAATGTAAAACATACGTAAGGCTTTTGTAGATCATTTCCCAACCCATTCCCCCTCCTTCTATTTATCTTCTTTTTCTACATCTTTAAAACGAAAACAGTTTTAGCAATAATTAATGACATAAATACAAGTTAATAAAATAAACAAGATAAATTATTAAGTATGAACTAAATTGGGGTAAAATGTTAAAATGATCATGTAAATTATTAACAAATAGAACGAATTAAATAAAAAATACATGCCTGTTTTAAAAGTGGAATGGAAATTGTTCTTGGTTAATTTCACTTCAAAACTAAAAATAAAAAATTGCTTTTTTTTCCATTAATTATTTGAATATCTTTTAACGTAATTTTTAGAGACAAAACAGGAAGGTAAATTCTGTCATAATAATTAATCAGAAACAAAGGATAATTCATTTTCTGGATAAAAAATAACAAAAAAACCCCTCTTCGAATCTAAATAAATTATATATAAGAAATGTTTATTAAAATAATTAATATACTATAGGGTGTTCATTAATTATTCTCGGGGTTTCCGTACCGCATAACTTTCGAATGAAAAATACTACTCAAAAATCGATTACGTATTCGTAAATTACTATTCAAAGAATTTTATTAATGACACTAAAGTGCAAAAAAAGCTTATTAAGAGCTTATATTAAAGCTTTCACAATTTGCACACTGTAGGCATTCAGCTGAAGGTGGTTAAGGAGAACGTTCCATATTGTCGTATGCGGCACATGTAACAGCACAGCTGATTGTCTCGTTGATTTTCGTGAACTGCGAGTAAACGTTTCTTAAATGCGATCAACTTTCTCCTGAGAAGTGCTCGGTCTTCCAGCTCCCTTTCGGTGTAGAACGTTACCAGGTTCATGAAATTTTGTTAACCAGCGCCTGATAAAATTATCCGAAGGAGGATCTTTCTTGTACGTAGTTCTGAAGCGACGGTGAGTAGTTATGACCGATTTAGTTTCGGAAAACCACAATACTCACTTTGTTTTTCTTGCACGGTTGCCATTTTTATTTATGACGTCATAATTACCCAGACTGCAAATGCACTAAGATTGCATTGTTGTCACGTAAAATTCTTTGAGTTGTAATTTACGAATACGTAATCAGTTTTTGCATAATATTTTGTATTCCAAAATTATGAGGCGCGGAAACCCCGACAATAATTAATGAAGACTCTGTATTATATGTTTATGTTTACTACTGAATGTTTATTAAAGCATTATAGTTTTTGAAGATAAATGGAATAAATTATCCAAAAAACATTTTCTTTTCCATTATATCCTTAAAATATTATATCTATATTATGCACATTAAATAGTGTTAGAAAGTGTATGCTAAGCTAAAAAATATGCTAATCCACTTATTGCTTAGCAACTTGTGTATGTTAAGCAATAAGTGGGTCTCTAATCGTTTAAATAATTAGTTATATTTGAATTCATTCATTGAAAATTATTTAGAGACGCAAATTTATAAGGGCGCAAAACTTTGATTAATCTGTAATAATTCTTTAAGATAAATTTCTATTTAAACATGTTTATCAAAAAAACAACAACAAATAATCAAAAAAAATTCTGTTTGATATTTTGATTGTATATTAATATCATACTAATCATTACTGACAATGAAATAGAGCCATATACTCTTTGGGGCCTGTATTTCAAGTTCTCAGAAGAATGCCGTAAAGAAACAGAATAAATGTATTAACATAGCTACTATTAGCTAAATGAATATATTTAAAGAATAAATTTCTTTCTGTAAATTACCGGAAATTATTTCCAACTTATTAAACTATTTATCCATATTCTGGGTATTTTTATGACATTTAAACAGAATTTTATTCTCCAAATTACAATCAAGACACTTTCCTTTTATTTTTTTTATCACGTCAGAACATGATGTTGTTTTTGGGATGAGGTTTTTGGTGTCAACAAAAATGCGTAGGCGAAAAAAAAAATTTATTATCTGCTCGAGCATCTAAAAAAAAAAATCAGCTTTTAATAACATGTTGCCATTGCATTTACAAAAGCTCTGATTACAAAGAATAGGTTTAGGACTACAGCCAATAAAACCTAGAAAAATGTCATTTTGAGCACGTGATTATATGAAATGAAATAAATAGGAAATTGATATATTTTTAAACAACAATTGCGAGACAAAGATTTTTGTGATCGTTTGCGATACTAAAGTGACTCGTTCAATGAAACCATTAAAATGAATAAAAATATAATTTAACTTGCACGAGCACTTGGTGCTTGAGCGTTCAAGAAATGATGTTCTGACATGATACACTGAAATATGCATAGCGAATTTCATTTTAATCTTTATTTATTGAATTTTGTTTAATTTTTCTTTTTAAATAATAAAATAACTTTGTTTCAAATCATCATACCTTCAATTTATTACATTTATTTTTTATCATTAAAAATTTTTTATTTTTGAGACAAGGTATAATAAAAAATTTGAATGAGAGGGGATAAAATTCTGAACATATTTGGAATTCAGTGGTATTTTTATTACTTTTAATACGAATAAAAGCTCATAAAAACTTTTTTTTATTTCTTTCAACCTCTCTTTTCTTTCGATGTAAATGTGTAACTCGAAACTCTAATAAATCCAAAATGTCTCCCAAGTAAAAAAAAAAAAACGATGCCATCTTATGAATCCATAATAAATAAATTGCAAACGGAAACCTTTAATAAAGTCCGCTTCAGTAAAAAAAGAAGTGCCAAACGATTTTTTTATCTGCTAACGATCGAGCGAAAGAGAGAGAGAGAAAAAAATTGGACGGACTAGGGTGCGTTCTATTGTGCATATTCGATTCGCTTAAAAACCAGTGAAATAGTCTTCGGGGGGAAAAGCCCTGAACAAAGCAAAAATAGTCTCCTGTATTGTAGATTAAGTATGTGACTGCTCAGCTAAAGGCGTTGGTATAAAAAAACATGGACACTATTGAGTAGGAACACTACAGCGGAAACAGTCTTACTTCCTAGACCTAAGAGCCTTGTTGCGAAAGTAACACACTGTTACTCTTGTTCGTCAGTTTCTTGTGAAACTGAAAACCATTGAAGAATATATATTTGGGGATATAGACTGGGAGGGGAGGGAGGCGAACGTTCTTTTCAGCGGGGTGAGCAAAAAGTTCGACACCTTTTCGCTGCCTTCTTTCTTCAAGTCACATCCCCTCCCTGCATAGTTCGTCTTCACGAAACGGCCCGAGAATTATGTAGAGAGGGAAGCACAAAAAGCTTGTAAGAGCATTTACATCCCATTTTAACCACAAAAGCCACTCTACTTTTAAATTTACAAGTTTTTAATGAGAATTCCTGTTAGGAGGGGGGTCTTTGACGAAGAGTGGAAAACAAAACGATCTGGGTAATAATTTTTTTTCTACAAAAAAGTAATTTTCACATAGATTATCATCTGGCGCTTACTTTTTTTAACAAGTAAAGCTAGTGTTAATTGCTTTGTTCAAATTTTCTTCTTCTTAATTCTTGCATAATAAGAGAAGGCATTGTGTTCTTTCTTTCTTAGCTTATAAATCCGAAATGAGAAAACGCTGATTGGTTTAATTTGGATCTTATTATAATTCGGCAACATTTTAAGCATAAAACACTCTCCAATTTTAAATTAACAAGTGTTTTTAAAAAGAATATCTGACGATCTTTGATTAGAGTCAAAAACAAAACGATATTTGTAATAATTTTTTAATAAGAAAAAATAAATAAATCTGCATTAAAAAGTCGTTTGTCTTTTGCATTTTAACAGAAACCATTTAAAGTTTTATTGAAAACTGCATTATGTTCTTGTGCATTAAAAATAGCTCACTTCTTTTTTTCACAGCTAATTTACCCTGAATGAAATACTGTCCAGGTTGGTTTTCAATGAATTTCATCAGTAATTTACCCCTCCCCTTCAAAAAAAAGCATTCTACGTTTAATTACAAGATTTTAATGGGAATTTATATTTAATTATCTGAAAAAGAGAGAAATAATTCTTTGTAATAAGAAAAAAAATACAATTTGAAAATCGTTTGGTAATTGCTTTTTTAACTCAAACCGTGCTTTACTGAAAAATGCCACTATGTTCCAGCACATTAAAAATGAGAATTCTCCAATTTCTTTCATAATTAATCCATTAAGAATTATTCTTTTTATTTAACCAGGTTTTCATCGGATTTTATTGACATTTTAACAACAAAAGGCAGTTTATCTTAGCATTTATATTTGATTTTTTAAAAATACATTATGTTAAAAAATGAATTGCAAAACTGTTAAAGGAAAAAAAAATATATATGATAGAAAACAAGAAATGTTGATAATTTATGTTATGATAATCAAGTTTGTTTTAAAAAAGAAAGTTTACCAATCATGTAATAAAAATAAAAATAGAAATAGAAAAAATAGAAAAAAAAATCTAGATAAAATCTGTCGAATGAGTGGACTAAATTCATAATACACACACACATACTTTTTACTTGTGAACAACAATTGTAGATTTTGGAATGAATTCTTTTTCCTTTCTTCATATACAGTTCTATGTCAGGTAGAATTATTACTGCTTGCATTAATATCAAAACATTATACAGTTTATGTTCAATCAAAAGAAAAAAAAATTTGAAATTAATAAAAAAATGAATTTTAAAAAATTGGTACTTTGCCATGTAATTTTATATAAAAATTCACTTATAATTTTTTCAAAATATATTCATAATACGAATTATAAATGTAGTCAAAAGACCTCAATTAGAAAAATTAAATTACAACCGAAAGTATGTAATCGACCTTTTGGTAAGTATTTTAGTCATGGAAGAAAGTATAATTTATATGGTCATGGAAGTATTTTAATCGTAATGTTGACATTGCTGGAAATTTTGAACGTCATTATTGGAAGAAAGCAATTTCTACCTGCAAGACCAATTTGATTGAAATGGGGGGTTTTCCTTATTCTTGTAATACTATTTTAAAATTATATATTTAATATAATCAGAATAAAATAAAGGCAAAAAATATATTGTATCTCTTTACTGGAAAAATGCTAATATGCCTTTCAATAAACAAATTAACAAAAGAAGAAAAAAATGGCGATATAGTCCTTTTCTTGAACGTTAGAAACAAATTCAGTGGTTAAAAAAATAATTAGAAATATATGCGATATTATCACTCAACCTGTATAAAAATAAATATTTTAAACTATTTTTTGAAATATAGTTAATATTTATTATTATTTGTTTATTTTTATAGGAAGGACAATCAATAATTTAATTAGGAATAGAAAAAACTAAGACACAGGATTTTTATGGTTTTTGACTTCTTAAATGACTTTTTACAGTTAAATTTTGGACGCCATTGTTGGAAGAAAGCTATTTCTACCTGCAAGATCAGTTTGAATGAAGTTTTTTTTTCTTCCTGTTCTTGTAATACCATATTAAAATTAAATTTAAAAAATAATCAGAATAATAAAAAGGCAAAAAATGTATTTTACATCTTTACTGGAAAAATGATAATATGACTTTCAATAAAAAAATTAATAAAAGAAGAAAAAATGGCGATAAAGTACTTTTCTTGAACGTTAGAGAGAAATTCACTCGTTAAAAATAATTAGAAATATATACTATATTATCATTCAACCGTATAAAAATAGGTAGCTTAAACTATTTTTGGAAATACAGTTAATAAAAATTATTTTTTGTTTATTTTTATTGGAAGGACAATCAATAATTTAATTAGTCATAAAAAATTGAGACACACAATTTTTATAGTTTTTGACTTTCTTTCATGACTTTTTACGGTTTTTAACTTCTTATATTTTACAGGGCCTGACTAAGGCAGGGGCATACGGGGCAGTTGCCCCGGGCCCCCATATAAGTGGGCCCCCCAAATTGAATATAAATTTTATTTTACGCTTTCTTCTTTAATGAAGAATCTTCATTATTAAAGTAGTAAAGCAGAGGGGGCCCCAAAGAAGCTTTTGTCCCGGGCCCCAAGTTGGCTATGTCAGGCTCTGATATTTTATTTAAATGTTAAGATGTCAGAGAATTATAATATACTAATACCTCTAATTTCTATCATTATCTTTTCACTGCAACTTAAATAAACCCTTCTTCCTTTACAATCTTAACTTTCATGGTAAACAATGTTTCTCTAAATAAAAGTGAAAAATGTGATTTCTTTTAGTTAGTGCTCCCAAATTGTCCCATCGATTGCCTATTCAAAAACGATTCTTTGATAATGCAGCTAGCAGCCGACATACCTGCAGGGGCAGCGTGTAAATAACTTCCTTTTTCCTTAGGCGTAAATCTCTCTCTCTCTCTCTCTCTCTCTCTCCCAAGCAACATTGAAAATGCCAAATTTTAAAATATCTTTTTTGGGCAGAAAAATGTGTTTTCCGCGGTTACTTCTTTGACAAAACTTAATCCTGGATTAGCCCTGTTGTGAGTTTCCGAAGGAAATAAGACACCGATATCATTCATGACAATTGCTGCGAAAAAAAAATAGCCCCTTGCTGCGCACTTTGTTTGCGGTTAGTCCCGACAGGAAAGAAGGGGCGTGGTTTGCAAATCTGACACCGCCCATCTGAATCAAAGGATGTAGTATTTGTGGAAAACTCGAAGGAAAACTGTTTCCACAACCAGATTAAGGTGTGATGGATTAATGGGTGAAGACTTCAGTAGCGGACAGCTTAGTCATAAGTCATGGGCTTAGCGCTTTTCATACCGTTTCAAGATGTATGACGGTCATAACTCTGGAAGTCATGGCTCTATCAAGAGACGTGAAATCATTCGACACGCTTTTAGCAGTAGTTAAAAAAGGGTGCTCTTTTTTGAGTTGAAAGGATTCACTTATAAATGATACACCATCCATAATTTTTTATATAGATATAGTTTCGAATAATTTATAGCTTCTTCATCTGAGAAATTTTGATTCTTGAGAATACAAACACCTGCAATTTAAAATTTGAATCTTATATTATACCTTGTCTTAAGGCGACCAGAGACCTTTAAAATGCCATTTTGCAATTTTCACCTTAGTAATATGAAATTTTGCAGGAATTAAGAGTAACAGAGACCTTTAAAATGCCTTTTTGCAATTTTCACCTTAGTA
>JAOUZG010039685.1:493601-505921 GCA_026289955.1 Argiope argentata
ATTAAGAGTAACAGAGACCTTTAAAATGCCTTTTTGCAATTTTCACCTTAGTAATATGAAATTTTGCAGGAATTAAGAGTAACAGAGACCGTTAAAATGCCTTTTTGCAATTTTCACCTTAGTAATATGAAATTTTGCAGGAATTAAGAGTAACAGAGACCTTTAAAATGCCTTTTTGCAATTTTCACCTTAGTAATATGAAATTTTGCAGGAATTAAAAGTAACAGAGACCTTTAAAATGCCTTTTTGCAATTTTCACCTTAGTAATTTGAAATTTTGCAGGAATTAAGAGTGACAGAGATCTTTAAAATGACTTTTTTCAATTTAAAGATCTCTGTCATCTAATTTCGTCATCTAATATCTCTAACAAATTTCATTTTAGCAAATTCAATTTAAAGATCTCTGTTACTCTTAACAACTTTTTTTAAAACTGTTACTCTTACAAAATTTTATTTAGTAAAATGAAATTTTGCAGGAATTAAGGGTAACACTATAGGTGATGACACACAAAATTTTAAAGCATTATGTTAATTTATTAAGGAATTAGGGGGGATAATATAATATAATATCACAAAAACTTACTTCACTTAAAATTAATATAATAATACTACTGATATAATAATAACTTTAAACTACCGATATAATATAACAACTTAATAATATAATAACTTAAAATGTAATATAATACCTTAAAATATAATATAATAACTTAAAACTACTGATTTTCTAAAAAAAAGTTTAAACTGTGTTGAGTTATTACATTTGTTAATTTTGATATTTCGTTCTCAAACTTCAAGATTAATCCTAACCTTTGTTTCAAAAGGGTTGGAATAAGTAACAATAAAAATTGGAGCGCTTTCGAACAAATTTGGAGCGCCTGGAACATTTTTTATTAACGTTATTTATCGCTAATATTATATTATACTATCACCCCTAACTCATCAATAATTTAACAAAATGCTTTAAAATTTTGTGTGTCATCTCCTATAGTGTTACTCTTAATGCCTGTAAAATTTCAAATTACTAAGGCGAAAATTGCAAATTCATTTTAAATGTCACTGGTCGCATTAAAATTCTTTTCCATGTGAACAGGAGAATGGAGAAGTGTGTAAAATAATTAAGAAACAACTATCAACTATGTTTAACATTAACTATATTTAGATGAAAATGAAATCAATCTAAATATAAAAGGGATACAGCAAATTTCGATGATTTATGTTTTAAAGCCATTATTTTTAAAATTTTATGCCTTCAATCATTTTCTTCACTATGTTTATTTCTTTCTTCCTTTTCATACGAAAATTGAAGATCTGAAAGTATGAGATTTTAATCCATGATTTCTTTAACTTACCAAGATTGCCTTACTATTTAGGAAACTTTTGTCACTGAAATTCTACATTAAAATTTGTTTAAAGTTTGTCAAATTTGTCGAACACTACATCTCTCTCTCTCTCTCTCTCTCTCTCAATGTCTTTAGTTTACATGATAAGAAATGGATTTAAGAAAGTCAGTTTGCATTAATGAAACCTCCCTTCACACTTGTCTGCTATTTTTTAAATAATAATTTTAATATTTTACTTTTTTAAAAAGAACTTAACAAAAATATTGTGTTTGGAAATTAAATTAACGTTTTTAATTGGAACTTTTTAGTATAAATGTACTTACTTAATTAAACAAGCGACTTAAAAAAATCAGAGTCAACTTGCGTTTTCCAATGTTAACCTCCCCTCCCCCCAACAATTTTAGCATACGTATTTCATCCAATTTTGTAGTGATGTAATGAGAGGTAAGAAAAAGATATGAGTGGCGCTAGCTTCATAAGCCAGCTAACATCTACAATACCGAAGTCGACTTTTGTTTTATGGTCATGTTACTCGACTACTAGCCCTAGCGTAGCTGGTTCGTATCGCGACCTTAAATCGGTACATTTGTGACCTTAACAAAGCAACAGTCGTGTTACCATCTACCCGCAGCAAAAATAAACGCTTTAAAACTCACTTGATGCAAACAAGCAAACAAAGCCGCCAATCCCCCTTCACGCTGGCAAGGCTTGTCCACATGGGCAAGTGCCATAAGTAACAACAACAACATCCATAGGCATTTCATTTTTGTTGAAAGGACGTCAGTGCCAAGTTATTTTAAAGAAAAATAACTTAACCCCTGTATGCCAAGTTAATTTTAGCATCAAACATATTTCATTTCAATGCCCTGTTTTTAAACCTGCACTTGTATACCATTTTTTTACATCTTCAACAACTTTCCAAGACTTGGTAAATAAAAAAAATGCCACCCAAATATTTTGAACTTTTTTAAAGCATCCGTTTTTATACTTGTATTTAGTCCTTTTACCGTTTGTTTGTGTTTGCATTGTCCCATTATTTCTCATTAAATTTTCATATGTTAACACCCATGTTAATATTGTACTATTATATATTTAATTTTGCAGCTCTATATTTTACATTTTTTTGTTGATATCATAGGTTTTGTATTCAATTGACTTATAATCTGCTCTGAATTTACCGTTTGCTAGGTGGAGTATAACAAAATACGATTCTTGCGCCGTTAAACCACAAACAAACAAATAAGCCTTAAATGACAGCTTTATGTTATTCGGATATTTAACACATCAAAATCAGGTTTCAATCAACAAGTCAGTTTGAAGTGTTAACTGTGATTTAACATAACTTTTTTCATCGTACCCCCCAACGATGAAAAAAGAAGCAATCATCGATATATATTCTAATCGTTAACCAATCCTCAAGCCCAAACACCCGATTTCCATATCATCCCATAATCAGGACTATGGATTTTTTTTTCTTCTTCCTCTCCCCACCCATTTTTATCTAAGAAGAAAATTCGGGACTACGTTGTAACATCTTTCTAAAAATGTAAAATTATACTTACGTACGTATAGACAGTTACGTGTTTATATTAAGTACTTACGTATTAGACCGTCTTCGCCAACCATCGCCAACAGTTTAGTAACTCATTGGCGAAGGATTTAAATTTGGCGATAAAAATCTACAGATTACACCAATGCCGGATTGCCATAATTTACGGTTTAGCGACTCTTTGGCGACGACTTCAAATTTGGCGATAAAGTCGGACGGTCTACTACATAAGCACCCATTAATCATCATTTTTAATTAATTAGCATCATTATTATTTAAAAATGTAAAATTATCTTTAACCGTCATTATCATTAAAGCAAAATTATCATTTGCAAAGGCTCTAAAAAAAGATTAGATTTGGTTTTGTTTGATGAAGTTTATTGGCGCAAGAACCGGTTTTTATTAAACTGCGCCAAACATATGGCGATATTTAATCTTATTTTAGAAGTTTTAAAAGTTTGTTTTTAAATTGCGCCATTTTCCTAGACTTGCTAACCTGTAAAATCTACAAAAATGTTTTTTCATAGTAATTCTAAAAGGGTACTTACGTATTATATCGTCCAACTTTATCGCCAAATTTGAAGTCGTCGTCAATGAGTTGCTAAACCGCCAATTATGGCAATCCGGCAATAGTGTGATCCGTCGATCTTTATCGCCAAATATGAATCCGTCGTCAATGAGTTACTAAACCGTTGGCGAACGTTGGTAAAGACGATATAATACGTAAGTACCTCTAAAAGTTATTTAAAAATCAAATCAAGAAATAAAAAGCAATCATTTTTAAAAAGGTGAAAAGATGAGAATGGGGAACTTTATTGAAGAAAGTCTTTTAATTTGATGTGGGTAGAGTGAAAGAAGCGAATGCGTTCACTTTTAAATTGTAGATATTCTATTAAGATGTGAACAACCGTCACAGGAAACTGGTATATTGTATATCGAGGTGTGGGTTCCTCCAACAGCAATTTCTTATGTGTGAGCCGTGTGTGGTCAATTCTTAATCTGGTCATAATTGTGCCAACTTTTCTATTAGAAAAACAAGGTTAACAGAAGATTAGATGTATTATTGTTTTAAGTTTATTCTCTTCGGTAAGATCTCACTGAGTATGTCATTTTGAATGCAGATTGGATGTAACGTAATTTTTTTAAGGTGTTTTAACAGAATAGAAGAATTAATACACTGGTAGACTATCACTGATGAGTTAAAATTAAGTTCAATAAATAGGAATTCAACCTGATTCAAAGAAAATATCAATGTCGGCATGTTTATCGTTATAGACAATAAATACCTTTATACAGGTTTCGCTATATTCTGGCCTTAATGTTCATTTACTTTTATTATACCACTATACAATAGGTGTTTCGATGGAATATAGAAAATTATCGAAGGTTCACGAATTTTGCATCTTATTTCACCAGACATTTGCCTTTCTTTTAGAGCTTATTAAAAAAAGATCAAACTGGTGTACATTGTGGAAGCCTGCAAAATTGGTCTTTGCACGGATCTCCTCTCTTTCATTTACAAACCTTTCGTTCATACATTGTGTTCATTAATTATTGTCTGGATTTCCGTACCTCATAACTTTCGAATAAAAAATATTAGGCAAAAACCGATTACGTATTCGTAAATTACAACTGAAAGAATTTTAGGTGACAACAATGCAATCTTAGCGGATTTGGGCTGGGTAACTATGACGTCATAAATAAAAATGGCAACCGTGTAAGGAAAAGCAATGTGTGTATTGTGGTTTTCCGAAATTAAATCAATCGTAACAACTCAACGTCACTTCAGGACCACGTACGAGAAAGATCCTCCAACAGAAAATTCTATCAGACGCTGATTAACACAATTTCAGAAAACTGGTAGCGTTCTACACCGAAAGGGAGCGGGAAGACCGAGCCCTTCGCAGGAAAATGTCGATCGCATCCAAAAACCGTTTACTCGCAGTCCATGAAAATCAGCGAGTTGTGCAGTTACATATGCCGTGTACGACAATATAGAAAGTTCTCCATAACCGCCTTCACCTGAATGCCTACAAAGTGTAAATTGTGCAAGCTTTTTGTGCACTTTAATATCATTAATAAAATAAAATTGTTTGAGCTGTAATTTATGAATACGTAATCGGTTTTTCCGAAATATTTTTTATTCGAAAGTTATTAGCGACGGAAACACCAACAATAATCAATGAACACCCTATATTATATAATTTCATTATAGGTCTACTCTTAAGCAGCCTTAACGATACCCCTGATGAAGAAATTAATCTGGAGCTGCCATACTACTTTCTATTATTTTTTAATTTTACGGTTCATTTTATAGTGAAAAGAGCCGAGACATTCTTTATTCACGTTTTAAGATAAATTTTACGCTTTCGACGTCCGTTCTCTGGCGCAGAGGTAGCGTGTCTTCCTCATGTTCTGGGAGTGCCGGGTTCGACTCCCGGCTCGGACGTGGTTGTTCTTCTGTGTGCTATCTGTGAGATGTGTTACTGTGGCCCTTTGTAAAAAGAGTCTATGTAAGCAAATGTGAAGTCAGTGTGTAGGTAAGCCGTACTCTTGACCCTCGTTGGTGCTACTTCAAAAACAAGAGACGCTCCTTTCGGCATAAATCGGCTGCTGTTCAGCGAGGAGCTTATGAGTAGGCAAGTACCATTAGTAACAACAACAAAAAAAAAAACGGTTTTGCCAAATTTTTCCTAATAAAAATCGTTACAAATATTAATAATGCTATTTTAATTCTATGAATACTACTTATTAACTTAAAAAAGAATTAAAGTATGATAATGCATGGGTTTATTCTCTTCATCAAAAGCATGGGAAGACTTCAACGACATTTTTATCGATCCCCAACGTCTGAGCAGCGGCGCCCTATTGGTTCCCATGACATTTCGTCCTTCAGTTAGCGCATACAGACTGAGATAACCGGAGACGATAATTGGACCGCGGGAATAGTGAGATAAAACATACCGCGCACGCGTCGCAGCGTCGCTCGAAAGGGAAAGTGCGATTCTTCACGCCTTTCACATGAAATTCGAGAACCGAACACAGTAGAGGAACAGAAAAGAACTCCATTAGTGGTAATGAAGTGGAGGTTGGCATTGTCGTCGAAAAAGGGGGCGCCTCGATCAGGAGATCTCGATCGTCGTTCATCGGCAGTAAAAAGAACGAGTTTTTATCTATCTTTTGAATCCCCATTGGAGCCTTAAATTTTCTCACCCTACCTAGTACTTACTGATGTGCGATTTATTTAAAATTAGCTACAACGGAATTGAATTGTCGCTCACTTTAAGTGAAAAACTAATGTGCTGAGAGCAGAAGTGAGATGATCGGTGCTATAAATTTAGCACTGTATTTATCAGCAAAAAAATCTGTACTATAAAATTTTTATGATGATGTAAAATTTGTATGGCTGTATTTGTGTGTTGGCGTTGTACAGTGCGCACTGCTTTACTTAAAGCTACTAAATTTGGCATAATATACTTTGGGGGGGGATGAGAATATGCATAACTCGGCGTGTGTGTTTTCTTTTCAGATTTTAATAAAAAAAATTTAAAAATGAAACAAGTATTATAAAAAACAATTTTCTTTAAATCAATTCCTACTCCGGACATTAGGAAATATTTTATTTTGGTTACTTTTAATTAAACAATTATAACTATTGTTCTCGTGTTCCGCTTTACAACGGAAGAAGGAATACAGTAGTTTTTGAGGGTATGGACCCATGAGCACCCGAATTACGATCACTGTTGACTCAGTACCCCTAGTGGTATAACTCTCGACATGGAGAACTTTGCGACCAGGTTCGAACTCACAGCACAAGGGGTGATAATCCAACTCCCTACCAACCAGGCTATCCCGACCTAACAATCACGCCTACTATAAAGGCGAGAAAATTAGTTTACAATTAATCAATAAAAATTAATGAATTAATATTTAAAAATAGTCATCAAATGTCATCAAAATTAACATCAAATGTCATATACTACAAGTTTTAAAAAATTTACTTAAACTAGATCGGATGAATAAAAAGTATTTTATTAACGACTGAAAATTGAACAAGCTATAATAGGAATCTAATGGTAGGAATTGAAAATCACACACAAGGTTTTGGTTTTTATAAAAACAATTTTTGAAAATATTGACATTAATTAGAAAAACAACTTTTTTCATCGTTTTAAAATTCAAAAATGATACTAACTAATGATATGGCACTAATGATACTAAATGGTAGTCTATCTTTTTCATGGTGGTAACTTTACAGCCATGCATTTTTTACGTCTCCTGAATTCTGAACGTTTAGTTCAGACATGTTGCTGTGTAGACGGCTCAATAGCTGAAACCAGAATGCCACTTGTCAAAATCAGCCAAATTTATAACTTCAAAAGTGTTCAAAAGTCCCTCAAAGTTCAGTTCTTATGAAAGAAATCAAAATCTCAGGACCCAGATGGACGCTATAGATATCTGATTCTTTAGTGATTTTTTTATATACTTACACATACCGTACAGATGTTCACAATGTAATTTGTCATTTCCCCCCCCCCTTTTAAGTTAGTAAGCTAATTCAACCCATAGTCAACCAAATCAAACCCATAGTCACCTTTTTTTTAAAAAAAGTATTCTTGTCCCCTCTCTTTAGTTGTAACTGAATAAAATTGAATAGATTCGTGTAGGATTTGACGATTTTCAAAAGCAAACGTGATTTTCTTCCACTGTTGAAATCTTAAGAAGAAAGTTTAAGTTTATCAAAGTTATCTCAGAAATATACATGAAAAGTCAGAATAAAAAGTTAAAGAATACAATGAAAGATAACATAACATTATAAAATAGATTACTCGCACACATCCTTTTAATGGTGCTATTACATCATGGGACGTGATTCCAATATGAAGGTTCAAATAAGGCTTATTGAAGGTTCAATAAGCCTTTTATAAGTTTTACACCAAACTATTAAAATGACACGATGTCTCTTATAACTTGATGCTATGAATTACTTTTTTCAAGGAATCGTATGCATCAAGTTACGCATACACGATGCATCAAGTTACAACTTGGTGCTTTGAATTACTTTTTCCAAGGAATCGTATGCATCAGGTTACGCATACATGATTTATCAAGTTACACTTGATGCATACAAGTTATGCATCAAGTTACGCATATACGATGTATCAAGTTATAACTTGATGTATACAAGTTATGCATCAAGTTACGCATATACGAAGTATCAAGTTATAACTTGATGTATACAAATTATGCATCAAGTTACGCATACACGATGTACCAAGTTACAACTTGGTGCTATGAATTACTTTTTCCAAGGAATCGTATGCATCAGGTTACGCATACATGATTTATCAAGTTACACTTGATGCATACAAGTTATGCATCAAGTTACGTATATACGATGTATCAAGTTATAACTTGATGTATACAAGTTATGCATCAAGTTACGCATACACGATGTATCAAGTTACAACTTGATATATACAAGTTATGCATCAAGTTACACATACATGATGTATCAAGTTACAACTTGATGTATACAAGTTATGCATTGTAAGTATGGGAGTGCTCATTTTTATAAAAATAAAATTTATTCCGACGTAATAACACAACAGTATAAAACCATCCCACGAGCTACGCCTGGCCTCGTGCCGACGATCGGGAGAAAGAGTAGAGTAGTGAATGTTGATTGATTCTGATTGGATATTAATCTGGTTTTTTATTATGATTTGCTTTGCGATTAAAATTACTATGAAAGATGATAGTTTCTTGTTACGTCGCACTAGACCAGGATCAGCTCGTAGGTTACATTGATTTGTATTCACTCCAGCATCAAGTTACGTATACATGATTCAACGTTTTCCCAGTAGACCAACTGCTTTCTGAAAGTGGTTAGAAGAACATTGTGCTATTTAAATTCTTGGTAGCGTTCCGAACAACAATGGAGGACCGAAAAATTTCTTATAAAAATTTCATATCACTTCTCATCAAAACTTTTTTAAATGATCATCTTGATTTAAAACAATTAGTTTGAAGTGAATGAAATTATTTCGAATTAAAATTATTTTGTTCATTTGAAACCTTTTTTTGTTAATAAATAAATTTTATAATTATTAAAAAAAATGTGATAAAATTTAAAAATTAAATGTTAAGCGATTTGTCTACTTTTAATATAATTTTCATGCCAAAATATTCGTAAATATGAAACTCTAAGGAACATTGAGCTGAAAATAATATGTTACAGTAATTTCTTCTAATTTTTTATAACCCGATAGTTATTCCATGTAAGATGAAACTAACAAATACTATCCTTAAATAGTCATACCTAAAATTTCAGTCACACATCCTAAAATCGATAACATAGAAAGAGTCAGTCTATCATACTGCGATATATGCAACTAAAAATGTAAAACCAATAAAATAAAATTGGCAACCAATTCTATATGTGTATCATATTTTATCAGTGTATATGTGATAGTTAAAGTTTTTCTTGTGAAACTAAAAAATCAACAACCTAATTTGATAAATTTAAGGGTTTTGATAGAGAAAGACATCCACACATTGACAATGTCAGTGCTTTAAAATAAATCTGAAAATTCAGCATAGTTATACTTTTATAACTGTTAACTAGTTAAATTAACAAAAAAAGTTAACTACTTATAATTGCAAAAAAAAAAAAAAAAAAACCACAACAACACCAAACACATTTTAAAAAGTAATACTAACGTGGGGAGGTAGATAGACATCAAGAAAACGATCACTCCCACATTCTCCATGCATTACAAATTCGCATTGACTAAAATTAGCGTGAACATTTTATCTTATTTAAAGATATGTAAGTTCAAATCAGCTAATGAACCGAACCAGCAAAATATTCTAGCTAATAAACACCGAGCACGATGCTCCGTTAGATTCAACTTATATTATTTAAATTTTGAAAAAAAAAAATATATTGATACTTTCGACTAAAAAGTAGAATTTTACTTTATTTCCCACACTTTTTTAAGAAATCAAGAGCAAATATCTCGATGGATGGTGAAATGAAACTGAAAAACATATTGCTACAAGCGAGCGAGCAGCGCGAAAGCGCACCGAAGGAGAGAGCGTTGGAGACGGTTGACGAAGAACTTCTCGCAAACCGAATTAATTTGGCGAAAAGAATATTCTGGTAGCTTCTAGATCATTCACGATGATTTTTCGAAGCTCCGCGTTGCTACTGGGCGCTCTCTCGCTCGGCTGTATAATTTGTGAGTTCCTCTCGAAAGAATAGCGATTCGTTATACGACCTGCTTATTTTTCTCGCTTGTTATTTATGAGCTGTGTTTACGTTTGCTGTTTGAGTTGTATATTTGAGCTCGCTGTGATTTACTGTTTGTGTGTGGTATACGATATCGGTTTTGCAGTCTGTGTTTATTGCGCGTAAGGTTTGTATTTATGCTGTTAGTGACTGTTGACTGTTGGTTTGTGTTTATCTGAAGTTTTTCTTTATCAAGTCATCCTGTAAATACATGTAAGTAGCAGTAAATAAATTTGTCTGTGCTGTCCTCAAGTAAAATCCATTCAGTCTGAACCCACTACCATAAAAACGTTACAATATTTTCATTAACAAGTTTTACATTTTGACAGTCGAAATTTATTAAATTAACGCCCAACATACTTCGCACGTGAACACACACTCAAAACTTGGATGGGGTACTCAACCACTAGAGCTTCCAGGCAATTATTTCATGATATAAGCTAGCTATCCAATAATCAATAAATCTTTTGAATGTTGGTTTGGTTTTGTGGTGTTTTATGGTGCGAAAGCCATATCTGACCATACTGCGCCACTTTTTGAAGGAATTAAATTTCTTTAAAATAATTTTTACTACTTTTTATAACGACTGACGAGACCAAATGGACTGTACCTCAAAGTAAATATTGCTTTCAGTGAATGACGATGATTTCTTCGATTGCTTGAAAAGAAGAAGCTCTTTCTATTTTATCTTATAGATTCTCTATTTTTGATGACAATTTAAGAAATTCTCCCTCATCTAACTTAAAAGTTAATGAATGTGTTGAAAAAAGTTATAGCATCTCCTTTAACATAATTTGAATTTTAAAAAAATTCATCGTTGTTTACATTTTTTTGTTGATTTTTGCGTTTATTAATAAATTCAAAATCCCAAAGTAAACAAGACAATATTTTCCAGAGAATTTCATTAATTCATATTCTTAGCATCAATAATTTATTAATACATAAAAAAATAATTATGTCGCTCTTGATTAATATTGAATAGCGGAATTTATGCTTAAAAAATCAACAAAGAAGTGATTTTAAAACTTTCGATCAATTTTGTTATTGAAATAATGGAAGTCAATAAATGAATAGGAATTTGTTTTGCAGGGACAAGTTTTCGGTTGTTGTGATGCTGCTTGAAGATTGGTTCTGTTAAAATCATGCATGATAATGCGTTCAAAATTAGCATCTTGTAGATAATCACACATATCAAAATATTTTGAATTAACTCTTTGACTGCCAAGTCGAAATTGTAAATGTTCATCACGGGGCCAAAAAATTTTGTTGTATAATTTGTATTTTTTTTTCAACATAAAACTACATATAAAAGCAATATTTTTTAGTTTGACTCATTTTGCAACACATGAAATTTTCAACCTGGTTACCAAAAATGATAGACAAAGCACCCCACGAAAGTTAGTGCGAATTCTTCAATGAGGGATAAGATGGGTGCTCATGCCACAACACTAAGAAAAGGTGTTAAATGGTACAGAAAACTAGGATTAGAATTGCTGTTAGGAGTTGCAGTAGTTAACGCATGGGTTGCATATCGACATGTAGCAAACTCAAAAATGAAAATTCGTAAATTTAGAGAGATATTGGTTTTTCAGCTGCTTGGCATGGATAGAGATTTCAATTTTGATGCGCAAAAAAGTTTTTAAAAAACGCACCACTTGATTGATGGGGTCCATGAAAATGATAAAAAGTTGTGACGTAAATGCCATATATGTTATATCGACATTTCTAAGACAGAGGGTCGTGAACTGGCAAGAAAAAAAAGCAAAGCCAACTTCCACATACTGTGACAATTGTCCTGACCAGCCTCAAATGTGTCGTAATTGCTTCAATGCCAAACACTGAATGTAACTTTATTCCAAAATAAAGGAAATAACATACTGTATTCATATATATTTTTATTATCACAAACTGTAAATCTATCTATCTATCTATCTATCTATCTATCTATCTATCTATCTATCTATCTATCTATCTATCTATCTATCTATCTATCTATCTATCTATTTGTTGCATGTTAAAAATATTTCATTTTCCACAAAAATTAGCTCATAGAATAGGCACATATATCAATTTGCACAAGCCACGTATACCTAACACATCGTAGGGGGGGGACAATCAAACTCCAATACGATTTT
>JAOUZG010039685.1:506021-592415 GCA_026289955.1 Argiope argentata
GTCCCAATGGAAACGTCACTGGCTATCACATATGATAGCCATGGCAGTCAAAGTGTTAACAGAAGCAAGAAAAATATAATTTTGATCCTTCAAAAAGAAGGAAAAGTACCTCAATATTAAGATGCGTGTATTCATCTTTCAAAATATCAATCTTTGGGGTGAATTTAGCATTTTTATTGAATATAACGATGCCTCCTTGGTCCGATATTTTGTTCAGAACAGGTGGTTTTAACAGGAATAAAATACTAATTGCATTATTCCATATTTTTTATTTCATATGTCCTCACTTTTTCGTTCAGTGGTGGTGGGTTGACCGACTGTACATAAAAGGTGTTATTTCGCACATTCTCTTATCATCCTTCTCTCCTCTTTCCCCCTTCTTTAAAACTGTGGTTCTATCTATCCATAAAATTTCGTGCGAGCAGCTGCAGCGTTTTCGTTCATTGACAATGCCAACGCGTGCAGCGCACTCTTTTATAGTTCATAAGCAGGAGGTCGCCCACTGACACGCGCCTCGCTCGTGTGTGTTCGCATTTCTCATTTTTTGATGGAGCATCATCTGATAAGGACTTTTGGTTAGCTCGAATCGAATATGAAAAACTCCTTTGAAGACAATAAGCTATAGGAAAATATGCTGAATGCCTTTAACATGGAACAAAAGTATATACATGTAAATTTTATCAATTTTTTTTCCTTCATCTGTTGGTCTTGGCAGTGATAAAAAGATGAAAGTTATCACTTCATAAAAGAGGAAATTTCATTCTTTGTTACATTTCTTGATCTTTTACTGCAAGTTTATATGCTGAAATTATATCTTAAACCTGTTTAATTCAATTTACATTTACTATACATTCAATAGTCTTTATCTTTATCTTTTCTTTACTTATAATAAAGCACGATGTGTGTGTGTGTGAGTGTGTGTGTGTGTGTGTGTTGGCGCTGTACAGGCCAGACTGTTCGACCTATAGCTACCAAATTTGGTATATGTATACCTTGGGTGCCGGGAATATGCGCCTCGGAGCCCTTTTTTTGAATTTCTAATTAAAATTTTAATTAATTAAAAAATAAGCCAAATTTTAACGTTTTTTTGCTATAACTTCCGAAAATATTACAGCGCAAAATTGATTTTTGCATCACGTTAAAGCTCAAAAAATTAGCTTTTCAATGATACTAATGTTTTGACCTACGAATTAAAACTCTATTTTTAATGAATTTTTAAACATTTAATTTAATCGTTTTTTTTTTCCAACAATTTATTTCACAAAAATAAATAAATAAAATTTTATCTTCTGGAGGATCTCAAAAAAAAAAAAAAAAAATCAGCTTTTAATAAAATGTTGCCATCACATTTTCAGAAATTCTGATTTAAAAAAAAAGTTAATTAAAAATAAAAAATAAAATTTTAATGTTTTTCTTTCTTTTTTAAGTAATCTTCTTCTTCTTAGTCAGGCCCAGCGACTAAGCCCAGTTGGGGCCCGGTTTAAAAACTTCTTTGGGGCTCCCTCTGCTTTAATACTTTAGTAATGAAGAACATTCATTAACGAAAAAAAAACATAAAATAAAATTTCTATTTAACTTGGCGGCCCCTTATAAGTGGGGGCCCGGTGAATCTGTTCCGTAGGCCCTTGCCCTAGTCAGATCCTGATCATTAGAAGAAAAGTGTCTGTATTATGAATGGGATCGTATTGAATAATGCAACAACTACAAATTCACTTCGTTTTTATCTTTTATTAAAATTTATTAATAAAAAATTCAAATATTGCTTTAACATCTTCTAAAATATTATTTAACATTTAAAAATAGCTGTTTATTGTTTTGGAATGAAAATTACGATTCATCTTGTTTCTTTTTACATATCTATTTCCTGACTTTTTCTCATCACGTTTACAGAAGAAAATATATTTACACGAAAGGGAAAAAATTAGAAATAAATTTAAATAAAATGTTAAAAAAAGAAAGAAAATGAAATCTTCGATCGCAAATTTCAAGTTATCATTTGAGAGCCTTATTATTTTTAACTCAATATTTGTCTTAATTAATTAAGTCATTAACCAGTTTAAACCAGTTTGAAAAAATCACGAGACCTCTATCGATCTCTATCCCTCTCTAACTCTCTCTCTCTCTCTCTATATATATATATATATAATGATATATTTTTTAAACTATCATTTTCAATTTTTCTAGTAGACAAACAAAGTTTTGAAGCTTCACCAATTTTAGGATGAATAAGCTATGATGTCAAAATTCTACATCAACCTTTTAAAAGCGCATCTTCTATCAAAGAAGCATGCATAATATTAATTCATTACTGGTAAAAGCAGGTAAGATATATATGCGATTAAAAGATGTAGACGAATTTTGCTATTTAAGCTCATTGCCTATGCCATTTCGAGCTTCAATTATTCGTTGCCTTCAATTATTTAAAACAACATCATGTTCTCACATGATCAAAAAAAAAAAAAAATAGAAAAAAAACTGTGTTATACGCAAATGGAAGAAAAATTGAAACTGAATGCATTAAAATAATATTGCTTAATTTTTTTTATTATTACTTTAAATGAAATAAGATTGCATCAGAATGTATCAAAATATTGTCACTTAGTTTTTAATTAATTCGTCTTACCCTATTATAAATCCTGTAATAGGGAAGACCCTATTATAGATCCTATAATAGGCGGATCCTGACTAAGGAAGGGGTATACGGGGCAGCTGCCCAGGGCCCCAACATAAGTGGGGGCCCCCAAATCGAATTGAAATTTTATTTTACGTTTCCTTCTTTAATGAATGTTCTTCATTACTAAAGTAGTGAAGCAAAGGAGGCCCCAAAGAAATTTTTGCCCCGGGCCCCAAGTGGGCTAAGTCGGGCCCTGAAAATAGGGCAGGCATTTATTGAAAGGTCACTTTTTTTCTCTCAAAAGCTGTCTTGTCTCAAGAAACGGAACAAAAATTAAGAAAACCTGCTTTAAAGCATTATTGTATACAAAACCGAAACTGTACTATTCTACCTCTGGACACAACGGGGAAAAAGAAGATGCCTATAAAAACAAACGACACCTGCGAACACTTTCCAATAACTACAATGGCAACACCCCCGTTTTCCGATGCGCATCCATGCGTACGACAGGAGGCGTAGTTGACAGACATTTATCAAACATAAAAGATCGCTTGATTTTTGAGGCTGCGCTGCTTGTATGTGCCAAGTTAAATTGAGTGGATGTTATGGAATTGTCTGTTCCTCCGCCCTCCGCCGATTTTTTTAAAATTTCTTTTTCATGAATTCGATAGGATATTTATTACGATTATTTGTTAACTCTGACTTTAGCTAACACCTGCATCAGCTATTTTTCCTTTCAATACAACTAGATTATTTTTTTGAAGTAGTTAGTTGAGTTGAATTTGTTGTTTTTTGGCACAAAAGCCATTTTTGGCTAAGCTCGTCACATTCTCCAGTTTAAAATATTTGTATCTATTTATAATAAAATTAAGATATGAAATGATGACAAAATCCAAATGTCTAAAAGTTTATGAGTTATGAAAAAGCGTAACCATAATGTAAAGTATAATGCTGTGCTAAAAAGTGAGACCAATGTTTATCTATGATTATAAATACCATATATAAACATTAATTTGAAATAGTTAGATGAACCTGTTTATAAAGCAAACTTTATGCACGCTGCTTTTTTTAAAAAATCTAAATTCTTTTATTCTGTTTTAAACTATTAATTAAACATCATATATAAATTTATTTCCTGTGTTAATGAAAAGATGCTATTTTAGTGAACTAAAGATTCTCATGGTATTCTTGATGTTTAATTTTAATTGTTATCGAATTAAACTTGGCAAAAAATAAACAAACAGTCGCATTTTGAGCTTGGTAAGCAGACAGATTATTATTTTTAAATATTGCCCAAAAATGATTTTTAAAACTCGGTTCTTTTCTTCATTTTTCCACCTTTTTCTTTTGTTTTACGCAAAATATACCTTTTGAATTATAGTTTCTGTTTCAAAAACGTGCAATTGAAAGTGTATAAAATGCAGTTGTAGTATCTAAAAAATATATAGGCGAAAAATTATAAAGCTCTTAATAAATTTTATAGCTTTAATTGCTACAAAAATCTTTTCGTTTTTACTTCATTCCATTTAATTTAAATATTTTATAAATATAATTTTTTTCTTTGCAATAATTTATTAATTAGATGCGATTCACTCACTTTCAGCTTCAAATTATTATCATGCCAGAACATGATGTTGTTTTTGGGATAAGGTTTTTGGCGTCAACCAAAATCCGTCGACAAAAAATAAAAAAAGTTATTATCTGCACGAGCATCTCTAAAAATCAG
The DNA here is from genome assembly GCA_026289955.1 of Argiope argentata. Classification (NCBI taxonomy): domain Eukaryota; kingdom Metazoa; phylum Arthropoda; class Arachnida; order Araneae; family Araneidae; genus Argiope; species Argiope argentata. The sequence continues at coordinate 510,362 of JAOUZG010039685.1, forward strand.
CTTTTAATAACGTGTTGCCATTCCATTTACAAAAGCTCTAATTTTTTAAAAAAATAAGTTAATGACTACAGCAAATAAAATCTAGAAAAAATGTTATTTTGTGCACTTGATTTCAGCAAATGAAATAAATAGGAAGTGGGAAAAATTTTTAAAACAATAAACGCGAGACAAAGTGTTTTGGATCGTTTGCAATACCAAAGCGACTCATTTGATGAAACCATTAAAATGAATAAAAATATAAGTTATCTCGCACGAGCTCGTGGTGTTTGGCCGTTCAAGAAATGAGGTTCTGACATGATGCATTGAAATAGGCATAGCAGATTTCATTTTAGTCTTTATTTTATCACTTTCTCTTATAAGAAGTAGAGAAGAAACTATTGTGGTTTTAAAAAATTTCACAGCCGGCTTGCTGGCACAGAGGTAGCGCGTCTTCCTCGTGTTCTGGAAGTCCCGGGTTCGAGTCCCGGTTCGGGCATGGTTGTTCTTCTGTGTGCTCTCTGTGAGATGTGTGAATGTGTCCCCCTGTAAAAAGGGGTTGTGCAAGCGAATGTGGTGAGTGCGTAGCAAAGTCGTACTCTTGGCCCTAGTCGGCGATACTCAAATACAAGAGACCCTTCAGTCGGCTTAAATCTGCTGCTGGGTCAGCGGCGGGCTTGTCCATGACAAGTGCCATTTGACACAACAACAACACAAAAAATTTCACTTTGATGAGCATTCATGAGTAACCATGTTTTAGAACTCTAATGGCTAGAAAAACATTTTTTTTTCTCTATCTGTACAGGAAGACGATAACTTATAAACACAAAGATTGCAAAACTTTGTTTGCAATCTTTGCTCCAAAATTAAAAACAATTGTGTGAAATGTATAGAAGAAAAGTCTTCATATGTCTGTCCTTGTGTATTTAAAAACATCTTCGAAAGCGCAAAGAGATGGATAGATGAAACTTGGCATTTAATTTTGTCAAAATATTTACTTATGCCAGTTTTTAGAGAACATCCCCAAAATACAAATTAAATCAACGTATGAATATAATAATAACATATGCTAATAAATCAATATATGATATAGAAGTCATGGAATATTGTTATAACGATATATTTCAGGTGAGCGAATTTTATTAGCGAAGTGAAATGAACTGAAAAAAATAAAAAGTTTGGGTTTACAAAATACTGTTATGACGGTAAAATATATCTTCCCCCTCTTATAAAATCTGCGGTACTAAAAAATCTGTTGTAAATATTTCCCTATTTGATTAATTCTTCAGGGGAACTAGTAATTCTTTAGTTGATTAATTCTTTGATTAATTTTTTAGCTGCATAAGTTCGGAACGCATCTTTTAAAAAATTGCCTAAATTTAATGAAATTAGTTTGAGGTCGTAGACAGTTGTATATAAGTATTATAAAAGTAACAATTTTTGATTTATTTCCTTTTGAGTCTTTATTCTTTGAAATAGGAGACCATATGAATGGAGAAAGTTTACATACTTTCAAATAAAAAAAAGATAATATTATTTTTGGATTCAATAATGGTATAGATTTTTCACAAAGTGCACCTATTTTTTTTTATTTTATAGCCCCGATAGCTTTTGCACAAACAGAGAAATTTTTAAATTAGACTTTAAATGTAGAATTTAAATAAGTTAAACATTTGAATAATTCATTTTAAATTTCTCCAATGATTAAAAGTTTTTCTCACGAAATTCATAAAACTCCAAGAATTCAAATTTCTGTAAACATCGTTTTAGGAAATCGACAAAACGATTTAAAAATGCTCTTGACAATAGCAAAAATGCACCAAAATACAGTTTTCATCTCAAATGTTGTTGTTTTCATATCAGAACATGATGTTACTTTTGGGATGAGGTTTTTGGCTTCAACAAAAATCTGTAGACCAAATGATAAAAATTTTATAATCTGCGTTAGTAACGCGTTTAATAATGCAAAAGCTCTGATTAAAAAAAAAATAAGTTACTGACTAACGCAAATAAAACGTAGAAAAATGTCATTTTGAGTACGTGATTATATGAATATATAAATAGGAAATGTGATATTTTTTTAAAATAATAAATGCGAGACAAAGTTTTTTTGGGGATCGTTTGAAATACTAAAGTGGCTCATTCGATGAAAAGATTAAAATGAATGAAAATGTAATTGAACTCGCACGAGCACGTGGTGCATGGCCGTTCAAGAAATGATGTTTTGACACGATACATTGAAATATGGGTAGCAGATTTCATTTTTATCTTTTTATTATTTTATTTTCCTTAGTAGAGTGGTTATTCTTATTATGAAATATTATAACATGGCCTGAAAACGATTTAAATACATATATTTTTTTCAAATTGATTTTTCTTTGTATATATTTTTTTACTGAACAACTTCACCCCTTTCTCTTCAAATGCATTAACCAATAATAAAAAAAAAAAGGCAAAGTGAGGTTAATGTACAAGTATTTTATGCACCTAGCAGTTATCAATCATTTCACATAATACCAATATATCAATAGAAACTTTATTAAAAAAACGAAAAAGGAGTCTGTTGAAAAATGTTTTTCGAAATCTATCTATCTCTTTAGATGTATCTTTTATTTAACTTCTTGTAAGACGATCTACAAGCTTTTTTTTAACACTTCGAAAGACGATGAAACCACAATTTCAGAATCCCTTTTCGATATTACAATGCAAACAATACCCGGCAGATGGCGACACAATCGACCGCAACTGCCTCGGCTCAGTCTTCCGTAACAAAACGATTACAAAAAGCGATGTCGCGCGCTCATTTACAGACAAGATGGATCACTCGCTTTGTGTAAGATGATGCAACAGAAAATTTGAGGTTTTTCACGCCGAACGATCGTCGACTGGCATTTCTTTGTCTGGGACGAACAGTGAATCACTGTTATGGCCGTGTAATGTATGGGATGATGCTTAGCGGGAATTGCAGAATGATATGATGAGGTTCATAATGTAAGGGGAGGTATCCGATTCTTTTTATAATCTATTTTCATGGTAACCGTGGTTCATGGTAACATTATGCTTTTCTGTGAGTTCACAAACCATAACCCTTTTGGTTCTCACAGCCACTGGAGTCAGCTGACTGGAAAGAATCGTTGATGCAGTAGAAGCTGAACTTCATATTAATCATATTTAGATTTTTAAATCCTTGTTGTCAGTTGGATACGGAAATACAATCGGGAAACCTATTCCAAAATATTCATTCTAATTCCACCTCCAAATCAATTTTCACCCCTTAGAACTTACAGAAATAAATTTTATGTAATATCTTTCCAAATTTAATTATAAATTAGTTAAGAGTATGACATGGATTGTATTGGAATTTTAACTTTTCATGGAAAGTTACATGCTATGTGTATGTTTTGGTTTGAAATTACAAACAGCTATCAGTGGCATAGAGAGAGACTAATAAAAGAGCCAGAACTTTTGTTTATCACTTTATTCATTTGTCGACTTTCGGATTTAAAAATAGAGAGAAAAAAAGATCAAAATGAAATCTGCTATGCATATTTCAATGTATCATATCAGAAAATCATTTCTTGAACGGCCAAGCACCGCGTGCTCGTGCAAATTAAATTATATTTTGATTCATTTGAATTGTTTCATTGAATGAGTCACTTTAGTATCGCAAACGATTTAAAAAACGTTGTCCCGCGTTGATTGTTTAAAAAAAATATCCCATTTACTATTTATTTCATTTTATATAATCACTTGCTCAAAATGACATCTTTCTAGGCTTTATTTGCTGTAATCATTTACTTATTTTTTTCTTAAATCAGAGCTTTTGTGTATGCAATGGCAACGCGTTATTAAAAGCTGATTTTTTGAGATGCTCATGAAACTTTTATTTTACGGATTTTGTTGACGCCAAAAAACCTCATCTCCAAAACAACATCATGTTCTGACATAATAAAAAACTAATATCGAATATATCATCTTAGAGGTAACTTTTATGATTGACCTTTGGGTAATCCTAATTCTCTTCAACCCACCTTACGCTATACCCTTTATAAAACTATTTTAAGACGTAATGAGATTTTATTAAAGCTGTCTAGTCGGGTATTTTTTTGCTATGATTAGTATAATCTATTTATCAGCATCTCTAACTAACAACGAAAGTCTTCTTCTTTTGAGTATGGTTGAATTTCCAGCCAGTTTTTATCACCTCGGTAATCTAATGGCTTTTAATGTTAATAAAGCAGAGGCCACAAGTGAAAAATAAAAAAATAAAAAGCTCCTTACAATGATTTTACATTACTTCCCACTATTTTCTATATTTAGAATTCCAGAAAAAAAGAGATATTTAAATAGAAATTGAAGGCAGTTCTTATCTTCACTATTAAATACCTATATTACTAAATACTTGTAATAAAGATGTTTTTGTGTGTTGGCTCTCTATTGGTCAGACTGTTTGCATTTGAGTTATTAAAGGTGCCAGACATGAACTTTGGAAGAGATAATTAGCATGTAGGATGTATGTATTTTTAAATTTTAATTAAGTAATAAATAAGAAAATTTCCACTTTTTCTTGCCTCAACTTCCAAAAATGTTATAGTACAGAAATATTTTTGAATAATTCTTAAAATTTGGGGCGAATGCTTATCACAAATCATATATACCTATCGTAAATCATATAAGGGGTCGGGATAACCTGGTTGATAGGGTGTTGGATTCTATTCTCTTGGGTTGCGAGCTCGAACCTACCAGCCGAAGACTCTTCCTGTGCATGTGTGGTAGCTGGCGCATGTTAAATATGTCGTGGTTACAAAGTCCTTTAAGTCGAAGGTAATACCACTGGGGGGTACTGGGTCAGAGGTGATAATTCTTTCGTCTAGAACTAAATTACGATATGTGCATGAATGAAGTCCATCCCTTAAAAAATGTTGTGACGGGTGTGTAGCTAAGTCGTACTCTTGGCCCTAGTTGGAGATACTGGAAAAACAAGAGACGCTGAATCGGTGAATCGGTTTAAATCGCTGACAGGCCTGCCAGAGTGTTTGAAAAATGCCATTAGTAACGACAACAACAACATAAATCATATATATCTATCATAAATATTATCAGATATCAGTAAACTACAGGCTCCGTCAAGGCTGTGTATGACGTAATTACCTTGCTGCTCATCATCCGGGTATTGATGCGCGAAGCTTCAAGAAAGATATTCTCTCTTTCTCTTCAGAACACTGCCTTGGTGAAGGCCGTAGTAAAAATCAAATGTTTAATTTCTTTAGTTAAAATTTAAATAAAATAATTTTTCTAAAGCATCCCAATATTTGAAATCATAACAAATACACGCAATTCAAATTGCGACAAAGTCAAAACATATTTTTTCAATGATATCAACGCTTCTATTCAAAACATTTTTCTTTGTTTAAACAACTTTTAAATATATTTTACGCATATTTCCCCTCAATAATTATGACAATTCTGAACGAACATTAAATGTATCAAAGCGAAGGGGAAAAAATTATGGATTCTGGAAGGAAATCAAAATTGATTATAAATATCGCTATTAAAATAGCAAATATATTTTCATTTTTGCTTTACACTCTGGATTATTATCGCGATCTTTACGAAGCTTTTGAGCGAAACGGATTTCAGGGAATCAAGTGACATGTTTTGTTACATCTAGGAAGATTTACGTCCCTTATCTTTATCTTTACTTGTAATAAACCTCAATGTGTATTTGTGTGTGTTAGCGCTCTATAGGCCAGACAGTTCGATCTACAGCTACCAAATTTGGTACGTGTATACCTTGGGGGCCGAAATGTACACCTCGGAGACCTTTTTTTGAATTTTTATTTAAAACTAGCCGCCTTTGGCGACCAGTCGGTTCGCCAGTATTAATGCTCGCTAATATTTTATGTAGCTGTGTCTCATAACAGGTTTTCACCAAAATATTTTTAAACCAAACAAATTTTGATAGTCATATAATTCATTTATAGTATCATTTATTATTATTTTCTTCAGATGATCTGTTCACTTTACTACTCATCTTTCTCTTTCTATCCGAGCAATGATTGTCCCGCAATTGATATTTTACTTAAATGGTGGAGGGAAAGGTCTAAAATTCTGTTTTTATAGAATAATGAGATTCAAATTTTCATAAATGTAAACACACTAAACAAATAAAGACACAATTGGTTTTCAAGAGATGCAAAAGCTTAAAAATAGCTTGGAAAATGCCTCGCACAGAGACGAAATAGTGGTGACACACACACCCTTCTTTTCTTTTCTATCCTTTTCTTTCACTACTTTTCTTTCTATAAAACCTTTTTTCCCTTTGTTATTACTTTTTTTCTTCCTTGCCCAGACTTTATTTTGAGCAAGCATAGATTAAATATTCATACTGACTAATAATAAAAGCAACTATTTTCTTTCTTTTTTAAACATCCCGTTATCTATGAATGAAAACCAACTGACTTCGCGTATTTCTTTCTAAACAAATCATAATTTATTACTCCCTGCTATCAAACTCAGTTGGTGTGGGGGAAGGAAATGAATATTTTTGGCGGGAAAATAAGAAAAGTGTCGTTTTAACTATTTTTCACGCAGTTTTTTTTAATTTTTTTCTCTCCATAAGAGCCATCCTCATGCCTTAACGAAAATATTTTTTAAAAAATTAGCCGAATCGGTAAAAATTAGCCGAAAGCCGTTCTCCAGTTTTGCGCTTAGCAACGCATTTCGAGTTGCATTTTTATTAATATAGATTTGAATTAATTAAAAAAATAAGTGAAATTTTGAGGTTTTTTCGCTATAACTTCCGAAAATATTACAGAACAAAATTGATTTTTTGCTGAAAAACTTATGAGACCAAGTTATATGTAAAAAAATTGGTTGAACCCTTTAGTCGGCATTAATACTGGCGAACTGACTGGTCGCCAAAAGTGGCAAGTTTAAAATATTGTTAAAATGAAGAAAATGGCAATTGAGTGCTTTATGAGTCAATAAACATTCCACTGAATTACAAATTTTATATTTTTTATACATAACCTTTTTTTATACATATATTAAGGTGAACATGCAGTACATCATTAGGGTATACATGGTTTTCTTTAATGAATGATTATTTTCTGTGACATCATATTTCTAAAAAAATGCTTTTAGCAAAAGAATTTTTGTATTTGCTGAAGTTTAATAATGTCCGCATCAATTTGAAATTAAAATTTTATGAGAGACGACAGAAAATTAGAAAGATACATAATACAGTGAAAAGAAGACTTTAAAGATATCATGACAGAATGAGTAATACTACAACTAAGACATAAAGCTTAAAAATATTTTCTTATGCTAGTAAAAGACCAAGTTTCATAAAACATTTAATTAAAAACTTTAGAGATCATTAAATCCGGCAAACCAGTTTGTCGTCGAAGGCCTTTAATATTTTATAATCAGTAAATAAACGAAATAAGTATGGAATAAAAATTTATTTTTATATAATTTCTGAATCATAATAATATAAATTTAGTTTTTAATAACCTAAAAGCAGACAAAATGTTTTTATTGGAACATTCTAAATAGATAAATTCTTAATCAAAACTGATAGAGAACTGAAATAAAAAATTATAAAAATACTTTATAAAGGCAATTTATTAATATTCTCAAAAGTTCAATTTTTGTTTTAATTATATACATTTTTTTCAGTTTTAAATTTTTAATAGAAATATTAAGTTTTTTTTTTAAAGTAATTTATTTTAAAAATTGGTTACTAACTGAAGCTATTGAAGTGCAATCGAATTTTGTTGCAAACGAATTTTGCAACAAAAACAGTAAACTGAAATGAACTTTGTGAGGCTTGGCATTTCTCCTTTCTCCCACGCTCTTGGGCGGTGGCAGTTACAGCAGAGTTCATTCAACTACAAAATTCAAATTTCCTCACCTACAGTGAGCATAATTAAAAGTCGAAATTAATCAATAATCTGCTTTTGTTTGGAATTATTTCTAAAGGTATTATTGTACTTTAAATAAGTTTTTCGAATTCCAAAAACATTCTTAATGATTTCTTTTATTTAGAAATTAGTTTGGATCATCGATTATGTTTTAATTTATCTGAATCGGAAAGAAAGGGGGAAAATATTTTTTCGGGATTTAAACTTCTGTAAAATTTGTATTTTTAAAAAAATTTCTAACCTAACCAATCTATTATAAGGTTTTGCGATTCATTTAATAGGGTTTTTAAAAATATACCTATATATTTTTGAATTTTCCTGTCTTAGATAAATATTTCTCTATTGAAATACAAAAAATCAATGTTAAAACTTCTATCTATCAATTCCTATTGGATAACATATTCTATTGAAAGTTAGATCAGTTGCCCGATAGGAAGAGAGGGTTACGAACACACACACACACACACACACACACACACACACACACACACACACATATATATATATATATATATATATATATCACGAATGGGCAACACAAGCGTGTCAAAGGCGGCTATTATTTTACATTATTAAAGCTGAATTAGTTGCATTTAGCTAAACTATAAGAAAGAAAATAAATCAAACCAAAATATCAAACGAAATTTTCTAGACTTGAATGTGCTTTCTTTTCTTATCTTTAAAAGGTATTTGCTTGTTGTTTACGCGCAACGATATCAAGACATTTTATTTCAAAATTTATGTCATTATCATTATTTTTTAATTAATTAATTTTTTTCTTGCAACATTTGGCAGCTTTTTTTATTTTTTGCAGCTCCATTGAATCAAGCAAATCAGCTGAGGCAAAAAAAAAAAAAAGGTCAACATCTGAAAAACAGAAATTATTGAATAAGAAACAGACATGCTGATTTTTTAGCATGTCGGTAGATGATTGCTGGATATTCTACGGCAAGCCATAGTAGAGTGAATGATTACTGAATATTCTATGGCAAGCCGTAGTAGAGTGAATGATTGCTGAATATTCTATGGCAAGCAGTAGACGAGTGAATGATTGCCGAATATTCTATGGCAAGCCGTAGTAGAGTGAATGATTGCTGAATATTCTATGGCAAGCAGTAGAAGAGTGAATGATTGCTGAATTTTCTACGGCAAACAATAGAAGAGTGAATGATTATTGGCTATTCTATGACTTGACATACAGTAAAGTGTTGAGAAATGCAGTAATGGCACTATAGCGAGAGATGAAGATGATAATACTGATGTAATGAGGATAAGAATAATAAAACTTCCTAAAAATATTACCAGCATGCATTTGATATATGAAAATAATTGCAATATAATGAAGATGTTATAGACGATGTTTTCATTCTTTGCGAAAATGAGAATATTTTTATGATAAGATACTATATTCGTTTTGGTAAATTTGTACTAAAAAACATTTCAGAATTTTTCCAATTTAGGATGTATAGATGAAGTCAATAAAACGGACAGGTCACTTTCAAATATTATTTCGTTCTGTATAATCAACTAACATATGATTTTTTTTATAAAAGTTTTTAAGTAGAACAATAGTACTTTGTTAAATAGATGTAAGATTATAACAGTCAAAAAAATATTTAAAGTTAAAATCAGAGAATACTTTTTAAAGAAAATATAGGTCAGCTTGTAACTTTTATATATTGTTGTATTTCGGATCAAAATCCTTTTGAAATATTGTCTAGTATTTTTTTTCACCTCTAAATGTAAAACCCAGTGACGTCATGTATTGCTCGCGGATTAACCGGCGATCTTCAGTCAACAAAGTCAAACCCATTACAATGCTGCTTGAATAACGGGGTATTCGAGTGTGACCTCTCAGAAAACACGCAAATTTCACGTTTTTGTTCCCGTGTGTGCGTTTTTCGTGTATGACTACCCCTTGTGTGTCCCTTCAAAGCGACATGATAACCCGAAATAAAGAAAATATGAAAAAAGTCGGAAAGATTAATAAAAAGTGGGAGGAAGAATACAAAAATGGACGGGGGAGGGCGAATAATAGTTTATTATGTGGGGTCGTGGGGGGTGTTTATGACCAGATAGGATGTGCGAGGAGTGGAATATTTTATTCAGACCCGACGGGGCAAGGTATATAAAAATGAATTTGGGAGAAACGGCTAGATTAAAATAGCTTTTAGAACTCTCATTTGTGACAATATGTTATTTTTATATATGAAGAGATGTAAATGGAAATCTTAAAATTACTAAACATACCTTTAAAGAAAAAAAATGCTTGAAATATTTTCCTAATTTATCATTTTCGTCATTTTGATCGTGATTTTAACTTTCCAATGGCTCCAAATTGATATTAGTATGAGAAGTTGTATTTCCTAGATACGGTATTATAATACATAAATATTTGAAAGAATTTTTATTAATTGGGCAAATATAAAGCATTTTTTAAAATCTGATGACACTTTTAATTTCTTCATTCACTTTGTGAAAAGTAAATTGTTTTTCCCGCAACATATTCATTCATTGCACTGTTTGTCAGCTTTCATAACTATTTTTTTCTAAGATAATATTTCGTAATTCTTCTCTCTAAACTTCCGTAAATATATCTTTTCCTTATTATTTACCGAATGTATAATGAATTTGTTAGTTTTAACTATGTGGCTTTAAAACAGTCATTGTTTTTAAGCCTCTTAAACCTCATCTCAAAAACAACATCATGTCAGAACATGATGTTGTTTTTGGGATGAGGTTTATGGCGTCAACTAAAATCCGTAGGCGAAAAAGAAAATTTTTATTAGCTGCTCGAGCATCTTAAAAAACCAGCTTTTAATAACACAATGCCATCCCATTAACAAAAGCTCTGATTAAAAAAATAAGCTAATGACTATAACAAATAAAACCTAGAAAAATGTCATTTTGAGCACGTGATTATGTGAAACGAAATTAATAGGAAATTTGTTTAAACTATAAATGCGAGACAAAGTTTTTTTGGATCGTTTGCAATACTAAAGTGACTCATTCAATGAAGCCATTAAGATGAATAAAAATATGATTTAACTCGCACGGGCATGTGGTGCTTGGCCAAGAACATAATTTCTTGCATAAAGGAATTATTTTTTGACATGATACAATGAAATAAGCACAATTTTAATCTTTTACTTTAAACTTTTCAATTCATGATACAGCCAAAAACTGACAATTTCTTGTAAATCAAAGAGCTTGAAGTAATATTTTATAGTACAACTATGGCATTCTATCTTTTCTTCTCTCCATAAGCATTTTCCTTCCTTAAATCATTCCTCGCGATCACTTTGTGAACGACCCCTCGCATTCAATCCATTGGAATAGTAACAGGTACTGATAAATAGAGCCGCGGGACAGATAGGAGGAGCAGCTGCAAACAGTGTCCTATCCGTTAGCTGGAGACCCCGACAAAAGGATTATGGGACAATTTTTCGAATTAATCTTTGACGGTCGCCCCTCTCCTCTGTTGGCGCAGACAAAGTTAATTGGGGAAGAGCACTACGTCATTGTTCTCTATGCGACACGCACGTGCGATGCATGTCCAGGGATCACTGCAGGAGATATTCGAATGAATTCAGTGTTTGCGCTGGAATAGAGATTATTGGCAAATTTTTCAACAAATTCTGTTATACTTATTCATTTAGAGCAGGGGTTCTCAAATTCTTAGACATTACGACCCCCTTTTTAGACTAAGTATTTTAGCGACCCCCCAAAGTTTTAATTCTGTTTATAGTTTAGACAGAGATTTTGAAAATTTTACACGTACTCAAGAGTTTGTAGAGTGTGTGTCCGGTATTGGCGCCACATCCCTTGACACTTCATCTCTCTCCTTACTAGTATCATCCCATCTCGAAACTTTGATTGAACAGTCTACAGATTACATTCCAGTTGAGGATACGAGTGGGGTTTTGCGGATAGTCAATTCGTTCAGTGAGCAAGCCTTAACAAAAGTTGAGCTAAGAGCCTGTCATCATGATCAACTGATAGAGATTTCAAGTGATCAGTCAGCTAAAGTAACATCTAACATAGCTTATCCCGACAAATTTCGGATACATATTAAAAAGGAATACCCAGAACTGTCCACAACAGCATTAAACACTTTGATGTCATTTTCTACACCTTACTATTGTGAACAAGGATTATCCGTAATGATAAATTTAAAAACAAAATCAAGAAATCGTTTGACGTGAAAAATTACATCGTTTAGTGTGTTACCAAGCTCATTCCAGACATTAAAAAATTAGTTAATTCCAAACAAGATCATGCATCCCATTAACTAATAGAACACAAAAACTTGTATGTGTGTTAAAAGCTTTATGTGTATTTTTAATAAAAACTACAACAATAAATTAATTTTCTTTAAACTTTTCATCCACATCTCGCGATCCCCCAAGGGGGTCGCGACCCACCTTTTAAGAACCCCTGATTTAGAAAATCACAGCGTCGTTATCATAGATTAGAATACCGTTATGAATTTGGAGATCGTTTGGATTTATATATTTTGAAATATAGTTATTATTATTATTATTATTAACCCATTAACTGCCATTTTTTTAAAACTTTTGACCGAATAAGTTATACATAAGTTGTGTAAAGTATAATTATATCAAAACTAAGTTTTGTTTCGAAATTGTTAAAAAGATTTGTAGGATATATATATTTTTAAGAAACGCTAATGTTATAAATTAACCAGCAAAATTACTTCAATGAAAAAAAAAAGACTGAGTGGTAAAAGTTCGTTATTATAACCACAAAATTACACATTTATGTATGACATGATTTAAAATCATTATAATATAAAAAGGTGAATCAAAAATTGGTTTTTCCGGATTAGAACATGACAATGTTTTAAAGATTGCAATAAAAAAGATTAAAACGAAATCTGCTATGCATATTTCAATGTCTCATATCAGAAAATTATTTCTTGAGCTGCCAAGCACCACGTGCTCTTGCGAGTTAAATCATATTTTTATTCATTTTAATTATTTTCATTGAATGAGTCACTTTAGTGTTGCAAACGATTATTAAAAAACTTTGTCCCGCATTTATTGTTTACAAAAATACCACATGTCCTATTTATTTCATTTCATGTAATCACGAGATCAAAATGACATTTTTCTAGGTTTTATTTGCTGCAGTCATTAACTTACTTTTTTTAAATCAGAGCTTTTGTAAATGCAATGGCAACGCGTTATTAATAGCTGATTTTTTGAAATGCTCGTGCAGATAATATTTCAATTTTCTGCTTACAGATTTTTTATTTTTCACCTACGGATTTTTGTTGACACCAAAAACCTCATCCCTAAAAACCACATCATGTTCTGACATGATAAAAATTTGAAAGTATAGAATATTAAAAAGACCATCTAAAAATTTACAATGCATTATATTCTTTTTCTAACTTGGGTTAATTTTCTTGGTTATTAATTTTTAAGATTGATTAGATTGGTAGATAAAACGAATTCCAAGATCGGTACTTTCGTTATCCTAGCGCCAACGAAAAATCGCCAAAAAATGTAGAAATACGCCAAATTTCTTTGGCGATTTTTCTAACGGCTAACGGAGACTAACGGAAAAGTACCCCAAGGTTATTACTCAAAGTATAAGGAAACACTTTTTTTATTGCTCTTCCATTTCGCTTATTACGTACACGCATAAACTTAAAATAACATATCATAAATTACATGTAGAGTTACTGATATATATTAAGTTAAACATCAAGATATTTTTACCAAATTTGATAAAAATTTGGAAAGTACTTTTGATAAATTTTATCTGAAAAACAGTTTAAAGACAGTAAAAATCCTAAGTTTTTACTGCACAAAACATGCTCCCCTCCCAAATAAAATCTCTTTTTCTTCTAGCTTATATTATAATCTTACATCAAATTTATCTAAGTTTTCCGCTTGTTAGTTAGTGGTTGTTAGACCAAAGTAGATCTTAATTTTCGGAGGATACAAACTTTCTTTATTTTTAGCATTTTAAATACGTTTCTTTTTTTTTTTAACATCTCAGAATTATACTCTATCTAATACCTTTTGGTGAGAAAGTGATGATACAATTTCAATACTATTTTTTCTGTCATTTCAAGCTTTCTATAATTTAAGTACCTTGTTTGAGAGTGTGTCCCATTAGATGACAATACTATTTATTTTCATGATTATTTAAAATGCTATTTTTATTTTTTAAAAAATATTTCAGAAAATTTTTGTATATATTTTATATGAAATGAAAAAAAAAGCATAAAATCCTTTTAGTGCGCCTAGCATTTAGTTATGTATTCTTACTTGGAATAATTTTATCACAACTTTCACAAATAAACATACCTATTTTTTACATTTTCTACACAAATGCTGTATTTTCACATTTATATCCGTTTTTTAAAACGCAACCTTTTCCTTTAATGTCTTTATTCGCTATCTATTAGCTTCAATCTATAAATTTACTTAGTTGATTAATTATTCTCACTCAATTTTTCATCATTAAAAAATGTAATATGTAACGATTACTTGAATTCATTCGATACTTTTAAATAAAATGTCTAGAATACTAATACAATAAATAAACTTTATTTTCAATAATAAATAAAAAAAATTGTACAACATTAAATTATTGAATTTTAAATAAAAGAATTATTTTCAAATGAACTGTCAAATCATTTCCCAATGCTTAAAATAGTTCTCGCAATTAAAGAAATAAAATTTTTACAGTACTTTTACATATTCCTGTCTAATTTAATAAAATAAGAAAAATTGAAGAAAAAAATGCTTAGTACAGTAAATAATATCTAATCGTTTCTTTTATTGTTTTCTGCAGATTGTGTAAAAGTTTTTAATTTAATCTTTAATTATAATTTTTGACCCAATATCAAACGTTAATGTTAATGTTTTAAATTTTTTTATTATCTGTTAAGAAAGGTTAGAGACCATTTATGAATATTATTTTGCTCATTGTTTCTAATCGTATTTATTACTAGAAAAGTATAATAGCTTTTTAAAAAAAGGTTTGAATTTGCTTTTTGCATAACAGTAATTTGTTCCATTATAGTACAAAAGTGAAAAAAGATCACCTATTCTTTTGTAATTCTGAAGAGAATGATATTTTATATTAATTATCAGAAAGTTTTAGCTTTTAATAATTAGATAATTAACGAAAAGATACACCTTTTTGAAACTGAAGCTTAAAGCTCTGCTATTTTTATGCATTTTTAAAACATATGTAATCAAATCTTTTAAATTATACAAGTTTTGACTGAATATAAAAAATATTTAAGCTACTTTTCAAGCCGATTTTGTTTCTTTTTAAATACATATTTCCTTACAAGTTTTAATTCATATATTTTTTTATTTTGAGGATAATTAAGATTTTTTATGAAAATGAATTAAAATGAAATAAATTATGAAATTGTTTATTTTATACAACGTCTCTCAACATTTTTATTATAAGTCTGTGTTAATTCCTTTATTAAAAATATTTTTATTTACTTTCATTATCGTGCGCATTTATTTATTAAATTAAGAAGGCAATACAAAGAAGCGAAGTAACATAAATTATTTAAATTTTAAAAATATCTTTGAAATGGAATGAAGTTTTTTTTTTAAAAAGTTCGAAATAATAAGAAAAAGAAAAAATGCAAAAAAAAAACCCTTGGTTTTTTTTCTTAGTTTTAATTTGCGGTTTTATTAATATATCTGGAATGAAATAACTTTTTTATTATTTAAGATTATGCAAGAACATTTTACTAATAATTCAAGCTAAGCAATAAATAAACATATTTGTTGATATTTTGAGAAGAGCGACTTCGAATACGTAGCACCATTAAATTCTAATATTAGGTTTGTATATTTTTGGAAGATCGACATTATATTATGGCGTTGGATAAACCGCAGTTCATGACATCATGTACATCAACTTTATCGTTAAAACCAATATTTGTTAGAAATATAAAATTTTTAAGACTTTCCAAATGATTTTGGTATTTTTTCAACAATTCAAATGAAGTCGAAAAAACCTCCTTCTATGTTACACTTGAATTAAGCAACTTTAAGAAAAGTACTTGAATTTTTATTCTTGAACTTATGTTCTTGGTATTAAAATAGGATATTTAAAAAAGTGAAAAAACTTAAAGAATAACTTTATTTGTAATTTGTTATAAATTAAAATATATTTGAAAAAATATTTTATGACAAATAATTGAAAAATGAAGAAGAATACCGAATGTTTTATTTTATTACTGATGATGTCGAAATGTCTGATTTTGAATAAGTGGATTTCACCAGTATTGATTTCTTAGCAATATTATTATGTTTAGATTAAGTATATATTTTTCAACTTTCGATAAAAGTTTATTCAAAGATTTGTTCCTCATTTGCTTCCTATTTATATACTTTATGTGCTGTTTATGTATTTAATATGCTATTTTAGGGATTAATTAATTTAATTTAATTAGACGAATCTCTGGTTTTAAAATGGTAAGGCGATTTATTTTACATAGCTTTTATAATTTCAAACGATTCAAAAGATCACAAAGTAATTGTAAACGATCAAATCAAGTTCATTCAGATTGAAAAAGAACGTGAATATTAAGCCTACTTTTATAAAATATAAACTTAGAGCATCTGTGTATTTTTTGTATAAATTCCTTTATAAAATATTAAAAGACAGAATACGGTTTTCCGTTTGCATTACGTACAGAATACATACGAAAAAAAATCAAATTTGAATAAAATTGTTTTTATTTCATAACTTAGTGACAATATGAACAATCTTTTTGATGGAAATATTAGGATTTTTCCCAACTTAAACACTAAATAATATAACTAATTTTTCAAACTTAATTTACATAATTAATTAATTTTTATAAAGTCTACCTTTATAAAATATAAATTTGGAGCATCTATGCATTTTTTTGTATAAATTCCTTCATAAAATATTAAAAGACAGAATATGGTTTTCCGTATGCATTACGTAGGAATACATATGAAAAAAAATCAAATTTGAATAAAATTGTTTTTATTTCGTAACTTAGTGACAATATGAGCAACCTTTATGATGGAAATATTAGGATTTTTCCCCAACCTAAGCACTAAATAATATAACTAAATTTTCAAACTTAATTTACATTTTTTTTCATTAAATCATAGTGTGAGGTACTAAAATAAAAGTTTTATATAAATTAATACAGATCTTGTCTTTACCCCCCAAAATTTCAGTAAATATTCTAGACAGACAGACAAATTTTATAGCTACATTTCAATTAATGTAAAAAAGGAAAATCATGGTTTTTTTAGAAATTAGTTCCATATAGCCTAAGACAGCACCCCCTAATGCACGCCCCAGGTAAAAATACAACCCCCGTTTTGTCAGACCCTGAATTAGAAGCTTATACACACTCGATCTCTCACCCCTCATTCACTCATAGAACCTTCTTCTTCCGAAATAACCCCTCTAATAGGAGATTAGGCCCCAATCTGCTTTTTTTATGCCCTACTAATGATATTATGCTAAACAGAACTCCCCGACAAAAGCACTGCTGTGTTGAAGTTCGCGCTTTTTTTTCCAATTATTTTTTAAGGAACTAACCAGCTGCAGGCAATAGAGTCGACAATTGAGTGAAACTTTGGAGATATATAAAAAAATCAGACCTTAATCTGATAGCTATTTGAAAGGTGTAAGAATTAAGAGATATGCATATAATTGAATTAGAAATCAGAATTGAAAAAAAGACTTTATTGCGATTATATGTACTTGACGTATATCGGATCAGGCATCATTGTATATGAAATATTATCCATTTTATAGATTTGATATCCTCAGCCGAGAGAGTTTTTTTTAATGTATCATCAGATATAAAGTATTAATACTAACTTCCAAAAAGCAAAATACATCAAACAAACTGATACAACTGATTCAAATTTTAATGCATTTCGTTAAGGAGGAACCTTAATGTCATGTGAATTATTTCTGAATATTTTCATGCAATTTCTTTGTGATTGTTTATTTTCATTTATCTACATTTGCTTCATGTTGCATTTCATTACTATATTATTCAAATCCAACTGGCATTGGTTCGGGGTCCACTAAATTAAGATTTGGTACCGTTGTGAAACAAAGACTTTTATTATGTCCATTTTTTAAAGCCATCACAAATTTATTTGCTGAGAGAAAACAAAATAATCTTGGACAATACTGCTTAAAGACCTGTTGTGCCTTGTTTAAATATTTATCATTTTGTTTATTGAAGGCTAATGTATACAACTGTATACAAATTTTTGTAATGTTGGTATTGGTATAAATAAGTGAAATGTAAATTAATTTGTTATGTATATTGAACTTGTACATTAATTTTTTTGGGTATTTTTTCCATTTTTTTTTAAAAACTGATGTTCATTTTTATCATAGAGTTAGGTAACATGTTCTATGTTTCATTGTGGCATGTTTTAATTTTTTCCTTTTTTTAAAGCCTCTTCGTAAATTTATTTGCTGCGAGAAAACAAAGTAATCTTGAACAATACTGTTTAAAGACATGTTGTGCCTTGTTTAAATGTTTAGCTTTTTGTTTATTAAAGGCTAATGAATACAAATGTATACAAATTTTTGTAATGTTAGTATTGATATAAATAAGTGAAATGTAAATTAATTTTTTGGTATTTTTCCTTTTTTTTTTTTTTTTTTTTTTGAAAAACTGATGCTCATTTTTCTTGTAGAGTTAGATAACCTGTGCAATGTTTGATTGTGTCATCTTTTTACACATTCGATTTCGTTTCTAATTTGTCGGAATGATTTTCGTCCTCTCAGTTTATATCCATAAATTTTTTTCATCCTTATGACTAATAAAGTACACTTAAAACTGTAATAAAAATAATAAAATACTAAGTAGCAAAAAACAGAAAGAATTTGATACTTTTATTCAATCGTATACAATGTGGGAGAAAATATAGAAATTATCAAAATTTTCGCCAAATTCACCAAATCGAGATTTTGGCGATTCCCAATATTCTAGACCTTCCTGTGTCGAAAAACAAATTTTTGATATTATGCCTCTCTAAGTGAATATGATAATTCAAAAACGATTTCCCTAAACGACCTTTACATGAAATTTTTAAATTGCTAACAAATTTGGCGTGGAATCCCTTCGGAGGACGTCTGTTTGTTCGACTCCTAAATATAATTTAACACCAAAACTACAATACGAACAGAGCTAGACAGCTAAGATTCGGTGCACAGATTCAACACCCACAGTATAGATATCGATAAAATTTTGAAATAAATGCAACGATAGGTTGGTTGTCCATGTGTCTGTACTTTCAGAAATATGTAAAACCGATAGCTCAAAAATGCAATGATTTAAGAGTATCAAATTCGTGTCAATTTTTTGTTTCAATCGGTGGGAAGAGTGTGTCTGAAATCAAACTCAGTTTTCAGATATTTTTGTCCGCATGCCAGGACTTAATCTTTAAAACATTCGCCAAGGATCACACGTCATATTCAATATAAGAGCCAAATTCCCGCCAAAAGTAAATATTTTGCAACTATTGTACGCCAATGTCGTGGAAGTCGTTCGCTGCGCTTAAAGAATATGCGAGAAATTTTCGGTGAGTCTATTCAATCCAGAGACAGAGCCTGACCAAGGCAGGGGCATAAGGGGCAATCATCCCGGGCCAATCATCTCAAAGGGAATATCAGTTTGACAGATTCGGTCAATGTAAGGATGGACATTGCTACAGTCCACAGTCGACCACAACAAATCCTGTCGATACTGCTACGTTCAGTGGTGGCGGGGCGGTCGGCTATACAGAAGAAGAAGTCACACCGAGCCCCTACATCATAGCGGCTCCCAAATAAAATAGAGAGTTTATTTTAAATTTTCTTCTTCTTCAATAATGAAATTCGGCTCTTCATTACTAAAGTAGTAATTCATAGACAGACTCTCCGACAAGGCGCGAAGGCACACAGATTAACCATAAAACTGAATGAATGACCGGACTTCTTCAACAGCAAGACTGGCGGGAACTGTGGTTGAGTCCTAATGGCCATCACCGTCCTCGGTACAACCCTCCCCGTATGAAGTACGTCCAGCCATTGATGGGGGGAGCCCAATTCCCACCTATTAGTGTACCCACAAAGGGTGGCGAGATCCAACAACCATACAGGAAGCATCTCATCTTCAATTACCAGGTCCCCCCCCTTGAGGAATTACTAAAGTAGTAAAGCAGAATAGACCCCAAAAGTTTTTACCCCGGGCCCCTGTTAGGCTAGGTGGGACCATGGATATAGCAAGAAGGTTAACATGGGAACAACCCTAATCTGTTGAGAGGGTGGCTCAAAGACAAGGCTTTAGCGAATATTTTAAACTTTTGGCATTAGAAGGGCAGGAATAAGACGAGAAGAGGAATGCATATATATATAAGGGTATTTATACTTGATAAATCATTGGTTAAGATTTAAAAAAAATAGTTGAACTACAATAAAGCAGTTTGATTCCTAAGTTGCTGAGTGAAGAATCAAATTTGATGGAATATTGTCTTAAACAAACAAAATTACCTATCTCAATCCTTTTCCTCACAAGAACAAGAAGAAAAAATTAATTTTTCGTAACAAGTAACAAATATTTAAGCTTTTTTTAACCCCTCGTATTACTATAATAATAATAATGGCTTTCTTTTTACATTTAGTTATTGTAAAAATTTGATGCATTCGATATATAAATGAAGTGAATATTACTTGTGCTGTCTTCTTAACAAAAAAAATTTCAGGTTTTCAATTCAAGAAAAAAAAATGATACAGATTCTGATCAATATTTCTAAATAGTTATTGATTGAGATATAAAATTCTTTAACAACAATCCAGAATACAGAAATTGCTAATTCTATTTTGCTTTATGTCTGTAATTTTTAGAATAAATTTGGCCAAGAATAAAATTTTCTAGAATTTCGGTTCAAACCATTATTGGGTTAGTTCTTCATGAAATTTGTAATAAAATGTGAAGAAAAAATAAAGTTTAAGTGTAAACGTAAGAAAATTATTTTAAGTTGTCTGCCATGGCATATTTTCAATATTTGCTGATTGGCAGCTGGTAAAATTACTGAAAGCTCAAACTAAAAATATTATGCAGCTGTAAGTTGAAGGCAAATCTCGAATAATCATGGATAATTTTCTTAAAGTTTTATAGAACGGAGTACATCATATTATTGTTTCAGACATTAATAATTTCATTATCTCATTCATAAGCTTTATACTTTTTATAAATTTCTGCAAAATTTTATATAAAAGTATTTATTGAACATTTTTTAAAGCAAAATATATGCATAAAATTTTGTAAATAAATAATTATAATAAGATTATTTCTTTCATTGTACTTTCTTTCGATCTTAAATCCGTCCCGTTTTTTTTTTTTTTTTTTTTTTTTTTTTTTTTTTTTCCGAATCGGTTTCATCAATACAGCTGCCGCCATCTATGGAAACTATCCGAAACTATTACTTTTTTTCAAATTACAACAGCTGAGAATTCATTAATGCGTTCAATTATTCGGAAACAAATCGAGTTTCTAAAACCGTGTAGTAATTTTCTTTTTTAGTAAAAGAAGTAATATAAGTTTATGCTTATTTGTTTTTTTCAATGCGAGCAGTCTTGGCACTATTTGTCTTCTTTTTCTCTTAATGTGTTCGATTAATGAAGAATTAACATAAAAGAGATAATAGTGCTTTATTTCTAAAAGCTTTATAAGCATAAAAAATGCTTATAAGATTTGAAAATAATACAAGGATTATATGATTTTAAAAAGATAAACCACCGTAAAATATTTATTTGGGCCTCATCTTCTAAAAAACGAGTGAAAAAATATTGCTCTAAGAGCATTACAGAAAACCATTTATCAAACACGGAATGAAATAAAATATTCTTATTTTAAAAGAAAATGAAAATGTTTGCATTTATATTAATGAATTCGCAACATTTATTTATTTATTTTCATTGTTTATCTATTATTAATTTGTATTTATTTTTATGAGTTTTATTATTTATTTATTTTTATTTTTCACGCATTTATTTATTTTTACTATTTATTTATTATTATTATGTATTTATTTTTATTTTTTATTATTTATTTATTTATTTTTATTTTTATGCATTTATTTATTTTTATTATTCTAAATTATTTTATTTTTACATTACATTTATTTTCATTATTTATTTGTTTCTATAATTCATTTATTTATTTATTTATTTATTTTACTTATTTATTATTATTATTATTATTATTATTATTGTACACCTTTGCTCCGTAGCAGGAATAAACTTAATTTATTGCCGCACAAATTTTTAATCAAATTAAGAAAATATATAACTGAAATTAATTCAAGTACTTATTCTTAATACACGTTATCATTATGGATAGCACAGTATTGTTATTACGGATGTTTGCTAAACCAAATGATAAATCTATAATAATAAAAGAAAAGTATAAATTATTGACAATATTAAGTTAAGAATGCGTTTTAGAGAAATATTATTTTAAAATATTAAGTTAAATACAATTATTTTAAAGAAATCTTTATTACATTAACATCGAAAATGTTATTTTTTTGCAGACTAATATTCAACATTGGCTGACATTATAACATAAGCTGAAAACGATTTAAAAATATAATTTTTTTTCAAATATATTTTTCTTCGTGTATCATATTTTTTCCTGAACAACTTCACCCCTTTCTCTTTTAAACTTGCAAAGGCAGTTTTTTAAAAAAATATTTTGTCCAACTTAGTTACCAATTTTTTTTAATGAAATATAAACACAGCCTAAAGTAAATTATTTTTATAATACGAAAAATAATTATATTAATCTCAAAATCCAGTTAAAATTTATTTTTTATAACGAAAAAAAAAAAAAGAGAGAGAGAGAGTTTCTAGAACTATGTATTTTATTTAAGGTGTAAATATTCAATAATTTACCGGTATCATTTACCCTTACCAGCTGTTGCCACTTTTTTTGCCATCTAAATAAAGCAACCGTGTTAATAAAAAAAGTGAGCCGAGCTGCTTGTGAAGTTTTTCTTAATAGAGAATAAATGAGCTACGGGTATAAACCCACCTCGTTTCTATTTTTGTCCTAACTCAGCCGGCTGGACCAGGGGTTCTTTTTCTATAGCGCCATTCAAAGCGTGAAATATGGTTATGTTGCAGGTTGCATCGGGCGACAGAAAAACCCGCGCAAAAAGAAAGCCCTCGAAACACTGCAAGCAAAAAACACAAAGGCGACATTCTGCAGTGTTGGTAGGAAAACTACCGGTTATAGTTACACCCAGTTCTAACGAAGTGACCCCCTAAACGTTTCGAAAAAGTTGTCTGAATTCGATTTTTTTTTATATCACTTTACTTTGCTCGTGTTTTTACCAAACGACATTTTTCAATATTTGACGTACCCTTCGACACACTTTATTTTATTGAGGTATAAAAAGAATTGATATTTAACGAGTCTATTTTTTTCTTCTTTTTATTATTTCTTTAAGGGTCGATCATCATTTGCCTTTTTTTTTTTCTTTAAATCTGTCTCATAGGGAATTTTTACTGCCAATAGGGAATTTTGTGGATATTTTTCCGTATTTAAAATTGGATATTTTTTCTTCATACAATGTCGGTTTTCAAACTAACATATGCATCTTTGCGTAGTGTTCTTTAAATGAGGTTTTTCTTTTTAGTTTATTTCTTTGTAGAAGTTATATGAATTCTTTATTTCATTGTAAAATAATATTACATACTTAAAAACCAGAGACAGTGATGTCTCTTATACTTTGTAGCATACTCTCCAATAATGATTATATTTTCCTTCATTTACAAAAAAATTACGAAACTTAGGTTAAGTTGCAAATTTCTTGCATTTTTATTGGTGAATGATAACTAAGAAATACCGATAATTGGCATAAATTTATTATATTTATTGAATTTATCGTGCGAATATATATTTCAAATTCCCTTTTACCGACCAATTATCATAAAATCTTGACATTAAAATTACAGTAATAGTAACGACGATACATAATAATGATAAAAATTTTTTTTAATGAAATCTGCTGTGCATATTTCAATGTATCCTGTCAGAACATCATTTCTTGAACGAACAAGCACCATATGCTCTTGCAAGTTAAATTATATTTTTATTCATTTTAGTGATTTCATTGAATGAGTCCCTTTGGTATTGCAAACGATCCAAAAAAAAAAAAAACTTTGTCTCGTATTTATTGTTTAATAAAAATATCACATTTCCTGTCCATTTCATTTTATATAATCAAGTACTCAAAATGACATTTTTCTAGGTTTTATTTACTGTAGTCATTTTTTATAATCAGACCGTTTGTAAAGGTGATGGCAACGGTTTAGTAAAAGCTTGTTTGTTGAGAGGCTCGTGTAGATAATAAAATTTCAATTTTCCGCTCACGGATTTTTGTTGATGCTTATTCCCAAAATAACATCATGTTCTGATATGATAATAATAGTGATGGTGTACTGCAATAGTGATAACAATGCATAACAAAGGACAAAAAAGACAGTAATAGTTACAAAGATAACATACATTAAAGAATAAAAAATATTTTGAAAGGTGATATTTAATTCATTGGAAAATTGCAATAAGGCAAATAATTTAATCACCAATTAGGCTTAGAAATAACATAAAAATGATTTTTACATTCAATTTTTTATTAAATTTCTTTTTACCGCAGTGTGAGAGCAAAATGGAATCTTGTAAACATTTTGGAAATTTAGCAAACGAATATTTTTTAGAGAAAATAAACATAGCCTTATTAAAAATTCTGTTTTTTTAAAGATATATATGATTGAAGCATTTGAAGTACATCTCGTAATGAATTCAACTGCAATGGAA
Source organism: Argiope argentata (assembly GCA_026289955.1). Classification (NCBI taxonomy): domain Eukaryota; kingdom Metazoa; phylum Arthropoda; class Arachnida; order Araneae; family Araneidae; genus Argiope; species Argiope argentata. The sequence continues at coordinate 535,157 of JAOUZG010039685.1, forward strand.
ACTAAGCAAAAATTTTTACTGGCAATAGGGAAAATTGTATTCAGAAATCCCTAAATAAAGTAAAATGAAGTGAGTTAAAAAATATTGAACTGAAAATTATGACAGTTACTTACTTTTTCCCCCTTCCTTTCACTCACACATACTCTCTCTTTTACCGTAACGGAATCATAATTTTAGAGAGGGGGAGATTTATACAATGATTTCTAATAAATCATAATCAAGAATTCAGCTAAAGTGGTTTCCCTTTCTCGCATACTCTCTAATGAATTTTTCTTGTCAGAGAATGCCTTATTAACGTACAATATTTACAGAATATTAACTGTTTGTATAAATTTAGACTATTTACCGAATCTATCATGTCGGCATTGGCAATTATTTGATGATTAATTCCATTCATGTATTAATAGCATCCAGAAATTGAAGTTGAAAATGCTACCGTTTTTCTCAAACATAAAACTTGGACATAAAACTGTACTTTCCGTCACAAAATCTTAAACCAAAGTTGATATATTTAAATCATTGTGTTTTTGAATAACCACATTTACATGTTTTTGAAAATGAAGACAGATAGACAGGTTAACTTATGGTTGGATTTGCCTCAAAATTTGAAAGATGTCTAATCTTAAAATACCAAATCTGTTCCCTAAATGTTACCTTTCTGGCTTTCATCATTTTCTAATTATCGTGTTATTGAAACAGTCGAACAAAAGGACTACCTCAAAGCAAATTTTACTCAAAATTTGAAAGAAATTTTCAAAGATTTTGTAAATACCAGATACCAAATTCCAAGTGTTTAGTTAAAAGCGTTTTTTGAGTTATCCCTGTCACAGAAGACAGACGGACGGATGTTTTCTAAAAATATTTTTTTAAAGCTCAGGGAGGCCTGAAAGGTGAAGATTCCTCAAAAAGTCACGGATTTGAATTTTTCAATGATTATAAAGATTTCTCTATACAACATATTCTCGGAAGTAAAAAAGGGAATAAAATATGCGTCTCGTGCACAAGGAGGGAAAATATTAACTTTTAGAATAGAGTTTCGATATAAATTGAATCATTTATATCGAAATCTATTCTAACCTATTTATCGAATCTATTTATCTATTTATAAAATTTTGTAGCAAGTTTAAGAAGGATCGCGAATTAATGGCATTTGTTAAAAAATTTAAAATTAGTCTTAGATATTTTTTTAGTTATCATATTTAAATTTCTGGCAAAATTTCTACTGAATTAATTTTCTGGAAACTCTAATTTAGATATGGAATAAAAGTTAGAAGCATTGGGTTCAGTATCAAAAGCCAACTTTTAAATTGCCAGGAATATCACCAAAGAATTCTTGTGTAACTTTGAAAACGGACTTCGTAAAAACAATTTGAAAATTGATTTTGATCCGTAAAGAATATATGGCTTCTTTTTATTTAGCAAGATTTTTTAAATTCAAATTTGTTTTAAAATGATTCTTTAAGATTTATTACTCAGATGTCTAATTACGGATTTACTATTTCTTCTTATAATTCAACTGAGAATGTGTAAAATATTTGATGGTAATGACGGTGTAATCGTATCAGTTTCCTAAAGAAATATTGCGATAACTTATATATATATAAAATCAAACTTAGGTACTTTTTTGTTAGCCAGACGCTAGAGAAAAATCGTTAAATAATGTAGAATTCCGCCAAATTTCTTACAGTGATTTTGAAGAGAAAACTTGCCAAATAATACAGAATTCCGCCAAATTTCTTAGAGTGATTTTAAAGCGAAAAATTGCCAACAGGGCCCGACTTAGCCTAGTAAGGGCGGGGGGCAAAAACTTCTTTGGGCTTCCCTTATGTTTCATTACTTTAGTAATGAAGAAGATTCATTAAAGTAGGAAACGTAAAATAATATTTATATTCGATTTGGTGGCCCCCATTTATGTGGGAGCCGGGTGCAATTGTCTCGTATAAACCTGCCTTAATGAGGCCCTGATTGTCACATAATACAGAATTCCGCCAAATTTCTTACAGTGAATTTAAAGCGAAAAATTGCTAAATGATACAGAACTCCGCCAAATTTCTTACAGTGATTTTAAAGCGAAAAATCATCAAATAATGTAGAATTCCACCAAATTTTTTGGTGATTTTTTTGGGGCGTCCGGCTGACGAAAAAGTACCCAAATTTAATTTAAATTTAATATAATTAATAAAATAAAAAGCAACGAAAGTCATTATCAGAAATACTGCTCTCTTTCTAATACTTCCATACATTTTTCCTCCAAGGAAAAAAATTATATATTCCTCTTTTTTCCTTTTCTGAGAAATAATTATTTTTAAAGGATTTTATATTTCTTAAATTTTAATTTTTTTAGATATCTATAACAAAGAAAGCTCTATCAAGACTTTTGATGATATAAAAAAATAAATATTTTTTTCCCTTTTATTTCTAATGGAATAAGTTTTTTTTATAGTTTATAAATTCTACATTAAAATTTTTTTAAAAATTGCTTCAGAATTTTTGTCTTGTGCTCCTTTTTTAATCAATATAAATTAGAGATTAAATGTTCTTAAAATTTAGTTTATTTATTAATTTAAAGTATTCTTCATTATAATATCGTTTGGGGTCTGTAATAAATTTTTATTTCAGTTTTCATAAACTTTGATCTCTGACCTACTTAGAAAAAGTTAATTCACTTTATTCTGCTTTTATAAATGGATTAAAAATAAGATTTATGATTAATTTAAAACTAAAACTGATTTTTATTTGCCATGTTTTTGTTACAGCGGATTATTTTATATTATTTTAATAAAATAAAAAAAAACATTTGAGATTTTTAGACTGGCATATAGTTACTTTAAAAATGTAATGAAAAAAAGTTATGTGGAATTTTAAATCTAATTTTTAGATGTTTTATAATTATTTTGATTTTTTTACATTTAAAGTTTGTTTACTGTCTAGTAGATGGCGCTGATACAGAGGCATTCACAAGTTTATTTTAATAGCATTTATATTTAAATGACAAGCCAATTGGACGTTAAAAAATATTAAACTAATCCCTTTGCTAAAAATAACAAAGAAGTTTTTTATTATTTGAAATTGAAAAAAGAAATAGAAAATTATTAACTTTAAGAAATATTTTTATATATTAGTGGACAAAACATTTGAATAAATTGGAAGCTAGATTTTTAAATTCATATGTAAAAATTACAATTAAATTAAATACAAACGAACAACGTTACATGCAGTTTATAACCAGTGCATAATATTGATATATTTTTAATGATCTAGCCAGAACTTGTCATTCTTAAATCACCGAGTCACGAATTTTCTTTTTAAAATGTGAATGATAGTTGTGAAGAAATCGCTGTTGTAATCATTTCCTTATTCTTAAGAATATTTTTATAAGCAGACAAGAACCTGTAAATATTCGATTAAGGTTATTCAAAAACCATTGGACAAATGTGTTACAGTGGATTCCTCAATAATGTAATATTATATGTCATAAAAAATGCTTACGTTGAAAAAGAGAGCATTTACTTTTCATCTTCAAATAAAAAGTAAATAAGTGATCAATTTTAAAAATTACTTGAGAGTTGTTCTTTATCATGTCAGAGCATGATATTATTTCAGGAATGAGGTTTGTGGCGTCAACAAAAGTCCGTAGGTGAGAAATAAAAATTTTATTATCTGCACGAGTATCTCAAAAAAATCAACTTTCAATAACATGTTGCCATTGTATTTATAAAAGCTCCGAATAAAAAAATAAGTTAAACCTACAGCAAATAAAACCTAGAAAAATATCATTTTGGGCATGCGATTGTATGAAATGAAATAAATAGGAAATGTGACATTCTTTTAAACAATCAATGCGAGACAGTTTTTTTTTTCAATGATCGTTTGCAATACTAAAGTGACTCATTCAATGAAACAATTAAAATGAATAAAAATATAATTCAACTTGCACTAGCACATGGCGCTTGGTCGTTCAAGAAATGATATTCTGACATGATGCATTGAAATATGCATATCAGATTTCATTTTAATCTTTTTTTAAATGGAGGTAGAATCATTTAAAAATACACAAACAAGATAAATGGCCGAAAATACAGATTTTTATCCTCGTCCTTATTAGCGAAAAAAGAAAGGAGGAAAATTTTGCTGTATTTTGAAATATCGACTCCAACCATTTCTAATTTTTTTTCATGATTTTAAAAGGGAATATAAAAGTTTTAAAATTGCTTAAGTGATTACTGTTTACAGCAGCTATTTTTAAAAGCTTCTGTTTATTACACAGCAAAGGCCGATTTTATATTCCCTTGGAATCATGAACAGCAATGCGACCTCTCTCAACAATGGGGATGTCGTAATGGAAAACAATCCTAACATTAAGCCTATTTTTAACCATCAAAAGATATACATCATTCAGGCATCGCTGAACGCAGCGTTCAATTGGCGGCTATTATTTCCTTGGCGTGTTAAAAGGCGAAGGAATGAAATAATGTGATCCAACATATTGTTTGAGAACTCCACCTTGTAGGAATATGCTTTTCTATGGGTGGTAACTAATATGCTGTTTTTGTTTACTGGAATTGCTCGTTTCCTTTCCTTTTTTATTGTATTATGTGAAACTAGTTTTGAGATATAATTTCTTGGAAAAGTTGTTTTCTATGAAACCATTGTGAACAGGTTTAAATAGAAAATAGATTTCACAGCTTTTCATCAGAATAATAAAACAATAAACAATCAATTTTATTTGTTTTTGATTAATTAAATATCTTACAATTCTTATTTTAACGACAGTTTACATCATTTTATTATCCAGTAGCATTTGAGAAAATATTTACCATTGGACAGTAAAAACTAATTTATATTTATAAAACACATATATAAACACTCATGTGACTAATAAGTTAGTTATTACAGCATAGTTCTGATACTTTAATTTCTATTTATCTATACCTAGTTTATCATTTGAATTGTAATTAATATTTATCTACTAATTTAATAACTTTTAATGCAAATCTCAATAGCCAAAACTTTGTAAGATATTTTAGGAATGGTTTTTTGTTGCTTAGTTTATTTCATTTCCAGAAGAATGTAGTAGTTTATGAAGTAGTCTGGGGGTGGTACAATATTTTCCCTACCTCTTTTGTCGTCAGTATTTTAGCGTATATATATATACACCACATTTGGCTTTGAAAAACAACATACACTTTCCAATTCTTTTTTTCTCCATAATCTTTTACTACTGGATTCGAGATACATTTATATTTCTCTAAAACAATGTTTGATTAGATGTAATACTCTAGAAAAACTGATTTATTAAGTTGTTAAATGGTTAATTTTTAAATATCAAAAGATGGGACGTAGAATAATAATAATAATAGTAATAAATAATCCTATTTGTGAGCAATCAATCTTTGTGTTTTCTTTTGAAACTTTTATAATTAAACAATGTGATCTATCAGCTTTGATTTTTTATTCAGTAAGATTTAGAAAACATTTCTTATGGTAAGCTACGAGTAGATTATACGAAAACTAAGTCGTCATTACATTCCTGTTGTATAATAATCTGAACTTGCTAAACTTTTAAATCATAATCAAGACATCAAACTATCAAACATCATTTATTTGTAATTTTTTCTTTATTAGAGTTCACGAATTCAAAAAAGACCTCTATCAAAATTTATTTTTTATTCTTTATTCTTTAATCTTTTGCACTCCGACAAATAATTAGATGCAATTTATTCACCCAATACAAAGATTTGTTTATTGCTATGAAAAATAAATATACATAATTCTTTCAAGTCGAATTTCGTTGAAAAATTTATCTACATCTTTTAACCATTATGTAGGCACTTTTAATAATAAATTTGAAAAATAAATAAATTAAAGTTAAAAATGATGCATAGTCTTGAATAATGAGTTAGAGGCACCAGAGGAAAAGGGCTAAAATTAAGAAAATATTTCCTTTGTTGAATTCATAAAAAGAACCATCGAACATTAAACAAATATTGCTTTTTTGATAGATGATCATGTGAACTGGTTGAGTTTCCAGTTCACAATCATGGGCAAACTAAACAAAGATCTTTTTTAAAGTTTTTATGACATTCACGAATCCTAATAATTCCCCAAGCAATTCTCCGTTTTTTTTTATTTGTTACTAAACCTCTTTCTGCGTAAGCATGAATAAAAGGTGTTTTTTCCCTATTCCATGTCAATGACTTATTTTTAAATTTAGGAATTTCATCAATTTTTAAGAAAAGCGATATAAAAACATTTTCAAATACATAAAGATTTTTTCAGGAAGGCAGCTCATTTTGAAAATTTGAACGCAACTATTTATAAAGTTATTCTTTTAAATAAAGGATATAATATGTAAGTTACGTAAATAATAACGAAAATTATTATTCTATGTTGTTGCTGCAAGCGCGCTGATGGCTGTCAGCGATTTTAAGCCGAATGAGCGTCTCTTGTTTTTGAATAGCGCCAACTAGGGCCAAGGGTACGACTTAGCTACACACCCATCACATTTGCTTGCACGGCCTATTTTTACAAGGGGCACACCTCACAGATAGTAAACGGAAAAACAACTATGCCCGAACCAGGACTCGACCCCGAAACACTCAGATATTGTTATTCTATTGAATATACATAATGTTGTTGTTGTTTCTTGCCATGGACAGGGCCTGACTAAGGCAGGGGCATGCGGGGTAGTTACCCTGGGCCCTCACATAAATGGGAGCCTTGAAATCGAACATAAATATTATTTTAAGTTTCCTTCTATAATGAATGTTCTTCATTACTAAAGTAGTGAAGCAGAGGGGCCCCAAAGAAGTTTTTGCCCCGGGCCCCAATTAGCCTAAGTCGGGCCCTGCCCATGAACAAGCTCGCTGAGATAGACAGCGATTTAAGCGTATTTTTGTAGTAGAGCCAACTTGGTCCAAGAGCACGACTTTTGCTACTCACTCATCACATATTTGCTTGCACTGCCCCTTTTTACAGGGGTGCACATTCTCACACCTTACAGACAGAACACAGAAGAACAACCATGCCGGAACAGGGACTTTATTCCGGGACGCCAAGAACACTGGGAAGACGTGCTACCCCTATGCCACAACGCCGGCGGATGCATAATGAAAGTAATTATTATTACCATTATTATTATTATTATCTTCTTAACGTAATGTCCCAAGATCAAATGCTTGCAATTCTTGAAGCGAAATAAATAAGAATACGGGACTTTCTGAGGCATATTTTTTAAAAAAAATGTTGGAAAAAACCACAGGGTTTTTTTTAAAAAAAATTTCCGTATATTCTCTAAGAAATATATATGTTTTTTTTATTATCTACATGCCATTTGCTAATAAAAGTGCTTATCATCGTGATATTTTATTATTGGTGCGATACCAATGCAATTAGTAAACATGCCCGAGAGCATCGAAAGGTCGTTTTGGACCTCTTTTTGCTGTTACTTATTGCGCTTGCCGTGGACAAGCCCCTTGCTGATACAGCTGCAGATTTAAGACGAAAAGAGCGTCTCTGGTTTTTGGAGTAGCGCCAACTAGGGCCAAGAGTACGACTTAGCTACACACTCCCCACATTTGCTTGCACAGCCCCTTTTTACAGAGGGGCACACTCACACACCTTACAGATTGCCCGAACCGGGATTCGAACCCGGGACGCCCAGAATATGAAGAAGACACGCTACCTCTGTGCCAGAAAGCAGGCGGGTCACTTTTTTCTGATCTATTGAAACCAAAATTAAACACCTATACATACTATCATTATAAAACTACACACCAAATTTTATTTTTCATTGCATTTCTGAGTTGTCATGCTAACTTGTTTGCAAAAGTACAGATACAACGGATATTCAAGGCCTTGACGGATTAGGTACTGAATTTCATAGTTATTTACATTGGATAAATCTATGAATGAAATTTTATCCATCCAGCTCTTTTCGTTTTATAGCTATCATGTAAATTTATAATGGCTCAATCGAAGAAATAGCCATCCTTTTTGAATAAGAGTAACTCAAAATTTGATAGAAATATACAAATTTTGTCAACTATTATATACCAAATAATAACCGTCTAACAGAAACATTTTCATGTCAGCATTTTCTTTTTCAGACAGATTTAATTTCAAAAAATTTTCTTTTAGAAATTTTTTTGAATTTTCGAGGGGGGTGGTGGAAGAGTCGAGATTCGTTACATTCTCGAATATAAATTTTATGATTACCACAACTCTTTCGTTTTGCTTATGGGATCGCAGTGATTTGATCGTAAAGTATCGGTTAATGAATCTTAGGGTTTGAATTTCGAAACTCGATTCTACCAAAGAACCGTCGTTTAAGGAGGTCTGTTGTATGCTAAACCTGTCAGGGCCAAACGTCTGCCCCCTGTCGTGGAAAGGTGATACCAGCTGAGGTATCACCCTCGTCGAATGACGCGATTAAAAATTACGAGGTCTTTCTCAAAATAGCCCTTGCCTAACTTTACAATGGGACTTTAAAATAACTAAACTGAACTAGTTTATATCTCGTATATAGTAAAGTAAAAAACATGTAATTATTGAACTTGTTCATGTAATAAATGAAAATAAACTATAAGAGTCATAAATACTCTAGAGAGAAACGTAATAATATAGTAATCGTTAAAACGATTATTTCAGTATTAAAATAAATCTGTTAGCAAATGAAGATATTTTTTTATTCATGTTTAATTAATAATATTTATCTCCTGAGCCATCGATCCTATAACAGTGTTAAGTGCCACACAGTGTCAGTGTTAAATTACTTTTTTAATAAATTCTTTTGAAAAATTGACTTTTTTCCATAACAAATTTAAATATTAAACTACCTTGTAATGACAATAATATAATCCGAGATTAATGAAAATAATTATCCATTTATTTATTAAAAAATTACTTCCTTTTTATAACTATAAAAATACATCGCCATATTACAACCTTATTTCATCACAAGATATTTGAATGTCTTTCTGTCTCAAAAATGACATCAGTGAAAAGGATTCTATCTTCATTCGCTTAAAAAATAATACTTTTCTTCTCAACAAATTAGAATAACTTTTTATCTCTTAATGCCATCAAAGTAATAAGGCCTTAATTACAACATTTCTTTAAAAACATTGACAGCATTTCTTCAACTATTCTGGAAGATCGTGTTTTTAGCAGTGACGTTTGTCCGAAAGGGAAACTAACCTGACAAAAGAAACTGGTCTTGACCGTGACGTTCGAAAACGGGTTCCCGGGAAGACATTCTAACATTCCACCTCAATGGTCGGAGGACCCCGTTTTCCTTCCGGCCTCACCTCGCGCAACCCCATCATTTCGGTCATTTGGTGGAAAATAAAACCGCAGAACGCAATTAAATTCCTTGGCAAACCGAGTTTAGTTGTACGTAAATACTTTAAAGCAAAATCGTTTGATTCCAACGAAAATGTCTGGTTCCACAGTGATAAATTTTACAGTTAATGAAACGTTAAGTGCACAGTTATAAGAACTATTCCAATTAGAAAAGATTACAAATCTTAGGAATTGAAGATATTTGTTAGTATTGAAAAATATAAGAATAATATATATTTTTTAATTCTATAATACTTAATTCATTCATTGGTAATATGTAATTACAACCATAATCTTAAAATGTTCGAAATAAAATAAACAAAATGGGCTGTTTAATGTATATAAAAAATGTAATTAAAATAGTGATTTTTTAAAAAATTTTTATAATACTTGGTAAATTGGTAATATAATTTTTTTTAATTTTTGAACTACTTTGATTTGTTTAAATACTTTCGTATGTTGTATCAGTAGTGATTGTTGATTCTTATATTTTAAATTCTAAATTCATTCATGGATTTAATTGATATAAAACGTATTCAAGGCAAAAAAACATTAGAAAATTTTCTCTTTAAAAAAATACAATAGATATTTAAAATTTTATTTTGCAGAGCTTAAATTAAAAATGCTAATTGGGCATCTAAAGGATTTAATTATGAAATTTAAATACTGTTTTTAAAAATTATTATACTTTTAGTTATTATTAATACCATGCATTTACTGAAACTATTTTAGTAAAATGATTATTTTGTTTTATTTATTAATACTGTTTAAATATAAAAAATTGTTTAAAAAAACTCTTGAAAATTTATTCTTAGATACAATTTTGAAAAGTAGAATATTTCAATAGAAGCTTTTATAATGATCTCATCAGCTTAAAAAATGTTTTCTTTTACATTTGTAAGATGCCCAGTTCATAATAACATAAAAACCATTTTTCTTTTTTAACATTCACAGCATTTAGTATATAAAAATTAAATAAATCACATCAAAATATTTTGTTAGTTAACTTATAAAATATTTTACTTTTATTTGGATTTATTGAATATAAATGAAATATTTTTTTTTCTTTCGTCTATATTGATGATATACCTCAAATTTATTCTTTTTTTCCCACTTTCCTTTTACCTGATTCTTGGCTTAACTCTTTTCTCTTTATTTGAGAAGACAAAATTAAACGAATACATTATAAATTATAAAATAAGGTAATTTAGAATACAGTTCTAACAATAATTCAGCCGAAGACGAATAATTCCAAAATAATAATAAAAGTAAGAAAATAATTAGGAATAATTCTAAAGTAAATGGAAATCATTACAAAATAAATAAAAATTGATTCTATAACTTTTCGAACAATATTTGTAATAATTTTACTGTCAAGGGAAAAAAAAACATTTCATTCAGAAAAAGAATTGTTCTTACCTTTACTAGAACCCCTTTAAAAGATCCATCATAAATAAAAAACTAGAAACGACAAAGACCGATTTACATTTATCACGCAACCATAAATGTAACAATAAAATATTAAATATAAATATTATTCCAATTAGCCATTATCAACAGTCAAAATAAGACAGAATGTCTAATAAGATTAAATTTTTAATGAAAAAAAGTCGTCTGACTTGCATAGCGATGTGACGATGCCAATAAAAGTTAAATCTTTTAATACTTTGAATTTCCATATACTGTGAAAAGAAGGAAAGAGGGAAAGAGAATTTTAGGTAATTATTTTTTGGATTAATTGTTAAAGATCGAATAGTTTGTAGGCCATGCGGGCACAGCGTTGGAAAAAAAGGAACGCAAATAGAGAATTCTCAGCGTGATATTACTTAGATTTTTAGGTCAGGCTTAGCATACAATGAAAATGTTATTTAGAATTCCTCAACGAAAACTTACTGTGGAGCTATTCTTCAAAAGATTTTTAAAGACAACCTGAATCTATTTTGGAGAATTAACTTTTAGACACGAAATTTCATTTATTACTATTTTACAAGAAATTATTTTATCAAAAAATCTTTAAAAAAATTGTGTGCATTTAGGTTTTTTAAAAAAAATTTTCATTTTATTACTAGATGATCGTGCGTTTTAGAAACATTTTTCTTGAATTAAATGTTTCTGATATTCACATCTAAAAACGAATAAATAAAACTTATATCAAAGTGTATTTTTCTCTCGATATTTATAAAACATTTGCATTTGAATCAATTTGTGTATATTACAGTAGTTTTTCAGTATTCAGAATTAGTTATTAAGATAGTACTAGTAAAATATACTTGTCAATTACAAGTTAAATATACAGTTATACCAGTATATAAGTAAAATGACAGATGAAAGTACTTATTATTTTTATTTAAATGTTTTTTCATATTAAGTGTTCATCACTTGCAAAATTTTTCTAATTAACAAAACTATCCGAAAGCCGATTTCAACTGTTGAAAATTATTGCAAAAAAAGGGAAAAAAACTCTAATATTCTAAATATACTACTGTGACGATTTTAAAATAATTATTTCTAAAACTTGATCTGTTATTTATCAGATATATAAAAAATCACAATCGTGAATCAACCACGTAATCGTGGATATCAGTTTATTATTGGAGTATTCAAAATAAACATATATTGCTAAATTATTACATACTGAACTACCTTTTAAGTAATAATTACTTTTGGAAAAAGTACAGGTGAATTTTGTTCCCAGCAAACTTTTTATATGAATATATGAATCTTAGGAATGTTATGCTTAGTTTTTATGTAGTTATCTTTATAGATTTTTTCCTCATTTTAAGTTTGCTGTTTTAAGTTTTCTATAAAATACAAATATTTTATTTCGAAAAGCATTCATTACTTTTGATTGCCACAACTATTTTGGAATCTTAATAGATCGGTGTTTATAGAATATAGATCTTTATATAGTTTTTCACTTATGACTTTAAGCGATGCACCATCGAATACTTATGACATTATAAGGAAGCTTTGAAATATTTGAAAAACAAGAGCAAATTATGGTGAAAGTTAAACGATTTAATAGAAATATTCCTTTAGTCTGTAATGTTGATTCCTGTATTAAAAAGATTTTGTTTGATTAGTTTGTTAATTACATACAATGAACAAAAAATAAGATTAGTAGGTATACTTTGGAAAAAATCTTCAAATTTACAGAGATATTTGTATTTGTTTTCCAGATTTATATCCGTTATTAATGAAAGTATGTCAGCGAAGATATAATGATGTTCGAATAATTGATATTTAAGAATTTTTTTTTATCTAATAATAATCATGCACAGAGCCTACCATACTCAGCTATAAACTTTTCTTAGAACTTTATCATTGTTCTTTATTAACTTCCGATGTATGTGCTTTCTTTAGTTGTAACTCAACGATATTCTAAATAATCTGTTATCTTTCTCCAATCACAATACTCGATTCTTAATTCATTTCATCTCCTTCATTGGAAATATGCCGATTTCTTTGAATGGAATAATAGCATTGCGTCAGGGGTTCAAAGTCCATCAACAATAGAAAGTAATAACAAATACAGGAATAAATTAGTAGATGAATTTATAAAAGATTGCACAATCGAATTATTTTAGAGGATTGGAATTTTTATTTCGTCCTGCGCATGTGCGAAATAGACCCTTACTGAAGTAATGACGTTTGCAAAAATGATTGTTAATGGTCTAGAAAAATATTATCTTTTAACTATATATTTCAATTTATTAAAAATAATGTTTCAAAAATTGCTTGAAATAATAAAACTAAGTATTTAATATTTTTTTTAAAAATAAAATTGTATTAAATGGGCCAGACGTTATTTTTGATTATAAATAACGAAGCGAGATATTTAATTGGATATTTTTTGCATGAATGAATATATTTATTTGTGTGTTTAAAGGTAATTGTTGTTAAGATTAATTTTTTTGCTCTTTTTGTATTTCTAAGCTTCATCTTTGTGCGTTTTGTAATTTTATAAGAAGCACTTATAGGGAAATTTATCAATTACAACATAGTTCATGCAGTGTGGATACTCAAATTGAGGTTCAATAATTAATTTTCAAACATTTATGGAGAAATAAATAATTTCAGTCAATAAAATATCTTACATAATGTAAAATGTAATAAAATTATATAGCTATATAAAATTATAATTCTGTAAAAAACAGAAGTATAATTTTATATAGCTATCCGGATTTATTAGTCATATTTAGTGCATAGTTCTTGAGATAATATTTAAAAAAATTCGCAGTTTTGTGATTAAAATTGGTAACCTTATGAAGTTTTGAAGATTGTTTTTTAGATGATTTTATTCTGTTTCAGAATTTTCCAAGAGAAAAATTTGAAAATAGAATTAACGTGTTTCATTGAGACGATTTATTGGTTTAAAATACTTAAATAAAATCTTCACGACTTGACAATTTTTGATCAAAGAAAAATTGATTTTTTTAAACATGTTACAGTATAAAGGAAATTTTAATAAAAAGGACTAAGATCGAAGGTTTTTAAGCATTTGGATTAAGTAAGTTTCTTCAGAAATATATTGATTGATTAAACAGCTTAAAAGATAAATATTTACGTCATTTTAGCATTTTTTCTCATGGAAATATTGCGATATCTAATATTTCAGCAATCTAATTTCTATCATATATTCCGATAAAATAAAATGACCTATTAAGTTACGAATACTGTTCCTTATTAATTTTAAAAAATATTAAAACTTTAATTTTTGAAAATTGAAGTTTTAATATTTTTAAAATTAATAAGGAACAGTATTCGTAACTTAATAGGTCATTTTATTTTATCGGAATCTGAATTTATTGAATATCATCGTTTTTTTTATTTTTTATGTAAGAAAATAACAACAAAAAGTAACAGTTTCCATAAAAAAAAAATAACAATTCAATTTTATCTGTCAAAGAAAAAAAATCCTTTAAATCGCTTGCTTTCCGCATAATTTGAATATCGTCTGCGTTAATGCTTTCATTTATTTCTTTGTTTATAAAATTATTTTAATGCAAACGATAAAACATTGGATATTTTAAACGTTTTCATTTATAATATATTTATGTACAAACTAATAAATTAAATTAACAAATCAATTCTTAAATTACTGATTAGATTGTAAAAGTATGACTGGGGTGTTACTGTGTCTTGTTTTTCATGCTTCGCAAAAATGTTTGCATTTCTTGAGTCGTTAAATTTTTTAACTTTTTATTCTATTCAAGCGTCGTTAGATTCATCAAAAATATTTTAACTTAAATATACTTATATCTTCCCATGGTCAACAGCTTGATCTGTTTTTCTTTTTCTTCCCCCCCCCCCTCTCTTATTGGTTGAAACCAGTTATTTTATAAGAAAAAATTTCTGTATTTTTTTTATTCTTATGAAATTGCCTTGATTTTTCAAAATCTAACTTTTAAAATGATAAAACTATGATTTAGTGCATGACGTAAATGACTTGTTTGAAAAAAAAAATCGGCAAAAGTGTAAAATGTATCCATGTTTAAAAATTTAAAAGTCACAGTTGACAAGCTGAGCGAGACCATTTTATAACAGGATTTGAATTTCAGAAACTTGTTTGGAATGTTTGAAAACGTTTTATTTATTTATTTATTTTTATTCTTTTTTTTTTGAGTAATGCAATTTTTATGCTGGAATCCTTTTTGTAAATTACATGATGTTTATTAAAAATCACCCAAACGTTGAATTTACAGCAGTAAAATTTGACACATATTCATTTTCTAAGCAATATATATTCTCATTAAAAATTTTCAAAACTTTAAATTGATTTTTCATTATTTTAAAAGTTATGTCGAATCACTTTTTTACTAATAATTTTAGACTTATTATCACAAAATATCGCATTTACATAGCTTTAAATAAATGCAAAAAAAATGTTTTTCAATTATGCTCTTATTTCTAATTTTATTAAATTTTTTAAACGTATTTAAAAACAAGTTGCAACAATGCATTTTGTCGTTATGATGAAATATAAAACAAATTCGTTGATTTGTCAAATTTTTCTGCTTGTTTATTAGCCAGTGTTTATGTAAAAATAATAAAAAAAATGTTAAAAAAATCGGTTCTCTTTGATCGTTAACTTCACTGAGACAAGAGATTCGAGGTGATTTCTGGTTTTTTTTCAATTACTTTTTATCATGTCAGAACATGATATTGTTTTAGGAATGAGGATTTGTGGCGTCAACAAAAACCCGTAGGCGATAAATTGAAATTATTACCTGCACGAGCGCCTTAAAAAACCAGCTTTTAATAACGCGATGCCATCCTATTTACAAAAGCTCTGATTTTTTAAAAAAATAAGTTCATGATTAAAGCAAATAAAATCTAGAACAGTGTCATTTTGAGCACGTGTTAATATGAAATGAAATAAATAGGAAATGGGATATTTTTTTAAAACTATCAATGCGAGACAAAGTTTTTTGGATCGTTTGCGATACTAAAGTGACTCATTTAATGAAACGATTAAAATGAATAAAATTATAATTTAACTCGCACGAGCACGCGGTGCTTGGCCGTGCAAGAAATGATGTTCTGACATGATGCATTGAAATATGCATAGCAGACTTCATTTTAATTTTTTTATTTATTCTCTTAAACAGCTGCGCTTTGAATTGTTTACTAGTAATAGACAGCTATCCGGTTCTCCCTCTATCCAAAATATTTTGTGTACTGTTTTGCAATGTTTATGCTATTCTTCTTCACATTCAGAAACGAAATGTGGCGAGATTTCCAGAGATGCAGATGTTATCACATCTGTCCAGATCGTTTGATTTTACAAATGCAGCTGCGATTAACAAATGTTTATAGAATGGATATTTTCTCTCAACTATGATTTGGAAAACGATAACAGTGATCAGATTCAAATCAGAACTACACTGGGCCCGCTAAATAAGGAAATGGGGCTCATAATTTAATATTTACTATTGTTTTAATAATTATTTTCATATATATCAGCGATCTTGTACTGGATATACGATATATTAAATATGCTTCCTTAAATGAAAATATATTCAATAGCTTTTCTTTGTGTATGCCTTTTCTTTGATATAATTTAAAGCAAATTTTTAAAAATAAAATAAATTGAGATGAATCAATCCTAGAAGAAAATTATGCTATGATATTTTAGATTAGAATTCCAAATATATATTTTTTAGCTTTTAAGTAGAGGTTTTTCTAGTTCAAAGGATACCTTACTATCTGTAATTTTGTTTTGTGAAATCGATTCTTATGCTATATATAGTTCAATATTTTACTTATAATTCAAGATTTAATACCTTAAAAATACAAAATTAGCATTTTTTAAAATTATATTTCGCGAACATGTATCTAATGTATAATTTTGGATTACAGAAAAAACTGTTTAGTTTTGGATTATAGTTCGATAACATTCACTTATATATTATGTCGAAGTATTTAATTTATCGAATGGAGAGTATCACATTTTTATTAATATTTCCATCCAGCTCATTTAAAATTGTAAATTTTCATAAATATTTTTTTACATTGATTCATTAATAATTGCATCATTTTTAAAATATGAGTCACGTAAGATATGTTTTAAATCAATACTTATGATCACAAACAAAATCGAAAAGAATAATAAAAAATATGAAAAATTTTCATAACAACTTTCTTTTATTCAAAATATTTAATATTGATTGTGAAAAATAATTTTAAAAATCCTCAGATGCAAAACTGGTTTTATATTTATTGGTAACTGCTTTAAAATGAATTTCTTTTTATTTGTAGCCAGTTCATTGTACATTTTAATAATATTTTTTTATTATTTCTGTGACTTGATATAATTTTTCTAACACATATCAGATAAATAATTTTCTAAGAAGGCATGGATGTCGATGGATTTAATTTTGAAGAGGACTATCAATACATTTCATTTACTAAGTTTTTTTATATTAATTTTATTGCTTACTAGTCGCCTTTGGCGACCAGTCGGTTCGCCAATATTAATGCCGACTAAAGGGTTAAATCATTTTTAATATAACTTGATCTCATTATAAGTTTTTCAGCAAAATAGTTTTAAGCTTCAAATTTTGACAGTCATATAATTCACTTATACTATTATGTAGGCTTTAAGCAGTCCTATCTTTGAAGTCCGCATCTCTCTCTGATTTTCTATCAGTGCACGTGAAATTCACTTTTAAATTAAATTGAAAATGATGAAACTTCAATTAATATAAAGACCTCTTTACTCAATCTAAGCATGTCTTTAAATAAAACTAAGAACTGAAAGCAGAATATTCCGACATTGAATTTTTATGTTCAATACAGAAATTGAAACATTATAAAGTTTTTTTTTTTTTATAATTTATAAGATCTCAAGGAATTATTCAGAAAAAATTTCACAGGTTGATTGAAACCTTCAGTTTTTTATTTTATTTTTAGATGTATATAAATGCTTTCAATAATATTTTTTTAGGTTTATAAATATACTTCAAAAAATTATAGTTTAAATTCCTTTGGTCTTATAGATTCATATTTGTAAAATATTCTTGATATTTCAACTTCTAAATAAATAAATAAGCATTTCTATCTTCTTCAAATCTGGGTGATTTATTCAGTACTGAATACTGCAAGTTTAGAACAATCATCATTATTATAATCTAGACCAATTATTCTAGATTAACTCTGATTGGCTTCTTTGATATCTTGATAGCGTAACCTAAAACCGCCAGTTTATATCGAATAGTTATGTTAAAATTTTCATAGATCGATCAGCTTTGATGATTGATTTAGTTGATTGGAATGCCATTTTTTTATTTAAGGACTTATTGTCTCAAGAATATTTTGTTAAATATGATTCACAGAGCAGATGATGCATGTAAAAATTTAATTCATCAGCACTTTTTTCCCTAAATCTATAATTATATATTTCACTTGGACAAATGGCTAAGAGATTTATATCTCTCCCCAAAAAATTAAGAAATTAGATGTTTCGCACCGATTACAGAAGATGCCTTGTAGATGTTAAGCCATATTTGCCTTAAATAAAATGGTTTTATTGTATTAGGAATATGTGTATAGTAAAATATCATAGAAAACGTTTCCATCCATTTATTTTCCAAAAAATATCATGTTTCATATTTGTTTCATTTTATACAGACACGTGCCAAAAATGACATTTTTATATGTTTAATTTGGAATGATAGTTGATTTATTTTTTCTCGTGAGAGAACATGATATTGCTTTGTTTAAAAAGTTTTGATGTCTCCGAAATATGGGGGTAAAAATTGTTTTATATGCTTTTACAAATTTTGCATTGTTAATTATTACGTATGCTTGTTTGAAAGAAGATGCGTTTTCACATAGCTGACCTACTTTTACCAGTATAGCTTTAATATTAAGTTATTTCGTTGAAAGAAGATGCGTTTTTATTTCCCATGATTCATTAAAATGCGGAGATAAATTACAATCACGAAGGCGAATTCTTTGATTTGCCCAAAATATCTTCTTTACATAAGTAAAAGTAACAATTCAGAACATTTCTTATTGTTTTAAAAATTTAAAAAAAGAATGAAAAAATATGTTACTACTACTGATTATCAATTGCTTTTTATTCGTCGTTTTTTTGAAATGACGTCATTTTCAAAGTACGTTTAAGATTTCTTGCTTTTAAATAATTAATCTCTCTCTCAGGAGATTATCGTTTGGTGCTTTTTTAAAAATTCTTTTTCAGTTTTAACTGTCGCACTTTTGTAATATATTTTTACTTTGTATTTTTATTTACTTTAATTCTTTAATGGAATTGTTAATTTTGATATCGCAAACGATCAAGAAAATTTTTCTCTTGCACTTACGGTTTAAAAAATATCACATTTCCTATTTGTTTCACTTCATATAATCACGTGATGAAAATTGTATTTTTCTGTTTTATTTTTAGTAATAATTAACTTTTTTTAAAATCAGAACTTCTGAAAATGTGATGGCAACATTTTATTATAAGCTGTTTTTTTTTTTTTTTTGTGAGCCTCGAGAAGATAAAATTTTAAATTTTATTTATTTATTTATTTTTGCGAAATAAATTGTTGAAAAAACCCGATTAAATTAAATGTTTAAAAATTCATTAAAAATAAAGTTTTAATTCGTAGGTCAAAACATTAGTATCATTGAAAAGCTAATTTTTTTTAGCTTTAACATGATGCAAAAATCAATTTTGCGCTGTAATATTTTCAGAAGTTATGGCGAAAAAACGTTAAAATTTGGCTTATTTTTTAATTAATTAATTAAAAATTCAAAAAAAAGGCTCCGAGGTGCATATTCCCGGCACCCAAGGTATACATATACCAAATTTGGTAGCTGTAGGTCGAACGGTGTGGCCTGTACGTCGCCAACACACACACACACACACACACACACACACACACACACACACACACACACACACACACACACACACACACACACACACACACACACACACACACACTGTGCTTTATTATAAGTAAAGATAAAGATTTTCTCTATAGCATTCCTCAGTATTTAAAAAGAATAAATGCCTTTAAAGGGAAACAAGGTAAAAATGAATTTCCTTATATTTGTAGTTGGTTGGTTCATGGGGCATTTAATAATATTTTTTATCATTCCTGTGACTTGTCATAATTTTTCTAACACATATGAGATAAATAACTTCCAAAGAAAGCATCGATGTCTTTGGATTTAATTCTTGAAGAGGACTATCAATATATTTCATTTACTAAGTTTATTATTATTTTTTTTGTTCCCCATCTTCACTATAGTAGGCCTCATTTTTTATATCTATAAAAGAAAGAAGGGTACAAAAATATCAAAATGCCCCGCATCCTTTATATTTTTACGTCATTGGTTTTTTACTTCCAAGAAAAAAAGGGAGAGGGGGGGGGCTCGGATGCGTTAAAAGTTTGATAAAGGTTGCTTTGTAAAATGCTTTTTTTTAAATTTGTCTTCCTGAATAAGAACTTAGCTCACCCTTTTCAGAACCCCCTCCTCCCCCCTCCAATCCAGGTGCGCAGATGAAAAGAGTGGTATTATTTATGATCCTTATAAAAAGGAGACGAAGAAAAAGGGGGTGATTTTGAGAGAGATACGTGTAAATTTTTGTCTCATTCTGTATCAATTTATATTTCACCACTACTTCCTACTACCAACTCCTACGCTCGAATAATTACACTTCACACACAAAAAAAATAATAAAAGTGTTACACTTAGCTAGACAAGGGATTTCCTGCTAAATCAACCTTGCAGTTTCTTCACTATCAACCTATAACTACATATCTGCAATTTTTACACCGCCCCTGAGATTGAAACCTGTTCTCTGGGCGCGCTGTAGGGGCAACGACTGTATTCTTCATCGACTCCCCAGGCAGGCTTGCAAAAACTCTTAACTTACCTGTGAGGTAAGGCCGTCAGTTCGCGGTCCTTCCATTTCGCAGTTAATCCAAAAGCTCGGCCCTGCGATCGCGTCTTGGATCCCCTTTTGCCTTTCAATACAAATTAGAAGGATTTAGTTCCCTGCAGTGTTTGTTCCTTGGATTACTTAATTTGGATTAAAGGTATGATATTCTAATTTGTAATTCTTTTATTTATCGGAGACACATGGTATGCGTGTTGTAAGATTTGGCCTTGAGTTTTTTTTTTTACTGAGAATATAAAAGGAGGGATGGACGGGAGGGGTAGTTATCATGAATTTCGTGTCCCAGGGGTTCTGTTAGCGAATCGTAATGATCTGCAGTTAATTTCTTTTTCTAAACGAGGATCAACAGGTTGTTTAGAATGATACTTCATGTTTCTACAAAAAATGTTGGTGCAATGTATCTGAAATTCTATAGTGTGTTCTAATTTTTTAAGAAAAAGATATTCCTCTGTTGATTGCATTTGTTTTGTTAATGATTCTGTTTTAAATGAAAGAAATTCTTTAACACGAATGTCAAAAATAAAGCCAATCACAGCTTTAGAAAAATATACATGAGTGTTTTTATTTTTATTACGTAAATATCATTTTTTTTTTTGCTATTTTGATTATCAAAATTTTGAAAGCTGTCAAAATAAATTCGTTCATATGTTTTGTTAATATGTGTTTTGAATTTTTTTTAAAAAGAAATACTCAAATTTTTTTTCGATATAATGCTCTTCCTTTCATCAAATTTTCCAACTGTCAAATTCGTCATAGTTCAAATGATTTTTTTAGAATAGATTTGATCTATCAAATATTTTTTATCATTTTCTCTCAATATTTAAACACATATTATATCTAATAATATATATTTAATGTTAGATGATGTTCTTCCTTTCATCAAATTTTCCAACTGTCAAATTCGTAATAGTTCAAATGATATTTTTATAATAAATTTGATCTATCAAATATTTTTCATCACTTTTCTCTGAATGCTGAATCATGTATTATATCTAATAATATATATTTAATGATAGATTCGAGTGTCTTTAGCATTCAGTAATATATTTTTATAAACTTTCGAGATTTTCTTTTATACTTTCTTCTTATATACTTTCAAGTTTTTTTAATATACTTTCAAGATTTGTTTATTAAAACTTTTTTTTTGTTTATATCTTCATGGGAAAATATAGAATTAGCAATATGAATATCTATTTTATTAAAGTCAACTTTATTTATTCTTTTGATAAGAAAATCTTGAAATTTGCTAAACACAATTGCTTCACTTATTTATATTACAGGATTTAAAAGAAGCCAATTAAATTTTGTCGCCAAATTTTTCTTGGTTAAAAGAATATTATTTTAGGCTATTAAAACTGATTCATTGCTTTTCAGTCCAATCTATTAAAGCAGTTAACATTAAAATTATTCCTTTGGAACGGAGTAAACAAATTCTACTTTTAATATAATTTACAAGATTTAAATGAGATAATTTAAAAAATAGATTATATTTTATATAAAATATTTTTTTAAACTAAGAATTTGCTTTAAATTTATAACCAAAATTTTGTTTAATCATGCTTCAGGAACCCCCATTTAATAAGTAACGTAATCATTTAGTAAATTAAGCTCTTGGTAGTAAATTAAGCTTTTGTAAGGATAAAATGCATTTTATGTGAAATGATAACATTTATAGGTTGGCATAATATTTTGAAAGTTTTTTATGGAATACTATGATTATTTAAAGTTCTTATATTCCTAGATAGTCAAATTTTAATTACAAAAGTTTTAATTCCTTATTAGTTCAGTTTTAAAAAGGATATTCTCTTACGATAGGTACCACTATTGTGAGAATTTTAGTAGTTGTAAATATTACTGAGCACTATTGGTTGACAAGATAAGATTTTAATTGCAAAGATCAAGATACGAAAGTCACTATAATGATTTAAATAACTATTAGGAAAAGAAATTAATAATTATTAACCTTCTAGAACTATTGCATATAATGTAAAAACTTGAACTCGCCTTACAGGGTGTTGCAAAAGTGTATATATTTTGAATGATTATTTCATACCCAATTAATCAAATTCATACACAAAAATCAAATGATTAATAAATCACATCATTTTATAATTCATATTAATTATGAACTAATAATTGAATTAATGAATTACCTTATTTGAAGAAACTATACATGGTGAATTTTTATAGAATTTGTTTGAAATAGTTTCTGTTTGAATTAATAAGAGAGAACTGAATTTGTCCCACAATGAATCTCAATATCAACGAATTTCACATTTCATTTTCTTCCACCATCTGTATCACAATTTTTATATTGGAAGGTCATAGGCAAGAGATATACCAGTCGTGGATATACTGAGACAACCACTGAAAATGAACGCAAATATATACGAAAGATTCCCTGTAGACACTGTTTGTAATGTTTGTTTTAAAAGCAGCATTCGGTAAAAAAAATTCGATATCTCGATTACTTCTGATGGCTGTCAAGATTGTTTCATTTTTAATAATTAATTATTCTTCTGAAATTGTCATCATTGCTGTTACATTTTCAGTGACTATTATTCAAAGTGAAAAAGTATTAAAATGAATATGCACTCGAGTATTTTGTATTTCCTCATTTACAAGATGAAATTTTCTGTAAAATAATATTGCATTGTCATCCTTTAATCTTAGCAGTTAAGTAATCTCCTATCAAAATATGTCAATTATTACTTTTTTCCAAAACTTTTTTCAAAAGTCAAATTCCTATCGGATATAAAAATATAAAATGAATCTCTAAAGGGTTGTAACAAATAAAGTTATACCATCAAAAAGAGGTAGCTTGTCTTCCTCGTGATCTGGGCTTTCCGGTTCGGGCATGGCTGTTCTTCTGTGTGCTATCTGTGAGATGTGTGAATGTGCCCCCCCCTGTAAAAAGGGGCTGGTGAAACGACTGTGGCGAGTGTGTAGCTAAGTCGTACTCTTGGCCTTAGTTGAATTAACTTCAAAAAAAGAGACGTTCATTCGGCTTAAAAGCGTTGACAGCCGTCGGCAGTGTCCATGGAAAGAGCCATTAGTAACAACAAAATATGGACAAAACCACAAAATACGTAATATTAGCGTCATTTAAAAAAATAGACATAAAAATAGCTTATTTCGCACTTATATAGGGTTACTCAAAATTAAAAGGTACATTTAGCATTTAATTTCATTAATATCTTTACCTGTAAATATAATGTCGTTCTACTTTTTATCCGTCGCACCTGATCGCATCAATAAGTTTTTTTTATAGAATAGCTGTCACACACTGTTTATTTCATAAATAATAACCAAACATGCGGAAGCTACACTTTGGCTATCACGTAACAAAGAAGCCTGTAATTAATAAATTTAAGCATAACATTGACAGAATCGGAAGTTTCTTAATATAAGCAAATCACCTAAGCAAAAGTAACTCAAGTTAAAATATAAATTAGGTGGAATAGTTTTTATTAGATTAGTTCTAATAAAAGGTAAATATTAAAAAGTATTCAAATGAAGGTTTTTTTTTCTGCTTATACGTTTGAATTAAAGGAAAGTATAAATATACTTATAATATATTTATTCCATGATATACGCATTATTCTATTCCATAAGTGAATTAAATCATTTCAATATATACATCGATCTTAATGAATAATGTTAAGAATAAAATAAGAGGATGTATTGCGAAATTAGTTATGTTCATTTTAGCCAAATATATACTGTCCGTAGTACAGAATAAATGAATACTGATGCATAATGAAAATAATACTGATACATAATAATAATACCAATAGTAATACATAACGAAAATATACTGATTCACAATACTGATGTTAAAAAATAATAATGCATAATGAAAATAATACTGATGTCAAAGGAATACTGATGCATAAGGAAAACAATAATGATACATGATAATAAAACTGATAATAATACATAATGGAAATATACTGAGTCATAATATAAATGTTACTGATATATAATTAAAAGTTTGAGATGTTTAATTGTCACAAAAACACTTTTGATATTAATGATATTTATATAGGAAAGGATGAATGTCAAGTAACTTCGATATTATTAATCAATTTATAAAGTTAGTAATATTGGTGTTTATAATATTTTAGAGAGCTGCAAAATATCAGTTTCATTGATAGTAAATAACAACTTCAAGACATGTTATGCTACAGATTATTTTAACATTTTACAAACTGCAGTTTTACTTTCTGAGATATTTTTTTTAAAAAAAGCGTTTGGAGCAAGTTTATTATTAGCGGCTTTAAAATATTGTTATGTATTTAATATCCCTTTCTATAGATATTTACTATTATTACCTATCTGTGAAAAAGGAAATAAAAAGTTTCAGATGACAAAAACAGGTGGACTTGATAAACAAAGACGACATTATACTAAACCAGATGGTTTGTTTTTCCACTTTAATTTTTTTAACTAGATAAAAATAACTTTTCAATACTTTTCTTAGAATGTTTTAAAATATAAGTCCTAGCATGCTTTATAAAAATTGTGGACCGAAATGGTTCTGAAAAAATGATAAAGTGTAAATTTCGTAGACATAAAGGAATTGTCTTTAATTATGTCGTTTATTTCTTTATATTTTATATAAATATAACATACATTGAATTGAGTTTATGATATATAATTGAGATTAATTAGTATTTAATATAATAATCATAGCCTAGGCCTATATGGCTATAAAAAAACTGTGGCTGGAAGGGATTTTGAAAAAAAATGATGAAGTGTAGATAATATAGACATAAAACATTATTGTTATTTCTGCTATTTTATTTTCTTTATTTTTATTATTTGAATTGAATTAAGAATAATATATAATTGAATAAACTGAATTTAATTATTGTTTAACGTAATAATAATAGCAATTTCAACGGTTTGCTTGGGATGTCTTAAAATATAAGACCTAACTAGCTTTACCAAAAATTATGGATGGAATTGTTTTGAAAAAATTATGAAGAGCAGATTACATAGACATAAAGGAATTATCGTTATTTTTGTTTATTTCTTTTGTATATTTTATTCAAAATGCAATAGTATAATTTTAATGGAATTAATAATAATATATAATAAAATTTAATATGATAATAATATGTTTTTTTCAATGATTTGCTTGTAATGTCATAATATATAAGTCCTTGGTTACTTTAGAAAAAAATGCGAATGGAATTGATTTAAAAAAATGAAATGTAGAAATCTATGTGCTATGCTGTAAAATATACATATTTTGAATAAAAACTAAAGCTATATCCGTTATTACTGTATCTTTAATTACTATATGGTTGTTACATATTAAGGTTAAATCGAACAGCAAAATCTTCAACAACAAAACCACCTCCAATTATTTTAGTTTTCCGTGAACATAATGTGTTACGAAGATTAAAATTGACAACCTTCAAGCGTGACTTTTGTCATTATTTCTTTAATATCTTAATTATTCTCTTGGTGGAAAACATCTCAAAATAACGATCTTGACATAATTTCCAAGACGAACGTGATGTATCTGGAGCACAGTCATTATAATCTTTAAGAACAAAAGCAATCCTCAATTAAACAGTTCATAAGTTTCGGAATAACTAACTTTGTAGTCTTTATAATTCTCGCATCGAAAGTGAAAGATGTCTGGAACCGAAAGTTACGGTGACATCATTTGTGTTTCTCAGAAGAAAAGAAAAACTTAGCAAAAACCATCTCATTTTCAAATCCCGCCATGAAGCTCAAATCTACCGACGTATGTCTGAAAGTTTCATGGAGCATGAAGAGACAATTTATTAGTTCCAGAGAAATTCTTCTGAGAAAAATCATCTCGAATTTTTTTTATACTCAATTTAACAAATTCCTCCCAATACGTGCTCCACATTATAAGCTAAACTTTTCCTGAATATTTTTAGAGATTAGGTACAGATCTAAGGTTCATATTTTTTACAAAAATTATATTTCATTATTTATATTATGCATGGAATCAAATAACTGCTAATTAGTTATTACATTATATAAAGAATATCTCACAATTAACGCAAGACTTGAATTCATTATCAATTGAGCAGTTAAGTGTAGGCAACCCCAGGGCCCGATTTAGGCAGGGCCATACGGGGCAGTTGCCCCGGCCCTTACATAAGTGGGACCCCCAAATCGAATAGAAATTTTATTTTAATTAATTTAGAAATTTATTTATTTAGTTAATTTATTTATTTTATATTTATTAATTAAAATTAAAATGTAATTAATTTAGAAATTTATTTTAATGAAAATTTTATGAATTTAATTAATTTAATGAATGAAAAATTTATGATTTTAATAAAATTTATTTTTATAAAAATTTTATTTTAATGAATTCAGAAATTTATTTAATTAATTAATTAATTTTTATTTTTATTAATTAAATTTACAATTTAATTACTTAAAATTGTACTTATAAAAATGTATTTAAATTAAAATTTTATAATTTAAATTAAATGTAATTATTTTATTTATAATTTAAACTGAGTTTAAATTTTATTAATTAAATTAAAAATTTAATAAATAAAAAAATCAATTTATTTTTTATTTTAATGAATTTTAGAAATATAATATAATTTTAATTTTTTCTCCTTCTTTAATGAATAATCTTCATTTCTAAAGTAGTGAAGCCGAGGGGGCCCTCAAAGAAATTTTTGCCCGGGTCCCAACTAGGCTAAGTAGGGCTCTGGGCAACCCTACTAAAAAACTGTTTGACAGCTGATAGTTTAAGTTTTGTAAAAATAGAGCAACGCACGATGGAATGACATGTTTTCATTGCAGAACAATATTTCAAAAATAATGAAAGTATTTCGATCATAGTTTGAAAATTTGGGAATTGGCTCCCTAGATATTTAATTTTAAAGGTACTAAAATTTTAGTCTCTTGTAGCTTGTCTCTTGTAATAGCAAATTTTGTAAAATGATTGACATCACTTTTACTTTTATTTATTGTATATACTCAATCTTATTTATCAATTTATGAAATGATTAAATTTTAATGTTTAAATTACTTATATTAAAAACACAAAATTGCTTTTAAAAATGGAGATTTTTTAGAACAAAAATTGGGAAAGTGAGCCTCTCTTTTCAAGCCATTTGAAATAAAATGTGGGGATTCTTTACTTGGGTAATTAAAATGACTAAAACATTTGCAATTCTACTGATCTACTAGAAATTTTAGTTTGTCGTTTAAGTGTTTTTGATATTTATGTGCTTTGGAAAAATTAATATTGAGAAGTTTCCGTTTTTTATTTTGCATAACATATCAGGCATTCATCTGAATAATTTTGGAATATATTTTTTTAAAAATACTGTTATGATGATAAAGCAATACAGGAGTAAGGATTTCAAATATGGTATTTAAAAAATCCCATCCAATAATTCGACTTTCAAGGTAACTGTCCAATTTCTTAAAATTATTTGTTTTAGGGATAACAAATCATCCGATTGTATATGCGGTTAGTAGTCAATTGCATAAAAATTACTTCGGAAAATATTTTGCTTATTTGCTATATATGATGCACAAGTATTAAAAATAATCTCACAAGACAGAATCTTAAAAATTCTTCACATTTTTTAATCTATCCCCCCATCCCTATTTCCTCTTATAAGCAACTATATCTCTTATGACTCAATTTTTTAATACCTGTGGGAAAAAGGGATTTTACTGACTACCTCATATTTATTCAAACTGAACAAAGCCATCTGAAGAACAAGGGATTATCTTTGTGTCTTTAAAGGATTATTCTTCCTTGAATGAAAACGCCGAGAAAATAGGATTCTTCTTTAAATAATATAACACACTGAATTTTTAGTCTACAATGTTGCATTTGATTATTATCAAGTATTCTATACGGTAAATTTTTCAATATTAGTCTAGAATTATATTAGGTTATTTTCTGTTGTATATTCACTTCATTAAATGCCACATGTATCCAATCTTAGAATAAGTTATGTATATGTGCATATACATGTATATGTATGCGTGTGTATCATGGAGACTTTCTACGCCAAAAATTAATTTAATCCAAATTCTTCAAATAAATAAATAAATAATGAAGAATATTAATTGAATATCTATTTATGTATAAAGTTAAAATAAGTCAAAACAATATTAGATGAAAACGATTTTTTTTTCTTTTTCAAAATATTCAGTTAGTTTCATAATTATTCTGGTAAATTAAAGAGCAAAAAAATTTTAAAATTTAAATTTATACGAAAATGTTTGCAATCTATATGGATATAAGCAGAGAAACATCATTAAATTTCACAGAATTAAATAATTATTTTTTCGAAATTACGAAACATTTGTAGAAAGTTCAAATAATCTCGATAATCCACAAAATAAAACATGAGTGGTTTCATTTTCCATCGATTTATACATTTGATTATTTTCCATTTAAACTAATATTTATTGCAAATAATTTTACATTTGTTCATCGGGCAATTTATTGCAAACAATTTATTTATCACTACACAGCAGTTAAAGTAATTGCAGCAAACGATTTTGGTTTTTTTGTAAGTTTATTAAACTGTGAATGGCATTGTGTTATAAAAAGTTATTGACCATATGGAATGTTGAAAATGCTGTGTTTTTAAATGTTTAAATAGTGACGGAAAATTATAAGTATTAATTTTTGAAGAAATGATAATTTTTGCTTTAAAAAACAAATGAAAATGAAGGGAAAATATCGGGTAAGTATTTAACATGAGTTATTTCACTGTCCTCTAAAGCAAAAAATAATGGGGATATGAAGCATCATAGAATGATGACCTTTTTCTTGATTCGTCGGTCTCCATTTTATTTCTAAAATTAGCTGTTAATTAAAAAGAAATTATAACTTGCACTAAAAATGCATTTTTTATAAATGTAAGAGCAGGCTTTTAAAAGAAATAACTAAAATAATGAAGAAAACCATAAGAAATATTTAAAATATCACAAAAAATTCATAAATTTTGTAAAATATATAAAATTGGCAAAAAAACAATCGGTGATATGAAGAAAAAAATCTGTAACTATATTTCAGATTTTAAAGTGATATAAAAATACTTTTTTAAAACAATTATGAACGCCTTTTTTTCATATGTTCTAAAGCTAGCAAGAAAAATATCAAAATTTTGATTCTTTTGTAACCATAGAATTAATTTCTTTATGATAATCTTCTATGTAAATTATTTGGCAATTCTGGGCCCAGTGATTTGTCTTATAGAATGTTCTGAACAATTATTTTTATCATAAATATCTCAACTTTTATAAATAGAAAGCCAAGTTATTAACATTATCACGTTGAAATATTAAAATAATAAGAAGATTTTACTTAAAATATTCCGTTTCAAATACATAGATAATCTATACAACTCAAAAAGAAATATAAATAACATTCTAAATTTTGATTCAGCAATACAGATGGAGTTCACAAACTTATTGCTCAAGGTTGAAAACTAAATCAAAATGGTATTTCTATTTTGCTATTCTTATGCTAATATATGAATTATTCCATTTTTGCGCTCATCAAACAAGCATTGCATGCAATTTGTTAGAATGAATGATTGCTGCTAATCAAAATACGGATGTCCAAGTTTAAAGCTTTCAGGCTCATTCGTCAGATCTTAATATATATTCTGAGTCAGATGACCTGGCATAATTTGAAAAGATGCAAGCATTGCAGATGAATTTACTACAAACTGTATAACACACTTTATACTAATATGAGGAGAAGCTTTTCTATTGGCTGATAATATTTTAGACGAATTTACTGCAAATTATTTACTACGCCTTACCTAAATTTGTTTGCCTTTGACTAACATTTTAGCTGATTCGCCAAAAATGTTAGTTAATTTAATTTCAAATACATTTTTATAAAAAAAAATTTTAAGTATCAAATTAGAGAAAGTAAATCATGGTATTTTAATTACCTTTTTAATGGTGAACAATACTGTTAAATCAAAGAACTATTGAAAATATTTTTGTTTGAATAACCTTCAAATATTCGCATTTGATTTTACTTTTTTATTTGTCATGTGACCTACATGGATAAACTCAATAGAATCCTTTTTCTTAAAGTTTCTCCAATGGAAGAAAAATCACCCGATTAAATATGGATGAAATAATGAAACGGTTTGAATATCAAATCAGTAAATAATATTGAAATTTATTTTTATTCAGTAATATTTTCGATAATTTTGAAAGAAACTCCAACATTTCATTTAATTATTTATTAATTGATAATTTCAAAAAAATGCACATTTCTATTCTCCAAATTTGTTAGCTCAAGCGGTCTTTAAAACATTTCAGAAATTAAGTTTTAAGCCACTAACTCACAACCAAAGCATTTTTTTTCTCGCTAAAGTAATTAAGGCCACAAAAACTCCTAAAGAGGATTTTAAAAAATCTTTTATCTCAATAAAAAATAATTAGGTTTGAATATTTTTTTTAATTAACTAAATAATGATTGATTTTTTTCTATTTTATGCCATTAAACATTCTGTCATCCCACAATCGTTGCTGATTGCTGTGTTTTTTTTTCATTTTAAATTAGATTTAACTTTCGAATTTTGCTTAAGGTAGTTAATTACTTTGAATGGTAGATATTTGGTTAAAATATAGGAAATGTTTGTTCATTCCATATACTTAAAACGGAGTAGTTTTCTTTATAAAAAGTTTTGAATTTTTCTCTATAATAATTTTTTAGTTATATTTATTTTTATATTTGTATAACTTAAGTGTTGATCCCCCGACGTCCTGGTACAGATCTGGACGTCCTGGGTTCGAGTCCCGGTTCGGGTATGGTATTTCTTCATTTGTTCTATCTGTGAGATCCCCCCTCTGTAAAAAGGGGCGAATGTGGTGCGTGAGTAGCTAAGACATAGGCTTGGTCCTAGATGGCGCTACCAAAAACAAGAGACGCACTCTCGGCTTAAAATCGCTGACTGCATCAGCCAGAATGTACATTGCAAGTGCGGTTAGAAACAACAGTAACAACTGTTGATGCTATTTTGAAACTTCAACTGCTATTTTCTTAAATTCCAATATTGTCAAATATTTTTACAAGAACATTATAAGTTAAAAGGTCACGAATATATTATGTCCAAATTTTGGATCATAATTTATGCATATTACCTGCAGCTTTTGGACAAAAGAATAACCGATGTAATAAGTTAAAAGGATTGTACAATTGTTCAAACGATTCGCAATGATATACAAATATAAAATGGTATGATATTTATAAATAGAACCTCTATATTTAAAGATTGGATAAAAATTCCACTTATTTTTCATTTCCTATTATTTTTTCATCCTCTCTCTATATTTAGATATCTTGTTCAAATTTACAATCGTTAATAAAATACTTTTAATTCCTCCACTCAAGTTCACTTGCATTTTTTAAAAACTTGTAGTGGATGACATTTGATGTTAATACTGTTTTTTTTTCAAATATTACTTCATTAATTTAATTAAATTAGATTTTTTATACTTTAAATAGAGTTTTAGCAGTCTTTAATGAAAACTGAAAATAACAGACAGTATCTCAGTCGATAAAATGCGAGGATTTCAGTATTTTTCACGTGAAGGTGAAGAATGCGAGTTCAATTGTAGCCAAAATCAATATTTTTTTTAAATAAATTATTTTTATTAATTGCAATTATTTCAATAAAAAGTAACTAAAATAACATTTTTCTTTGTTGACCTAAGTAGGAATCGACTTAATTTTTTTAAAATTAATTGTTTAGTATAGAAATTAGGCAATACATTTCTTAAGGTATGTGTAAAATTTTGAGCTATTCCCTTGATAAATTTTTAAGCTAGAAAGTTTTTACTTTATACTTTTTAGCCTTCCTAAAAATCATATTTCCTTTAATTTACAAATTTTTTTTTTGCTTTAAACTGATATATTTTTTATAGGTACTGTACTATTTACTCTATACAAAAATCATAAGTTAAATAATAATTTTTCAAAAAATTCATTCCAAATCAAGTCATATATTATTATCAAGTATTTTTTTATATTATGAACATTAGAAATTAATATGTTTTTAAAGGCATGTTCAACATTTGCATCATTTACCTGTGGTTGTTTTTTAAAAATTATTTTCCAAATCTGAGTTGGTTGTTTTGCATTTGTTGCAAGAGGTAAAGATGAATTATTGTGCCAATCAAATGGTTTGAATGGAAACTGTGTTAGGAAAAGAGAAATTTAAGCTGAATTAATATATTTATCAAAACTTTCATTGTGATAATCATAATCAAAAAGCTTTAAAGCATATTTATAAAAGTAATAAGAAATAAACTCTATATAAATTATTATAAACAAAAGGTCCTTAAAAATTGATGAAACAAAATATTTGAAACAAAAAGTTAGCTATGTTCTTTAAAACTACAGCGAACAAAAAATAGTATTCTTAATTTGCAATTAAGTTTTGAAAAAGGGAGAAAAATGAGTTAAGATATAAACTTTAGAAAGTAGGAAAAGGAAAATTCTTTTCCGAAGGGTATGGATAGCAGTGGAATATATGAGGCATAAAGATCCG
Source organism: Argiope argentata (assembly GCA_026289955.1). Taxonomy (NCBI): domain Eukaryota; kingdom Metazoa; phylum Arthropoda; class Arachnida; order Araneae; family Araneidae; genus Argiope; species Argiope argentata. The sequence continues at coordinate 568,475 of JAOUZG010039685.1, forward strand.
TCTTACATCGTTGAGCAGGAAGGTTCATTTATGCTGAAAAGAAGAAAGTGATTGATTTTACTTGAATTACAAGGATTCCATTGCTAACGGCAATGTGAATATTCTTTTTCTGCAGACGGTATTTGCCAACGTAATAAAACGAACAAAAGCAAAATAGAATGTCTAATTACAGATAAAATTTATCAGTATTGTTTCTTAAACAGGACACAAAATATTTAAATTAAATTATGGATTATTTTATTAGGTATTTATGATATATTTTTTATTGTTCAATTGTGTCTGTTCTCTTAATATTTTATCTATTATTCTCAAACTAAATAAATAAGCACATGAAAATGCAAATGAAAAATTCAAATTTCGAATTTTCATTTCAATAATGAATTTTTCTTCCATTTATTCATATAATGTAACTATCAAATTTAACAAAATAAACTATTAATTATTAATTTGTAATTATTAAAATATTCTATAATATTTGATCATGTTTCTAAACAATTAGGTACGCTCTAATGTTGTTTCTATGAATACGTAGAATAGAGCTTTAATCTAGTTAATATACTACCGGAGAAAAATTTACGAAGTTACTTTCTTATATCATTTGAACAAATGAAGTTTATAAAAAGAACGTGCATTTTTTTGGGATATGGAATGTATTTATCGAAATATGATCAAAACAGTATCTGTTTTTATGAATATTATTTTTCGCTATGCGAGATTATTTTATTTTAACTTGAAGTTCACATCCTTATTTTAGCTCTTTTAATCAATGAAATTATATTCAATCCTTAGCTGCATTAATAAATTTTTTTTATTGATTTTACTTCTAATCAGAAATATTTTCGCTTGTTATAATATCAGAACATGATATTGCTTTATTTTAGAAATGAGGTTTTGTGGTTTCAACTAAAACCCGTAGGCAAAAAATGAAATAAAAAATCCGTAGGCAAAAAATTAAAAATTTTATTATCTGCAAGAGCATCTCAAAAAATCAGGTTTTAATAATGCAATTCCTTACCATTAACAAAAGCTCTGATTAAAAAAAATAAGTTCATTACTACCGTAAATAAAACTTAGAAAAATGTCATTTTGAACACGTGATTATGTGAAATGAAATAAATAGGAAATGGGATATTTTTTTAAAACAATCAATGCGAGACAAAGTATTTTTGGATCGTTTACGATACTAAAGTGACTCATTCAATGAAACAATTAAAAGGAATAAAAATATAATTTAACTTGCACGAGCACGTGATGCTTGCCCGTTCAAGAAACGATGTTCTGACATGATACAGTGAAATATGCATGTAAGATTTCATTTTAATCTTTTTCTTCATGTTATGTTTATTCAATTATATTTTAAACGAAACTAGTAATTCTTAACGTAAACATATTTTACACAAAACTGACATATCTTTAAGTACACATTTATTAAGCGAAATTGTAATTATTTGATATAAACATATTTTAAGTAAAACTAAAAAAAATTATATAAAGGCATTTTGGCCTTATATAAAAATCTAGGAAATTTTCATAGTCTTTCAAAATTTAAGTTTTTATGAGGAAAAACTTTAAATATTATTTTTGAATGAAAATATTTCAATAGTTATCCTTCTCTGAATAAATTTTAACAATTATCTTTAGATATGCACATTTTAAACAAAACTAGTTCATTTTGTCTTATAAGGTTCCGTAAGATGCTTATAACAATCAAAAATTCACGTTGCTAGTAAAGGGAAATTCTGTGTAATTAGATAAATGTAGAGTCAGATTTATGAGTGATAAACTAAGTAACCGAATTTTAACATAAGAGATTTATCTTTTAATAAAAATCTATCTCCAAACTATCAAATATTATTAACTAAAATTATTATTTTTATTTTAAGAAGCCGCTTCTGCAATCTAAAACTTTGTAGAAGTATAAAGTATATCTATTTAAGTCACCAATCGATAATGCAAGCTTTTGTAGATTAATCCAACTAGAGTTTTTGTAATCTCTACCAATAATGAAGAAAAATGTTTGGGGGTATTGGCGTTTTCTCTATAAAATAGACCGTTTCACAAGTCAAACTTCAAAATTAGGCGAAAAAATACATTGAATACATGAATATGTTATTCATTGTGATTTTTTAAGTATTGATTTATAAAATAACTAAGTGACGGTTTAGAATTTTCATCAGGCAATATTCGAAGCTATTATAGAACTAAATTAATTTTTGCACCATTTTAAATTGGGAAAAAAATCGTCTCTGTAATGGTGGAAACTTAATAGTTGAAAATTTTTTCCACAATTACGATATTGAAATTTCTTTTCTTAATATTCAAGAACAAATTTAAATATTGAATTGTTTCAGAAAATTTTTATTGTATCTGAACATATTTAACCGTATGATTTTCTGCCATTTTTGAAAGCTAAGGAAGAAATATCATGTTAAAATTAACCAATATAGTAACTTCAAACCACTGATTTCTTTAAAAAGTTTAAATATTTTTGAGTTATTACATTGGTAATCAATTAATATAATAATTAAATAATATAATAAATCAAAACTGCTTAAAAATTCTTTTTAAAAAATCAGTAGTTTTAATTTATTACATTGGTTAATTTTGATATTTCGTACTCAAGCTTCGAGATTAATCTCAACTTTTGTTTAAAAAGGGATATATTAAGTAATAATAAAAATTGGAATGCTTTTGAACAAATTTGGAGCGCCTGGAACATTTTCATTGCAGTTATTTATCACTAATATTATTATATTAGCCCCCCCCCAACTCATAAACCAAGTAATACAGTGCTTTAAAATTTTGTGTGTCATCTCTTAGAGTGTTACTCTTAATGCCTGGAAAATTTCAAATTGCTAAGGTGAAAATTGCAAAAAGTCATTTTAAAAGCCCCTGGCCTCCTTGACGCAAACAACAAGTCTCTTTAAAAAATATTAATTAGACACTTATGTTATCAAAACCACCATGAGTTAGTCATTCGATCACTATATACAATATATATAAACTTTATTACGAAAATCCAAGCGAGCATAAACTATATGTATTACTAGTATTAGATGTAAAACTATTAAAATAACCTGACTCTAACAATTTATCAATTTGTTCAGTAAAAATACTTTTTTAAAAGAGAGTCATGAATGTCAAATTAAGCATAAAATATTAGATGCTTTTATTAATGAATATTATCCAGTAGGAGAAGTGAAATTTTTTTCTCAAATTTGATATCTGATGTATTTCTAAATTTCTTTTATTCTTTCTTGCTTGCTTTCTAGCAAAGAACTTGTTCGGTGTTTCTTTTACAGTGATAACTCCCAGCATGATCAGGAGTTAATTGCTTTCTCTCATACAAATAGGGAAATCGGAAATTGCATTTCAACCGAGTTTTAATGATAACAATCGCTTTGTTCTTTCATATATCATCTTTTATCAGTTATATAATGATGATTCATTCTTCACTAAGTTATTTGTTTTTTGCACTCTTTACAGCTGATGTTTTTATTAAAGGATTTATTTGTTACAAATTTTTGCTAGATAATTCGATTGAAAGGGTTTGAAATGAGACCGAGTTTGGGTGTAAAATGTAAACAGATATCGTCAATTTCCTCTGATATTTAATAGAAACTGAATAAATCAATATTTCCATTGTACTAGTTGATTGTCAGTGGCGACTATAATATAATAAAAACATGTTTTAAAGTACAATTTCAACAATATATGCATAGTTGTGGTTTAACAATTTGCATTGCACCATTAAAAGGAAACAGATCCTTAAAATCGTTAAGAGCCAAGAGTTAAATCCTGTTTAACTCTTGGCTCTTATACGTAGTCATGGTTCAGTTGAAAAAAAACTCCGTTTTTTCTTCTTTTTTTACAAGGCAAAATTCTTAGATTCTTGTTATCATGTTGAACTTAACGTACTTTAAATGAATGTTGCTTTCAAAAGGATTATAGGTTAGAAAAGCTTAATAAAGTAAAATTAGTAACAATTTCGATATATCACCATTATTATCATTCGGATAAAGGGGAAGCAAATAATAGAGAGATTTGTGAAAGCATGTATGCTTAAATCAAAAATCCGATAAATATTGGATATATGTATTTCTGTATTGCCGGTTTAGATAAAGAATTTTGAAGATTATCTAAGCCGAACTTAAGATCTTCATTAATTCTGAAAAGATTTTCTTCAAAAGAATGATGTTGGAGTTAATTTATTAATAACATATATATAAGATATTAGGAACTTGCATTGCGTTGCATTGAAATGAAGATATCAAGATTTAACATATATCAGAATTCCTAATCCCCAGAACAGAAGCTTTCTTTTTCTAAACCTTATTCTATCTTGGAACTTAGGATCTTCATTAATTCTGAAAAGATTTTCTTAAAAAGAATGTAGTGTGGGTTAATTTATTAATAACATATATATAAGATATTAAGAATTTGCATTGCGTTACATTGATATGAAGATATCAAGGTTTAACATATATCAGAATTCCTAATCCCCAGAACAGAGGATTGCTTTTTCTAAACCTTATTCTATCATGAAACTTAGGATCTTCATTTATTCTGAAAAGATTTTCTTAAAAAGAATGTAGTGTGGGTTAATTTATTAAAAGCATATATTAAATATTAGGAATTTGCATGGAGTTACATTGAAATGAAGATATCAAGGTTTAAAATATATCAGAGTCCCTAATCCCCAGAATAGAGGATTTCTTTTTCTAAACCTTATTCTATCAAAGAACTTAGTATCTTCATTAATTCTGAAAAGATTTCCTTAAAAAGAATGATGTTGGGGTTAATTTATTTATAATATATATAAAATATTAGGATTTTGCAATGGAGATACATTGAAATGAACCTATCAAGGTTTGGCATATATCAAAATCCCTAATCCCCAGAAAAGAAGATTGCTTTTTCTAAACCTTATGCTATCATACCTAAGTTCCGATAGAGCAGAGAGAAGGAACATATTGCATTTACCATGAATAAATGCCGCATTTTGCTTTTGTGTGCAGTGGGCTTACGAAAATATCTGATACCAAGGCCCCTTAGAATTAAAAAAAAAACGAATGTAAATAACGTGTGGAATATGGTATTATTTATTTTCAATACCTGTCCAATTTCGGTTCCAAAAATGATACGCATAAATGTTTCATCAGCATACCGATCATAAGATGCCCCCCTTCTGTAATCTATATACTGATCCCTCCACAGTCATTAAGCCTTTAATAAGATTGATATTAAGAAAAACCGGGTATGGAATCAGAATTTTCGTTCATCTGACCATAGTTCAATATAAGAATTCCATCCGAAAATAAACTGGAGAACATTCTAATTAAATACTAAAAATGTTAAGATATCAAATCTTTTAATTAAACTTTTCTCAGTGCCGATTAAAAAAATCTGTTATATTTAGAAAATATGCGTTTTTTCGAGTTCTTTAAAAATAAGAACACCTCAATTTCAAACTCCGAAAATCAAATGTAAATGATAATTATATCAGATTAAATGTTTCGTTTTATTTCTCTTTATTTAAAAGGGCGATTCAAACAATTCCAGATAAAATAAATTAAAAGTATATTCTTATGATATTATTGTCAAAGGACAAATGTAATTGCTCCTGCAATCTAATATATAACTGAAAATTTCAATGCATGACACATTGTGCATCTCTTGCTTAGAATTATATTTTAGCACTTTTATGAATTATTTTTTTGCTTAGAATTGTATTAGCATTTTTTATGAAAAGAAACACACACACACACACACAACCAAACCAGTGTCTATTGATTGTTTTTAATGTAGAAAAAAAAAGAAGTATTTCTTATCCAGTTAGTTTTTAATTTTCTTATTATCAGGGCTGAGATTTTAAAGGTATGGAGTTTTAAAAAAATTTGAAGGTAGGTTTGTACATATACATAGACGTTTTAAAAGTACATTGAAGCCTCATTTACTGATTAATTAATATCTGTTATACATATTGCAAATTCGAAGAATGCAAAAATAGTTTACACTAGACTAAACTGTCTAACGAACTCAAATAATGATAAAAGTAAACTAGAATAAAACATTAGACGAATCAGAAGAAATAAAAGAAAAAATCTAGAAAATTTAATTAAAATTGTAATGAAAATACTAGAACTATACAATCAAAGAAATAAATAAAAAACTAAGCAATCGCTCTAAATGAAGAAGAAATGTTTTTTTTTTCAAACAGCAAATGCAGGATATGTAATGAATTTTATTTTTAACGAATGATGTAACGAACATGACATCAGGACAAATAGACAGATCAGGTGGTATATTTCCTGAACAGTTTGATATCTTATATTTTACAGATTGATGACTATCAAAATTACAGTAAGATACAAAAAAAACATTTCTTATGTGTAAGGATAATTTTTCTTAACAAAAATAAATTTTCTTAAAATTTTTATCACATTTCAAAATAAAGGTATCCGACTCGGTAAATTTATGAATTTGGAAAAAAATTCTAATTTTTATTTTAAATTCATTTTTTGTCGTTTTAAAAAATAAGGTCTATGTCATTTAGCAGATAAATTATAGCAAACTATTGACATGTAAGCGGGGTTTATTTACAAGCATTTAAATACTTTAAACGCATTTTCTGAAAAACAAGTTTTTTTAATATAATTATCGTCATATCTCAAAAAATAATCAATATATCTTTGTGAAATTTATTATTTTACAGAATCTAATGAACTGGAATTTTAATTTGAAAGCTCTAGAAGTGAATTTAAGATTGTTTGAAGATTGGTTTAAATATTGGTGAAAAAAATGCAGAATTCCAATATTACACCAAATTTTTTTTATTTTTGAATGTAATTCTTAGAAAATGGTTAATTGCACTCTAAGTTAAGATACACATGTAACGCTACAAAGAAAAATGAAAAATTGTAACAATTTTTTTTTCTCTAGAACAATCCTATATTTTTTTAATGCTGAAATTTACGATAAAATATGCATATTCTTCGAAAGTTACATATATATTCAATTAATTTCACTTTTATTTACAATTTTACCCTTATATTAATAAAAATCATATAATAATTATTTTTTGATGTTGAAAAAAAACCCTCCCAGGTAGCACATCATGTTGTATAATATTGCACTATATTGTGCGATATTATATATCAATCAATATTTTACAATATTAAACAATATTGCGAATATTGATCAATATTGTACAATATCTGTGTACTACTAGGGCTCTGTATATAGTCGGATATCTTAAAATCAAGTTTCGAACGTTTCAGTTACATAAAAAGAATTCTTTCCGCCACTATCTCTATTTAGTTTAATGATTTCAGTTGCAACGGTGTTCAATCAACTAAACCTGTTCTCGGACCCTCGCCCAGCTTTCGCAAGTTCACGAAGGAATGCCAACAAGAAGAGAGAAATTTTTCCACAATTCCATCATCTTATCTGCGCGCTTTCTTTTCCGCCTCTCCGGTGGCAACACCGGTCGGTTCTCGAGGCAATCGGGTCACGGGTATTCAAATAATAAAAAACACTTCAACTCGGAAGCTTTTGTTCTCGCATCTTCCCCATTCGGACAATGGTCCCCATTTAGGAAAAAATGGCAGACGATTTGGGAATCCTTTTGCGGAAGTTTTTTTTTTTTGAGAAGTTCTATTCTTTATTTTTTTCTTTTTCATTCCGTAATTGTTGTTGAAAAGGAAAAAGACGAACTAAAACTGGGAAAATGATGGAACCCTAAATAATGAATTTTTGAGCATAAGAAATTGCATTTTGCTTTAATTTATTTAGTTTCACCCTTATAAAGACGGAATTTTGTAGACAATTTTTTCATTCTGTTCCTAATTTTATGAATCCGAGAGAGCTGACGTCCTTGCTGTGGCGGCCATTACTGATGGTAATGTCCACACTCTCACGTATAGAGATCTCCACAATTGCAAAAGTGAAGACAAATAAGTTTTGGCATGTTCCTCCGAATAATTCCTGGAACTTTAGGTAATGTCCTGGAGGGTCCCTCCAGATGGTGGGCGATAGAAAACTAAGTACAGCCCTCTCACGATTCATCAGCGTACATATTAAAGGCCTCACTTTTCACCTTCAAGTATTTCCCGGACTGTCATTGGTGTAAGAGCGCTCCAGCTTCTCCCACTCACATCTTAAACTGGCTAAATTTTACAAAGCGTGACATTCTCAAAGATTCAGTTCTATTTATGGACTTTTTGTAAATATTGGGTTTTATGGGGATGGTCTAACACTTCTGTGCCATCTGGGATTAGTAACAACAACATGAACCTGTGAAATTTTGTATAATTGTATTTCCCTGATGACAACACAATACTGACATCTAAATAGTTGTGATTAAAGGGTTTCTTTTAGTGTGGTTAAGCTAAGAACAAAATGATTCTATAATTTATGATTCCATAAAATTTTGAATAATAATTCATAATTCCACATTATTTTATAATTATTAATTAATATACCTTTTAATTAATAGCACATATTAAAATGTCAAAAGCAATAAAAACAATTCAGCTTTAAAATTTCTGCTAATGTTCTTAAAAAGGAATAATATTTTTCCCCGTAAAAAAACATGCCGATAAAAAAAAGGTAAAAGTCTAAAAGATCGGATATTGAAATTCACACAACGAAGAAATTAAGCAATAATGATATCATAAAGATGGGACAACAAAAATCTTAAGCATTTCTTGAAAACTAAAATGAATTATTTGATTAAAATATGTTTGTCAATGTTTTAGATTTTTATGAATTTATTTTTCCTCCATTTTTTTTTACTGAACAATTATTTCTTTAAATTTTCTTCACTATTAAAGTGAGTGTTTTTTTCCTCCTATTTTTAAAAATTTGTATTCATTAAAAAAAACAATTCTAAATTAATCTTTTTAAAAAAGAAAACGTTCTTTTTTTTTTTATCAAAATGGTTATCTGGAGTTCTAGACTAATAAAAAGTCTATTTACTGATTAATACCAATTTTTTTAAAATCGATTTTTACCGGTTTTTCTTTTTTTTTTACGTTTTTACATGCACAGTGCACAAAGAACAAGTACCATAATATTTAAAAAAATTGTGTTTGCATATTTTGTTGAATTTTTAAGTTTCAAAATTTTTTTGTCCAAAAAATATTATTTAATAATTTTGTCTGTATAACAGCCTGTAAACAAACGATGATAGATGAAAGTCTCCGACGGTAGAATTTTGGTTTTTGTACGAAATTATTTATTTTAAAAGATTCCATCATTCCATTCGCAGGAAGTTTGTCTGTTTGTCCATTTATCTACCAGTTCAAATACAAAAGAGCACGATAATTATAACAGATAACTAGATGGATAAAATTTGTGTACAGCTTTATCTATACTTAAATTGTAATAAATTAGTAAATTGTAAATTGCATAAATAACTAATTTATCAAATTTTATATCAACCCCGACACTCCGTGGTCAATATATTAGGATAAAAATAAACGCGGTAATTCAGAAACGCAATTATTTTGATAAATGTAACTTGATGAGTGATTTTGTTGCTAAAATTATATTTGTGCGTGAAATTTTGTATCCTTCGGCTTAAATGTAGCACACAGAAGTTCAGTTTTGGAATGCCATCTAAAATGCCGCCCTTGACATCTGCCCATTGTTAAAAATTACGAATTCTGAATTCAAATAACTCTAATGTAATATAACACAGCTATAATAACATGGACTCTTAACCCCTTAACCGGTTTATCCGTACGCCTTACGTGGACGAATTTTGATAGCTGTAAAAAAAGCATTCATAACAATTATAATTCAGTAGTAAAATGACTTCGAATGCGTAGAGAAGCCAAGTATTCCATGGATTTCCATTTGAATCAAAATAAAAAAATATTCCCAAAATAGAAGGTGTCATCTTCTATTTTGGGAATATTTTATTATTTTGATTCAATTAAGGAAAATAAACCGGTTAGGGGTTAATATAACTGATTAGCGTAAGGATGAGAATTAAACTTAAAATAAAATTTTTCAAAATCTACTCAATAATTGTGATAAGAAAATTCTATCGAAATTCTCCATATAGAGAAGATATAGTAAAAGTTTTGGGAATTTCTTTCGAATTTGGAGAATAAGGGAGGGCAGACAGCCACTCGTGAGCTTTTACATGAAATAACAATTTTAATAAGCCCTGTGGTTATGAATAGGTGTATGTTGGTATAGCTTATTATTTTTAACGTGCAGATAATCATACAATGATTAAATAATTATAAATTTCTTTTAAAATAAAATCTTTTATCGCGAATATCAATCTAATATTTAAAAACGATTAAGACCTTTAAAAATTATTCTTAAAAAAAGTATTCAAAATTTGAAATTATCTATTTTTAAATATAAATTTCACACACAGTAAATTTCAAACTTTTCCATCATATTTTATCTTTTTTTATACAATGTCTGGAAAAAAACATGCTTGATTTATCAAGTGTAATGAGAACCTAACAGGAAGGTCACCGCGGCTGAAAGGAAGCTTTTGCTGAAGAAAGCGAAAAAAACTCCCATTAAAGGAAAATTGCGTGATTTGTATCCAGGAAATTCTACGAGTTCTCGAAGCGTGTTCGATTAATTAAATCTTATATCCGTTATTAGAATTTCCGTTAAATAATTTACAGTTCATTTATTTAGACGGTGTTTATTCTCGTATTTAATTTGATTCAATGTGATGAGACATATTTGTATTAGTACATAAATTTCATCCAATTTTATAGTTTATAATTAAATTTATTCATTATATAATAAATTTCCTCCAATTTTATAGTTTATAATGAAATTTGTTGATTTATTATATGATAAATTTCATCCAATTTTATAGTTTATAATTAAATTTGTTGATTTATTATATAACAAATTTCCTCCAATTTTGTAGTTTATAATTAAATTTATTTATAATATAATGAATTTCATCCAATTTTATAGTTTATAATTATATTTATTTATTTACTAAATAATAAATTTCATGCAATTTTATAATTTCAATTAAATTCTTTATTTGTCATATAATTTTTAATTCTTCCATAAATAAAATTTTATATAACAACTCAATTTTTTGATGAATTTATTTTTGTTTAATTTAGATTTTTTTCAACATATTTATTTCCACCTTATTATTCCTTATTATATTCATTTTTCGTAAATAAACGAAATTCGTAAATAAAAATATTAGAACAAAATTAAAGATTAACTATACTAACTACTTGAAGCAATAATTTTTAACCCCATATATTAACTGTATAAATTTAGTTTATTTGCCAATTTTAATGACTTTCAACTTATCATAACAAGAGAAAAAATATTATAAACTATATTTATGCTACTAGAGAGTTTGAAATCCAATATTTTATAAAATACTTATATATTTTATATAATGCCAAAAACTTGCTAGTAGATACGAGAAGATTAATATTTTACACATTTCCAAATAATTTTATATAATGCCAAACGATAAACTTACATTTTATGAAATACATTTCCGATCCATCTGATAAACCCCCAAGGTGTGAAATAAAATAAACGATAATTCAAAATAAAAATATTTCGTTTTTAGGGCAGCAAGAAGATTCATATTTTATTTTATTTCATTTAGTAAGAAATGTATAAATTTTGTTTTATACAACTTTTATTATGTATTTTGAATTTAAAAAATCTTAATGGAATTTCTTCAATCTTATATATTTTTAAATAACATTTGAATCTTTGAAGAATTAACGCCTTTTAAAGTGTCAAAAACGTCAATGTTTTCTTTTAATATCCATACCATGACCATTTTTTTTCATACTTTACATAAATAACATCTGTTATTCTACAAAAGGCAAAGGTATTGTGAACGATGCCCATTTAAAATCAATAATAATGATCCTATTTTATACTTTACCTTAAACATTCTGTAATTTTTCTATGTTTTCTATGGTATACTTAAGTCTATGCCGCTAGCATTTGCACATTGAATGCTGACCATTTTGACTGGATAGCCATACTTGAAAAGAGAAATAAAATTTCCAAGCGATCATCATCTAATCGCTGTTGAAAAAATACGAGATACCTAAATATTCATAAAGTTGTATGTGTGTTGTGACTAATGGCACTTGCTTTGGAAAAGCCCCGCTGATACGATCAGCAGATGATTTAAGCCTAAGAAATGCGTCTCTTTGTTTTACAAGTAGCGCCATCTAGGGCCAAGAGTACGGTTTAGCTACACACACGTCACAACCCTTTTTAGGGGACGGACTACATTCATGCAAATTCATTCATACATCTTAGATCCTAATTTAGACCTGGAACAGAGAACGATCACCTCTGATCCAGTACCCCCCAGTAGTATTACTCTCGACATGGAGGATTTTGCGACCACGAACAGATTTAACGAGCGCCAGTCGCCATACACTTGGATTCATAATGTTGTTGTTACTTATGGCACTTGCCTAAGGACATGCTCCCCGCTGACACAGCAGCTGATTTAAGCCGAAAGGAGCGTCTCTTGTTTTTGAAGTAGCGCCAACTATGGCCAAGAGTACGACTTAGCTACACATTTGCTTGCCACATTTGCTTGCACAGCCCCTTTTTACAGGGGGTACAGTCACACACCTCACAGATAGCACACAGAAGAACAACCATGTCTAAACCGGGACTCCCAGAACACAAGGAAGATACTCTCCCTTTGTACCAGAAATACGGCATATTCATAATGTTGCATTACAAAGGGACATCCATATAACTGAACTAATCACAGACACACAGTCGGACTTTTCTTAAGAATTTGTTTTTCGAGCTCAGGTAGATCTAAGAATGTGGAATTTGAATTTTTTAAAGATTACTATACTTTCTCTATACTTAGGGCCCGACTTAGCCTAGTTGGGGCTTGGTTCAAAAACTTCGCTCCCCTTGTTTTACTACTTTAATAATGAAGAACATTCATTAAAGGAGGAAACGTATAATAAAATTTTTATTCGATTTTGGGGCCCCCAACTTATGTGGGGGGCCAGAGGCAACTGCCCCTTATGTCCCTACCTTAGTCAGTCCCTGTCTTCACTAAATATACGAGAAAATAAAAAACTCAGCAGGCATGCAAAACACACAACATTTATCAAAAAATTGTCCATACAGCCAAATGGCAGTTTTTGTCATGGAACAGCGACAAACGTTGAAGGCGGGGATCTGATCTGTTCGATTTAATATATTCCATTGGCATTACTCCTTGCACAAGATAGAAGCATCACTCATCTGTTTCCTATGCAGGGTTCATTCACAGTATGGGCATTTCTGAGTGAAACCTGCTCCGTATTAAAGAAGCAATTGCAAAGCTATTCAACTCAAATTTATTTCTTGAAGGCAGTTTCTACGCGCGTGCCAGTCAGGGTCCACTGACGATTAGACGCTGGAAATGACGTTAATTCTCGGAATTGTGAAACGCAAATGGAATGCGAAGGCATCCCCTTCTAATTTTCTTGTTGCCGATGTTTCTATCATTGACTTTTCAAGGGAGGGATTATGTGTGTGAAGGAATCCCTCCCTCGAAAGAAGTGCATTATAAAGAGGCACTGAGGAAGGTATTTGTTGTGTACTTTGCAGATGCAAGAAGCGTGAAATTTAGTTGATTAATCTTTTGAATGGGGGCTTTGTTTGAGTTAAATATCTTTCGAGTTATCTAACAAGCATGTTCAGAGCCACAATGGCAGATTACACCAGCTTTGGAGTTTCGCTCTTAAATGAACCAGCTAGGCAATCTAGTTTTAAATCTTTGAATTTTGAAATGTTTCTGCGCTTGCCAATAATTTTCCTTTTCAGCTTCTTTTTTATTTGTTTGATTATTGACATGTTTTATCATGTTATGAATTGAGATTTTGGAATAGATGGACTTTGAAAGACTAATTTTGAAATATATAATGCAGTTTACCTAAAATATATTTCTATAAGGACTTATTAAAAGTGCCAACTTTCTGGCACAGAGGTAGCGCGTCTTCCTCGTGTTCTGGGAGTCCCGGTCCGGACATGGTTGTTCTTCTGTGTGCTACCTGGGAGATGTGTGACTGTGCTCTCCCTCCTGTGAAAAGGGGCTGTGCAAGCAAATGTAGTGAGTGTGTAGCTAAGTCGTACTCTTGGCCCTAGTTGGCGCAGCTTCAAAAACAAGAGACGCTCATTAGGTTTAAATCAGCCGCGGTATCAGCGTAGGGCTTGTCCATGGCAAGTGCCATTAGTAACAGCAACATCAAACGTATTAAAAGTTTCAAAGTAAAATTCATCTTCTTTTTATAATGATGACTTATTCGTTATTCTCGGTCTCGTTCGGTTTTCTGTTTTATTTCCAATCAATTTTTGTCCAATAAGATTTTCGCAGTTTCTCCACGATCACCAATTTACTACGTATACCAGAAGCCCTTTCATTAATGCAGCAAAAAAGAAAACATTTGGGAAAAGCTAATGATTCTATCAAAAGAGTTTAGATCCCCAGAAAATAGTAATTAAAACTCTCAATCCCTGACCCACTCCTCTAACCTACCGACGTCATGAATTTGTGTTCGTTAATGACCAATGAACTGATCCTGACAATTAAAATAAAATTAGGTTTAACAGTTTTAATTTTATACTTAATTATTAAGTTATATATATATCTCTCTCTTTCTTTAAATATAATTGATAAAAATCTAATGTAAAAATTAATTGTCCTAGTAACCTTATTGATGTTATTTGAAAATAAAAAGTTAGTTAGTTAAAGCGGAAGATTAAAGGTCTCCGAGCCTAGGTACTTCCGAAAAAAAGTCCCACCCACATCGTTAGCATTGGCCAATTTAGTGCATAAATATGCTAATTAGAAAATGAATCTGATGAGTATCATGGCCATTTAAAGTACAACTTGATATTAGATAATTCATTACACTTTGGATGCATATTTAACTGCTCTGCATTTAAATTCATAAGCCGTCAATGTCGTTCTTAAATTTACTTAAACTTATATATTTAATGACTAAATACATTTATAACTATCCAATTTTCTGAAATCATAAATCAGTTTGCTCCTCTATTTAATTTGCATGATTTGAATGCTTTTAGATTCAATACTTCAGTGCGTTGTAAATTTAATTTTCTTTTCAATAAACGGACGATCAAAATGAAAAATAGATAAATTAAGTCGATTTCAATATCATCGACAGAAAATTGATAATATCCTTACACTTTTACTCTTAATGTTTTTTAGGAATCTTTATAAGAGTTTATAAGAAGTGACCGGCACTTATCATTATAAAATAAAAAGATTATTGATAATGTTCTATATTTTCTTTAAACCAGAAAAGAATATATTTAGTGTCACATTCTAGGGAGTTTACATTTTGTTGTATCTATGCATTTCTTTTTTTTTATAGTATGCGATGGTAAAATTTTAAAAACTTTCCTTTTACCATTCAAATTTTTTTACAAAAAGTTTTCACAGAAGTATTTCCTCTAAAAACATATGTATCAAAATAATAATAATAATTTTTTATATTTAATATGGCTGGTTTTCTTATAATGCGACATTCTAGTTTCGTGTTTCCATACAACATAGGTCTAAGATTATAAAATTCTATTATGATAAAGAATTATAAAAACAGCAATTTAAAAAAAAAGAATAGGTCTGTTGTTGCGTTGTTACTAATGGCACTTGCCGTAGACAAGCGTGCTGACGACCGTCAGCGATTTTAAACTGAATGAGCGTCGCTTGTTCCTGAAGCAGCGCCAACTAGGTCCAAGAGTGCGAATTAGCTACACACTCACCGCATTCGCTTGCACGGCCCCTTTTTACAGGGGGGCACATTCATACACCTTACAGACAGAACACAGAACAACCACGCTCTATCCGGGACTCGAACCCAGGACGCCCAGATCACGGGGAAGAGAAGCAAAGATGTGTTAACACTCAGCATTTTGATAACGATGGTCCCAATAAAAATTAAAAATTAACTGTTCTGTAGTAGGAGTCAATGTGTATTTTATTATTACATAAATGAATACATTTGATTAATAAAATGAATTATTACTAAAACTTCTTTTCTGGCTTATATTAAAATATTTAATATGCAGATAAATACAAAAATTATGAAGATTGACTTAATTAATGTAAAAAACATAAGTAATTATAATAAAGCAAATCCAAAACTTTCCATTATTTAACTACAAGAAATCTTGCTTAGTGCTTAGTATTCTTGAAATTTTTTTTGTATTCTAAGAAACTTAAAAAATGCTTAGTATTCTTGGGAAAACAGTGCAAGAACATAGAGCAATATTGTACTGGAGCACACCTTTTATAAAAACTGTTTTGAATTATTATGAAAAATTTTTGAAGCAATATGTCGTTAAAAGAATTTCCTCTCTCAATAATCGATGAAGACACTTTGATTCCACATTAGTTATTTAATGTTTAAAATGTGAAATAAAAAAAATGGTAATTACATAAAAATGGCACCTGATCTGTGCCATTAGATGATGATGGATACAATAACTCTGCCAAGATTTGTAACAAAATGTTTGTCACTGTTTGTTACACATCATTTATGATGTAAATATCCTATTGATTTCCTTATACAAATCTTGTGATATTCATATGTATTATGTAAATATTAAATGCACCATTATCAATTTAATATGTAATTGAATAAAATGAAAAATAGTTAAAAGAGATTCGAATTTTATGCACAAAATATTGTTGAATGATCAAGTTTTAAGCTACATTACCCTATTTTCCCTTCATTTTTAAAATTCAGCCTGAGTATCACAATACCAATAAAGAATATTGGGCTGAAATGCAATTTTTTTTTAAATTTTAAAGTAACATAAAAAGGAATTTCATGCAAAAGAGAGTTCAATATTATTTAATAAAACTTAAAAAAATATTGATGTTTCTGAAATTTGGATTTTTTTTTTGTTGAGCACTTAAAATTCAAGAATCAATCTACAACAGTTACACCCTTTCTATAGAACAGTCTTTTCTGTAGAGCATTTTAAGCAATTTTCATTATACCTGTCAATACAGGTTTTACTTTACATACGAAATGGCGACCTATTATCATGCCAGAAAATGATGCTGTTTTTGGGATGAGGGTTTTGGCGTCAACAAAAATCCGTAGGCGAAAAATAAAAATTTTATTATCTGCACGAGCAACTCAAAAAAATCAGCTTTTTATAACGTGATGCCATCCCATTTACAAAAGCTCCGATTAAAAAAATACGTTAATGACTCCAGCAAATAAAACCTGGAAAAATGTCATTTTGGGTACTTGATGATATGAAATGAAATAAATAGGAAATGCGATAGATTTTTTAAAATTATAAATGCGAGACAAAGTTTTTTGGATCGTTTGAGATACAAAAGTGACTCATTCGATGAAACGATTAAAATGAATAAAAATATTATTTAACTTGCACGAGCACGTGGTGATTGGCAGCTCAAGAAATGATGTTCTGACATGATACATTGAAATATGGATAGCATATTTCATTTTAATCTTCTAGACATTTAAAATGTTAAAACACGCAATCGATTTTCACCATGACTTTCTATGCGACAGAAACAACAAGGAGTCTTATTTTTCTTTTACGCAATCTTATTTTTCTTTTACGCAATCTTATTTTTCTTTTACGCAATCCAAACGATCAAATTTCTTAAGATCTTCCTTGTACAACTGTTAACTTTTACTTCCTGGACCACAGAGCAGAACAATTGAGACAAATAGTCTTTAGCGCATCCAACAGCAACCCCTCTTGACCGGAAGTTCCTTAATTGCCAATTAAAAAGACCAGCAAGTCTGCAATGGTCTCAGGTTGCGAATGCGAGCGATCTATCCACAGTCTTTTGTCTCATCTAAACAGAATTTGTCATTGACCCGTAATACCTACTGGACCTTAAAGATGCCCCTGTTAGTTAAGAAATCGCGCACAGGAATCTTGTCTGGGGTGTTTTATGGATAGCAACGGCAGCGTGGAGGAAGCAACTTGTTTCTGACGTTTTTGTTTTAGAAAATCAATTCTAGCGGCTTCTGTAATTTATTGGGATTTAAACCAAGAAACCATAGAAAACGAAAATAAAATATTTACAAAATTTTTTGCTTATTCTGTGGATAATGTTTCTTTCTTTTAATCTTGGTGAAATACGCTCCCATAAATACTATTGTCGCGAAGATTCAATTAAAGACACGGATAGCTAGAAACAATTTCGTTTATTAGCACCAAGCAACTCACTGGAAAACAGAATGAAGAACTGAGCAGAACTCAGCTTTTATACATGTGGAGAACATTCGAGAATCATCTCGTTCGAATGGTAAAGAATGTTCTAGAGCCATCTCGATTTTAGAGAAATAATAAGATCAATTTTAAATTAAAATTCCAGTCTTTGGATGAAATGCGCTGATCTGGAATCGAACCAAGGACTAAATAATTTGCAGTCCAATGCTCTGCCAATCGAGCCATGGTGAATTATGGCCGTCTTTCTTTTTGCGGCATTGCTTCCCTTAATTATATTTTTAATTTAATAAGAAAAAATCAAAGCCTATATGGGTACGCATTTAACCCTTTAACGGGCACAAGCTGTTTTCTTTCAAAATTTTCATTTTATGTTATATTTGGGGAAAAAGAAGCTCATTTATGACCCAAAAAAGTATTTTTGTTAAAATTTTGTTGTTGTGTTTGTAGCTTATTACGGGGGTGGAAACTACATATTTCCCCCCGTCCCAAACTAGCAATGATATTTTACTAACTTATTCAATAGAAAAATATGAATTATAAATAATTTCACAAGTAAATATGATTTTTGTAAAACTATTTATTATTAGTTATTTCAAAATTTAAAATTTATTAATTACACATGAAATAAGTGGTAGAAAAGCCAGATACAATATAAATTACCAAATGCATCATTTCAAATTATTCTGGTGAAACAACATAATTAGGAACTGAACACAAAATAACATTGATGTTGAACATGACACTTTTGTCCGTTTCTAGTTAGTTTTGGATCTACAATATTTTCAAAATATTTTAAGGTGGTGGTAAGATAATTAACACAGCCTTAAAAAGGGTTAATTTCAGAAAATGTTTCTAATTATAGATGTTTTGTTTTTTAAGGGTTAGTAAGCAATGTATATTTGCTAGGTTTTCTTATAACAAAATTCACTTATCTTTAATATAATGTTTATGATAACTGCCATACTGTCTATAAAATACCTTACAATGAATTAAGAAATACGAATTAAACAAGTAGTTATTTCTAAAGTAACAAGTATTCAATAGATAAGAACGGTTTTTTTTCACAGATTTAGTTAAATTTTTAGTTAAAGATTAACCACTGCTTTAATATTTCTCTTCCCTAATTCAAACCCTATTTTTAAACAAATTTTTTTAAAGAATTTTAAAATAAAAAAATAGCAGACTTTTAAATGACAGTTGTGTTTTACCTTTATATTAATATGAAATACATCTATTTTTCAGGTAAAAATGAGGTAGCATTGGCAATCTTTCGGGATGTCAAACAATGGATTCATCAGTAAGGACGTCGTCATCGCAAATATCATGAAATACATTTCCTTAGTGTTTGTTATAAGTTCCTTGTTAGCGAGTGAGTAGTGTTATTTATTAATAATACTTCTGTTACCTTATGTGTTAAGAATACAAACATTTTCGATACAATCATATAAAATCTTTGATCTTCAAACTCCCAAATACATACTTATTAGTCAACTCGAGTAGTCTAAGTGGAAGAAACTTGCAATCCCGATGGCATTACACATTTGATTTATTCTAAATTCTAATTCTAATTACTTATTAGATTCTAATAAGTTTTTAATAATTCTAATTACATTTTTATATTAATTCGAATAAAGTACACATTAGATTTATTCATGAATTCTAATAACAAAAAAAATTCTAATAAATTTTTAAATAATTGTAATACATTTTTAATATCATTTCGAATGCAGTATACATTCGATTTACAGATAAATTATAATTTTAATTAAATAAAAAATTCGAATACATTTTTTATAATTCTAATAAGTTTTTAATAATAATTTGAAAATAGAGTAAAATTCGATTCATTGGTATATTCTCACAATACCAGTAAATCAAATTAAAAAATGTAATTGAAATTAATTCTTTAAAAAATTACATTAAAAATTTTAATAAATTTTTAACAACAATTCAAAAGTAGCATACCTTCGAATTGTTCATAATTTTTCGTAATTCCAATTCTAGCTAATGAAACAATTCTAACAAATTTTAATAATAGGAATGATTATAAAAATGAGTAAAGCAAAAGACAGAAAGAAAGAAATTAAGCACTTATTAAATTAAAGATGAAAATGAAATATTTTTAAGTAACAAATATAACAAATAATATATAATTGTGATATAGAGAGCTATTAAATACTATCGTCTCAGTTATAAGTAAAAACTTTTAATAATTTTAAAAATATGAAATTTTTTAATAAATAAATATTAATTTTAATAAACATATTCAGCATCAAACGCATTCAACACTTTGATTGTAATAATTGTGCAATAAGCACAATTTCTACAGACATTTTTATTGAATGCATTGCATAGAATAGTTTTATTAAGGCTCTTAAATTTTTTTCATTCATAATCACAGAGAAATCAAAACATTAACATAACTACAAAAATTGCTTTTTATTCAGCCATAGTTAAAATAATTGAGTTATAGACTATTAATTTGTGTTCATTGAAGGGATGAAAAAATTTAAAAAATTAATAAATTCAAAAGCATTTTATTATAAAGTTACTCAGAATAAAAAAAATTGCTGGATTTCAGTTTAATTTAATTACATTAAAGTCCCATTTTAAAGAAACGCTAGGACTTTGATGGAGCACACCTCATCATTGTTGTTGTGTCAAATGGCACCTGTCATGGACAAGCCCGCTGCTGAACCCAGCAGCAGATTTAAGCCGAATGAAGCGCCTCCTGTATTTGAGTAGCGCCAACTAGGGCCAAGAGTACTCACCACATTAGCTTGCACAACCCCTTTTTACAGGGGGCACATTCACACATCTCACAGATAGCACACAGAAGAACAACCATGCCCGAACCGGGACTCGAACCTGGGACTTCCAGAAGATGCGCTACCTCTGTGCCACCAAACCGGCACACCTCGTCATATTGAGCCTTTGCCACCTGACGAGGCAGACTCCTAAGCAGGTATCATCTCTCCAAGCCTCCACACCAAAGGGGGGGAAGACATTTGGTCCCAAAGGATTTAGCATGTAACAGATTCACGTACATGCAGGTTCTTTGCTGGAATAGTTTCTCGAACCTTTAACTCTTAGATCCTGGAAAGGAAACATTGCCACTGGGGCCAAAAATCCAGAGAGAGAAAGAGCGAGATTTACCATCGAGAAAAAAAAAAGTTCACTTCACTATAAATGCTCATAGCCACAGCCTGACAGAGTTACAAACAACAGATTCAAAATCAAAATGACTGGTGCCTTCCAGGTTCGAACTGTCCGTTCCTCAACAACTACACTCTTTACGACATTCTGTAGATTAGACTTACTACAATATGACCCATTAACGGGAATGCCGAAAATCAACCTCTTTCTTACCATGTCACCAACTAATATAAAAACCAATTATTTAGCATTTTGATATCCCATTCATTGTTCTCGATTCTGTCAATCTTTCATCCATTTTCCACCAATTGGAAAGAAAGATTGGCATAGATCTAAAATCTTAGCTATATTCCAAATTTCATTTATCCAGTCTTACGACTTTGAGTTGCAGTAATCACATAGGCTTGAAAAATACAGATTAACAAACCATCACACCGAAGACAAATTTTGTTTAAAACTTAAAAGACGTTTAGGATTCTAATGATAAGCTTATATACAAAATTTCATTCGGATAGATCATTGCATTTATAACTTACCATTTTGTTCCGCATACGCATTTGTTCCGCATTATTTGTAGCTTTTACATCCATAGGTCGGCTTTCTGGCATAGAGGTAACGAGCCTTCCTCGTGTTCTGGAAGTCCCGGTTAGGACATAGTTCTTCTATGTGCTCTCTGTGAGATGTGTGACTGTGCCCCCCCTGTGAAAAAGGGCTGTGCAAGCGAGTGTGTAGCTAAAGTCGTACTCTTGGCCTAGTTGGCGCTACTTGTAAAAACAAGAGACGTATATCTTCGGCTTAAATTCTGCTGATGTATCAGCGGAGCTTGTTCATGGCAAGTGCCATAAGTAACAACAACAACCATGAAAAAATTCCGGCCAAATTTTCACAGAATTATGTAATTGTGCTGTTAAGACTATATACAGAGCGTCCAAAAAGTTCCAGTACTGATGATTTGTGAATTTATTTTACAAAAACAATATGTTCAAAAAGAATTATTTTTATGCCAATGATAAAAAGCCCTTTTAAGATAACCAAGGAAAAAAATACTGAACTTACATTTATATATTAAAGTTCCAAATGTCCACCCCTTTCTTGGAGACAAGGCTGAACTCGTTTGCGCATGTTTTTAGAAACGCGTTTTAACATGCTAGGCGTGATTTCTTGTATCCTTTGGGTAATTGCGATTTTCAAATCATCTATTGTTTGAGGATTCCCTTCATAAATTTTGTCCTTTAAATATCCCCACAGAAAAAAGTCCGGGATGGTCAGATCAGGGGATCGGGGTGGCCAAAGATTTTTAGAGATAAGTCGATCGCCGAAAAACGCTTGAAGCATGTCCATGGTTCCATTGTTCGTATGGCAAAATTTAATATACTTGAAAAAAAATCATGGACAGTGATTTTTTAAATTTGGAGTACGGGAACTTTTTGGATACCCGGTATAAAATTTCATTTCCCTAACTCAATTCGTTTCTGCCTTATCGGTTTTACTAACAGACAGGCATAGCTCCCAAATTGTGTGTTTTTTGAATCAGTTAAATCTGTGACTTCTAGAATCTTCCAAATCTTGCAGTAAGTTTCTTTTGGCTAATTACAATGCTTAGCATACTTCAAAGAAGTAAAATTGAAGTTGAGGATGATGTTTTCAAAAAAATTAGAGGAAATAAACTCGAGAGTCTAATTTTCTAGAAATGCACATTTCTGATAAAATATGTAACATACTGATTTTCTTCATTTATAAATATATTTTCCCACATTTTTTTCTTCGGTTTATGGGACTATTGGAATTATATAGATCCCACAAGAACTGCTATCGTTTTGATTCCATTCTTGGGCTAAATATGTAACCCACTTTCACCACAACAATCGCGCATCGGTATAAATACATCGTTGAGATGTGCAAAAATTCGGTGCCACGAAAATGGCGTAGTTTTTATGTGGAATTTCCGACAGTTGTATAGATCGGTAAATTTTATTCTCCCATTGTGTTTTGACGTAAGAGGAGTATAGAAGTGAAAGTGTTATCTGTTTATCTCATGTCTAAACTATAAATTCCATCATACTCGATTTGAGGAAGTGCGCTGACCGCTTAAGTGCAATTTTGAGATATAAAAAAAATCGGCAATTTTATCTGATTGTTTTTGAAAAAAATGGGTGAAAATTTTAACATTTCAGAGTAAACAATGATTTTCTAAGTTCACGGAGTTCAAAAGCCTATTTGAGAGAATAATTTTTTAACTTTAGTCGACTTCCTCATGTAAATATTTTTGATTTGATGCATTCACATAAAATTTGATCAAGATTTTCTGTTTTTTAAAAATATAGATAGCCATTTATTTAAATTAACCAATAATTATTTTTCAGCAAAATGCTCCGGACAGATCAATCGTCCGCCAGAATTTGTCAAAGGTGGGGATATGGATAAATTCTCATTAAACGAAGATACTCCAGTTGGTGAGTAGTTGTTAGTAATTTGGTAATAAGAAAACTAATTTTATAGTAAAAAAGAAATTAGTAATTTTGTATTAAAA
>JAOUZG010039685.1:613848-623954 GCA_026289955.1 Argiope argentata
ATAAATTATAATTTTAGTTACATTTAAATAGCTTAATAACTATTTAATGCGTGTTTTCATAATCTAATTACTATGTTTTCAATTTGAAAAAGATATTTTTTCTAAGAAACTTTAATTCTTATATAAATTTTTAACTAATTAATTAAGTAATCAAAAAATGAGTATTTTTTAATTTACCGTATGTCTCATAATCACATTCTTACTAAGCTCCAGAAATATTGTCAAAAAATAAAAAGTCACTCAATCTAAAATTAAAAACAAATTAATTTTTCTAAAATAAAAATTAATGCAATTCTTAACAATTTAGTTAGAGCATCTTTTGCAACCTAAATTTATAAATGCTTTTAGGTTCAGTTCCCGAGTTTTTTTGAATATCCTGAAATATATATATATATATATGAATTTCTTCCTGATTTCCAGACATATGTTTATTTAATCATATTTAACATAATCGGGAGCAAATGCTCAGAACTTAAGTCCATTACCAGAACGAGAAACGTCACATTAATACAGAATAAAATTTTAAATTCTTCCTTGTAATAAAAAAATAAAGGAGGCGTTGTCTGAAAAATGGTGATAGATTGTGAAAGAGTTATTGATGATAGAGTGTGAAAAGGTATTGTATCAAAACACAATTGTTTTCTTTTTCTCTTGGAAGATTTTATTCTACATGTGATATAGCAATATTTTGTTTTAAATTTTTTTTTTCCTCTGAGATTATTATTTCACTATATTTATTTTTGAAATTTTCCAAAGAGAATAAGCTATATTTCCTAATTGCTTAAGAACGTTCCTAAACTATGACTTGTCTACAATTTAAATTTAAATTTACTATAGGTATTTCATTCCTTTCAAAAATGAAATAAATGCACCTAAGACATCGATAATAAATTAATATTATAGATAGTTTTTTTCATATTAAACTAAGGACACATACTACTTTATTGAATTGTTCTTTGGAAAACCGCCATATTTCCTTTTATCATTATTAAACTATATCTTTTTCCTTTTAATGACAACACATCCATTTTTAGCAGATTTATAATTTATAAAGTTCAATTCAAATTACGTTAAACAAAAAAAAATATTTATTATTTATTTATATCATAATACATTTTTAAAAGGACTGTAAAATAATAAATTGATCTTAAGATAAACTTTCAAGCAATAGTTTTAATCCTTCTTATAATTTTGTTGGAATTGTTTAAAATTTCACGCTTGTAACTATATAACTATAATAATCTCCTTTTATATATAGCTTAATTATTATTTTAGGTGTATGCCGTTGATGCAGGTAACCCAGTACAGCAAACAGCTACGGCTACAGTTTCTATATCAGTGGAAGACGTCAACAACAAATCTCCTAAATTCTCGGAAGATTCTTACGTGAGATACATTTCTGAAAGTAAGCTTTTCTTTCGTTATTTTAATATCTAATATCCAATTTCGCTGTTTTAACATCTAAATATTGTTAACGTTAGAGCTTTTATGAATAACAGGAATTCTTTTATCTGATATGAATGTTGACAACCCAACCCTACTCTTTCTGTAATACTGAAATATTTACTATTTTTTTAAAATTAAATTAACTAAGCATTGTTTCCTCCTTAGGCGCCAACATTGGCGACGAAGTTCTCACTGTGGCAGCAACAGACCCGGATGAAAATGCCAAATTGCGTTACTCAATAGTTGAGCCTATTGTGGCCCGAGATAAAACTGGCTCTGTTGTAACTTCTTCGGCTTACAATTACAAGGTATATTTTAAGTTCTCAAAGAGTTTTATTAATATTTTTAATAATAATAACTTGCTTCCAGTATGATTTTTTTCTCAAATTTTGAACGTATTAAATGTGTTCATATGTGCTGCCTTTGCTGCAAATGTTAGAATATTCTCACCTGCAATATTTGCTATGCTGGGGCTAATATCATATTTGCAATAAATCTGTTAAACTATGTTCTAATTATTTAGAATAAAAATAAGAAATTAGATAGTTTGAAATTGAAATGAAGAACGATGCTAATCGATTCAGTCGTAATTGCAATATTTCCTTTTCAAATTTAAATTGGATTAATCTCTTTCTGTCAAAAGAATCTCTTTTACAAGACTGATAAAGATTGTATGGCTCATAGAGCTTATGTTATGACCCAAATGAAAGAATTAAAAAAGAATATATTTAGTTTACCTATTAATTCTCTTTTTTAAAAAAAAAAATGTCTTGTTATGAAATTCCTCTATGAAATCACATTTTGCTTATGTCACAATTTTTGTCGATTTTCAGCAAAGTATTTTTTTTTCGTGATATTTCAAATACTTTAGCAAAGATAAAAATTGTATTAAAACGTTTTAAGAAGATGATGAATTAGGACTGTTAGGATTGAGGAATTTTAATCATATTTTGAAAATCCAATTGATAGAAAATATGCAAAATCTACTTCGTAGGCTATTTAGAGCAGTGATTTAAATTGATCTCAGATCATATTTAACGTAGTGATTATATTATAATTTACTAGAAATAAATTTTATAAAAGTTAAGAATATTTTGATAGCATTAAAAAAACGAGCATTTTTTAACATAAGATTTGCAACTTGAAGCAAGAACTTATTTCAATAAAGAAATTTAAATTCGTGCAGAACAAACTTTAAATTGTCTTAATCAAAACTTTTTGCACAAAATTAATTAAACATATTTCTATATGAATCTAATTTACATATTCTTGCCAATCAAACCGAATTACCTATTTTCTGCAAAAAAAAATAAAATAAAGGTAACATAATAATATTTAATTTATTTGTTTTTTCTTTAAAAAGTTTATAGTTAATAAATTTTTTCAAAATGAAAGGTTATTTGGCCTAATGTTAAAGCATCGGCTGGAGAGCTCATTCGATGCTCTATCCCTCTCCCCCCCAAAAAAAAAATCACAGTGTTTATTTTACTGATATATGTTAAATCTACTGCAGTGGTCCTAATATTGTGATATTATAATGGAAAGAACTAACTCAGATGTCATCTGATGGCGATTAAAAATTTTGAGATGCATTTTCCCCTAAACCTACTTTGTTGTTTCGAAAGAGAAGTTAAAATAATAAATGTAATTAATTTTTAAAAAAATACCTAAATCTATCCTTATCATAAAATCATTCGATACTATAACTATTAAAGAATTTTTAACATTTCCTAATGAGAAAAAGGATATCTTTCTAAATATTTTAATAAGGAATAAAAATCTTCATTGAAACCAAGAAGCAAAATCCTCACAGACTTTCTTTTTTAAAATTCTAAATTTCTTTCAATCAGTTTCAAGTAATTTTATATTTAAAATAAGAAGTATAATCAAATCTATATAGTCTTTTGAAATTGAAAATGTAACTTTTTTTCATTCTGAACATCGTTTTTTCGATTAATTTTTTAACCATTTTCTCATATTATTAAACTGTTATTCAGTTTAATAATAGGAGACCATTTTCTCATATTATTAAACTGCGTTTTGAAATAATTTTTTTTTTGAATTTCCTATTCAAACTGAGTTAATTCATATACATTATTAGGAACTTAGAATTCTACAAAACTTTGCTACATGTTTCAATTTATATTTCAAATTTAAACCCTTTGCGGTCGCATGGTTACTCTCAGCCACCATTCAGAAAGGTGCATCATTTTGACATTTTATTTGTTCCTTTTTTTAAAATTTAACTGTTAAAAACATCTACAGAATGTTAAAATGATGCAGGTTTATTTTTCAGGGAAACTCAACTTAAATCAGTTGTATGTATTTATTTTTTTGTGTAATAAACAGGTCCATGTATTAGGTGAATAATAATGCATCGAATTACTTTTCCGACCGCAAAGGTTAATATACCCTTTATTTTAACTGTTCAATTTAATTTTTCTAATAATTTCGTAATTACCTAGCTTTTCTGAACAGTGAAGTATGAATAATTAAATAACTTATCCTTAAACCCTGATAAAATAAGAACTAATGAAGTTATTAATATAAGTACATATCTTTAATAGCTTTCTCAATAGTTTTCGCAGTATTAACTTTAATTTCATTTAAGTTTTCTTTCTCCCAAGAATGCTTTCAGAATTGATGGGACAACTGGAAAAATTATTGTTAATCAGCCATTGGAATATAATTCAGCCTCTGTCATCATTTTAACTGTTGAGGCCGTGGATCTTAATGCTGTGGATATAACATTTGGAAGGGAACAGAAAACTTCAGGTATAAGTTTATTAAGTCAGATTTTCCCTTTTTTTTACTTCCCTTTTACTATATTTAGGACTTATTAGTTTTAACTGTTAATTAACCCTTCTTTGCATGATGATGGAAATTTCCATCATAATATTTAGTCAACAAAAAAAAGGTACCCAAAACCCTTGTACTGTAAATTTGTTGTTGATGGCAACTTTTTAAGCGACTATTGCGTACAAAAAAACGCAGTTGTCAAAAAACAGCGAACGTCACTGCCAATTACCAGGCCTACAACTTGTCATTCCGCTGTTTGTTGTGACTGGAAGAAATGAGCGAGATTTTAAATTGTTTTATGGAAATTAATTTATTATTAATAATTATTAATTAATTAAATTATCATACAGAATAAAGAAGATTTAGTAAAGAATATTTTTTTTATTTATTTAGTACTGAGCTAAATATGTGACAATGGATGATGATGTAAATTTCCATCATATTGTTTTTTACATAATACATATTTTTATTTACACCAAGATTTTTTTTAAATATTTTTCCTTTAATCTAGAGCATTAATTACATCACCCTGATTTTTTTAAAAGAAAAAATCATGGAAAGAAGGGTTAAAAGAGCTGAACAAAAGTGTAATATTTTTTATTAATATATTTGTTATGTGTAATAATTAATAAGTTACCTTATCTTTTAAGTACGAAAAAAAATTGAATCGATGTATGTATAGTTTCTACAAGAAAATTTTCAATTTAATATCAATCTAAATTTATCAAAGGAATTAGAATATAAAACAATCGTGATAATTCAAATAGATAGTGCATAAAAAGTTAGGAAGGACTTCAAATGAATAGTGTATGCCTCTATTCACCCTGGATCAAGATAAAAATCTTTATAAAATTAAATAATTAAAAAATATATAACTATCTTAAAAATAATATTTCATAACAAAAAGTGTCACCTTTAACTTTATTACATTTTTCAATTTACTTTGGTAGAAGCTGTTGTCGAATTCTAATGACCATCCCCGGTCACGGTACAACCCTTCCTTTGTAATCAAGTCCCGTTATATGTGGAAAGTTTTTTTTCTGTATCCATTAAGGGGGTGAGAGCCAACCCTTATCTTATCCCCAACTATGCGGTACCTCCAGTGTGAGTAACATACGTCCTTCCATTGATCGGAGGAGCCAAACCCCAATCACCGTTTTTCATTCCTTCTTTGGAAGCGAGAACCAACCACCATACCAAAAGCTTCTCATCCTTAATTACGAGGTTCTATTGTATGACTAACACAAAGTGTAAGTCATAGAACAGACTCTTCGACCCGCCTCGAAGGCACACGGATTAACAATAAAACTGAATAACCGGATCGCCGCAACAGAAACACTGACGGGAATGTGGTTGAGTCCTAATGGCCATCACAGGTTACGGTACAATCCTCCCCGTAGGAAGTACGTCCATCATCGATGGGAGGAGTCCAACCCCCACCTTTTAGTGTACCCACCAAAGTTGGCGAGATGCAACCACCATACCAGAACCATCCTCAATTACAAGATGCCCCGCTGAGGGAGTTGACACAAAGTGTATATTAAAACAGAAATTCAATTTAAATATATTATTTTTTAACACGATAGGATCATAGTATTTAGACCTATTTAAATGGACTCAATGTATTATTTTGTTTTACCTTATGCTGTCAATTTTTATTTTCAGTAATAAAAATTACATGGAAAGCCCCAAACTTTTATTTTTACTTAATAACATTTTTATAACAAAGCGTAAAACAATGGAGTATTTTGATATCCATTAACTGTGATTGTATCCGCAGTGGAAGTGACGATTTACATCCGGGCTCACGGAGAAATGAATCCTGTATTTTCACCGCCTTGGACACAATCTCATCCTGTGATCGAAATAACGGTACCAGAGGAAACTATGATTGGCTCAACTCTGCTTGCATTATCGGCTTGGGACCCCCTCACACACGCTGTTGTCAGCCACTTCGAAAAAATATCTGGTTCAGATCCTGATAATTATGTTTCTGTCAGCCCAGTTTCAGGTAAATGGACATAGTAATTTTCAAGAACAGTAAAAAGAAATTATTTAGAATTTACTTATAGAGCACAAGTAAACGAAAAACTATCTGATAATTTTATACTCTTATGAATTTTCTGCTCTATTACCTTTATAATAGGAAAGAAAATTTAAAAAACTTTTTAACGGATAGTGAATGTATGTCTAATAGATGAATGACGATTTGGTGATAAACATGGTGATAAGTTTGTCAATTTTGGCACCCAAATATAAAGATTTATGGCGATATCTCAATTAGAAACCGAAATCCACTGATCCTTCCAGAAAATTCTACTCTTTATTTGTGAATTATGAAAGGCGAAGTAGTTATATGAAAAGTTTTCACTTTGGAATGTTTATTATGGAGATTCTTTAGTTGCATGATGAGCCTTATTATGCTGTCAGACCGTTTAAAAGATATTTGCTGTTTGATTTTGTATTATTATTGGTATAGACACTGTATTTATGTATACTTCGGGTATGTTTTGTTACTTGAGTTTTGTGGTTTCTTGTTAAGCAAAATATCGTTATTGCCCACTATCAACCTTGTTGAATTGCACAACTACCTAATATGATTCCGTAAAAATTCGAAGCCAAGACATGGCTAAGAATTGATAATAGAATACTTAAGATAGGGTATACATGAAAAATTCTAATATCAGATCTATCCTAAGCCAAGAGATGATCATCAATCAAGAACATCAGTGTAGAGGTGAAAAGTTCATAACTACAGGATTGAAGCAAAACCAGAAACAGCCAATGGAATTTTAAAATTCTGTGCCTCAGAAACTACAGAACATTCTAAAATTATTGCACGAATTTTGAACAAAAAAATATGAATCGAATTTGAATTTATGAATATTTTAGAAAGAATATTTCATCAAAATTTAAAATCCGAGAAAACGGCATTTAAAAATGCAAATGTAAATTTAAAACGTAAGGTATGAATATATAAAAATCAATGTATTTTTCCCAAATAATAATACAGAAACAAATTCTTACGATTATATATTTTTTTAAAAAATGATGCTTAGAATTTAAAATTATTTAGTAAAATGTTTTTAATATCTTCATTGAAAATTCATTAAAAATTTTTTTCTGAAGTAAAAAAGACGAATAGTTGATTTTTGTTTCTCAGATTCAATCTCCTTTTTCAGAGAAAAAGAGATAGATCTAAATTAAAGATACGATTTGCTCCCCTTCCACAAAGAAAAAAAAACGAATTTTAAGAAAAATGAAATTTACGGTCGCAGATTTTAAGTTCTCATCTGAGAAAATTATTATTCTTAGGCCATTATTTGTCTGAATTAATTTAAGTCGTTAACCAGTTTAAACCGGTTTGAAAAAAACTTTGAGACTTCTTTCTCTCTCCAATGATAATATTTTTAAACTTTCATTTTCAATTTTTCTAGCTGGCAAACAAAGTTTTGGAGCTCGATCAATTTTAAGATTTAAAAAAATCTAGCAATTTCGACGAAAAGCTCACTATTACTGGAAGCTATTATGTATGCGACAAAATCCAATGAATGTAAAGCAGATTGATATTAAAATTATATTCTAATATTTACAGTATTTGGAGAAATAGAATTAGTAAGAATGCGCTTATGATATCCTTAAAGAATAAATATAAGTCGTGGTTTACAAAATTGCGATAGTTAAAACTAAAAGAGAATCAAAGAGAAACACGATAATCTTCTGAGAGCGAGATTAATTATTTAATAGTGAGAAATCGTAAACAAACTGGAAGTTGACGTCATTTCATAGAAACGATGCACAAAAAGCAATTGATAGTAACTTTAATTAAATATTTATTACAAACAATACTGGAAAAACAATCCTCAAATGTCATGGGTCAGGTGACTCGCTATCTACCAACGAAAAAACGAATATTTCTTGCCTTCAAATTTTGAAGACACCAAAACCTTCTAACCAAAACACCATCATGTTCTCTCATGATAAGAAAAATTAAAATTACAGAAAAATTGAAATAAATTTTAATAAACAGTTTAAAAATTCCAATAATTGAAAAATTTTCAGATTTTTATACTCAAAAGTGAATTATTTTTCTTTTTTGAAGGGGTGGTTGCATTAAACAGGCGGTTGGATTTCGAAGCTCTCCCTTCGAAGCACATAAGTTTTAAAGTGAAGGCCATCATCGGAGAAGCGAAAAATCAAAGGTCAAGTGAAGCATCGGTCATCATCAATGTGCAAGACATCAACGACAACAGCCCCGTATTTTCGCAAAATGTAAGTCAATTCCTCACTTCTTCATTCTGTTATGCTTACTAACAAACAAAATTGGGGAAGAGAAAAACTTAATATTTTGTTTCCATTTGATTTTGTGAACTTTTAATTCATTTTTGTATTCGTCAAATTTCTGAAAAACTAAAAAAAAATCAGAAATTTTAATTTCTTACATTAACAAAGGGGCAAATTAAACAGTGAACTAAAGAAATATCAGGTGGAATTCTAATGAATTATTACAGTTGAATGTTGTAACATGAAAAACTATAGTACAATTGAGTTAGCAGCTGATTTTGTAGGGCATTCTTGTAGCTATATCCTTTTGTAGCGAACTACTAATTCGTAATAAATTTTTTCTAATACTTCATACTTATTAACATTATTATTTTTGAAAAAATTAGAAAGTAAAATGTTTTTTTTTAATTGATAATTTCACAGAAATCTAATTTTTAATTTTATTCGTTTTGTAAGTATAATATAATAAGTGTTCTCTATATTTTAGGCAAATTAATTTATCTAATGACTTATTTATTTATTATGATAAAATTAACTCTATAACATTCCCAGTGTTTTACACATATGATTTCAAATTAAATTATAAATTCATTTGAAAATGATGATTTTTTTTGCTACATCTTAAAAGAAAGGGATATTCAACATATTTTATAAAAAAAGTATTTGAAGAATTTTATGTATCATTAACATTTTAAGTAACTTATGCTTGTTTTCCAATGATTTTACTAGCGGTGATACTTTCTCAAGCAACTTAGTATTCAAAAATTAAATGTCTACTAAACACAATTAGATTTGATTTGGGCCAGAATGGCCTGGTTGGTAGAGCGTTGGACTCGTACTCCTTGGGTTAAGGATTTGAAACTCACCGGCCAAAAGATTCCCCGAGTGTGTGGCGGCTGGCGCTCATAAAATCTGTCGTGGTCACAAAGTCCTCCATGTAATACCACTGGGGGTACTGGGTCAGAGGTAATCGTTCTCTGTTCTAGGCCTAAATTACGATCTGAGATGTATGATTGAATTTGCATGAATGAAGTTCGCCCCCTAAAAAGGGCTGTGACGTGTGTGTAGCTAAGTCTTACTCTTGGCCCTAGATGGCGCTACTTGTAAAATAATAGACGCTCCTGTCGGCTTAAATCTGCTGCTGTATTAGCAGGGGGCTTGTCCATGGCAAGTGCCATAAGTAACAACAACATCAGGCTTGATTTAATTTTTTAGCTGTAGTTTCCTTGCAATCTTTAATATTTATTCTGCTTGAATAAATTTGCTGAATATCATATTAAATAAATAACTAATGTTATTTATAAATTTTGAAAGTTTATGTAGAAGAATTCCTCTTCGGAAAGTTAAAATTCTCACAATGAAGGCTGTGGTGAAAATTTAAGCCAGATAACATTTAACAAGCGTTACATTTGTATTGTGGTTATATTATTCGGCTACAAACCATAACATCGTATGTTCGGTCCTATAGCAGTCAGCATCTGCCGCAATGGTGACCCGTAACTTAGAACAAACAATCTTCGTATATCTGTAGTGGCGCCCTCTATCAACAGCAAGAGTTAACGGATCACCATTGCAGC
>JAOUZG010039685.1:623964-635490 GCA_026289955.1 Argiope argentata
ACAAACAACTTTCATTCATCTGTTGTGGCGCCCTCTATCAACAGCAAAAGGTCACAGGTCACCATTGCGGCAGATGCGGACTGCTCTAGTAAAATATACAAAAGTAATTGAGTGTATACCGTCGCATGTTCGATCCCAGAGCAGTTCGTATCTGCCTCAATGGTAACCCGTGACCTAGAACAAACAACCTTCGTTCATCGGTTGTGGCGCCCTCTATCGACTGCAAAAGGTCGCGAGGCACATTTGATACAACAGCTAACATCACCACCAACAACTCACACACGTTCGCCAAAGTCTTGGCGCAAGTGTATCGTTAGTATCGCCACCCGCTCACTGGCTGGAGAATATGTGGTGAAAACTTCATAAACCAGATAGCATCTAGGGTACACTAGTAGTTGCTTTTATATTGTGGTTACGTTTCTCGGCTACGAACCAGAGCGTTGCAAGTTCGGTCCTAAGGCAATCCGCTTCTGCCTCAAAGTAAAAATTAGAAATATATCGTGTTTTTTTAAATACATTTTTGAATATCAATAGCTATAATTATATGTTTACTCAAATAAAGAAGCTTTTGTATACACAGCTTTTCTTTATATCGTATGTTCCAAAATTTATTGATTTTTTCCCTTTCAAGTCCTATACAACTAGCATTTCCGAATCAGCGGAATATCCTCAAAGCATCCTGACAGTACTAGCTTCTGATAAAGACAGTCAGGACGGTTTCGGAACAATCAGGTATTCCATATCAGGAGATGGAAGCGACGTGTTTGACATTGACGAAACATCAGTAAGTGTTTTTCTCGATTCAAAAACAAATCTAACAGCTTAATGAATGTCATATTTCGTGTGTATTTCTCTGACAAATTCATCCCTCTCATTTTTAGGGTACAATATCAATTCGAGAAAATGCGACGTTAGACAGGGAGAGACAGGCGGCCTATAATTTACAGATTACAGCAACTGATAATCCCAAAGGCTTGGCCAATCAACGAAGGACTTCAATTATTGTAAGTGAATTTAAATTTTATGGTAGATTCTTATTTTCTGTCTACATAATTATTTCTCATGAATTGCGGATCTGTTTTTTCTTACACCTCTAATATCTTATCAAGAATCTTTCTGTTTTGCATTTATTATTGTTTTCTAATCTTTCCAAAACGCTGACAACAGTGGTGATAAAAATCTAAGATTTTGGTTTTAAGTATCTCATAGATAATCGTTTTGTTCTTTTTTCCTTTATTATTATTTTTGTCATGTTTTTGCAATATTTTAATCTCTTTTTGAGTGTTATTTTCACTTACAAGGCTTGACTAAAGCAGGGAAATACGGGACAGTTTCCCCGTATTCCCCAGCTGTGGGGGCCCCATAAGTGGGGCCCCAAATTGAACTGAAGTTTTATTTTACGTTTCTTTTTTTAATAAATGTTCTTCATTAATAAAGTAATAAAGAAGAGGGGGCCTCGGACCCCAACTAGGCTAAGTCGGGCCCTTGTTTATATAACTAATATTTATTTTAGAATATCAGCAGAAATTTCCTCATGTACTCAATCAAGCCAGTATTATTTAAGTGCTTGGCCAAAATATCGAAGTAATATTGTTCTTCATTTAAATAAAATATTTTATTATCACTCCATTTTTTATTTTAACATGTAGCATTATTTTTGTGCTATATAAATTAACAAATCCTTTATGAAAAGCAGTCGGAATTCAAAAAGAATCATTTTATTCATATTTTAAATAAATGAATGTGATTGACCAAACATTAGGCTTCAATTCTGCCACGCTATCTCGTTTTGTGTTGTTTTTATTATTTCAAAATGTATCTATTGTTTTTTTAATTTGTATTGTCATTAGCGACTTTCGACAGTCAGTTATTTTCTATATTAATAGTTCTAATTTATAATTTTAAACCAAATCCACCTTCTCACAATAAAAGAAAGATTTATTTTAAATTATAAAAAAAACATAAAGAAATCAGATTTATTGATTGAAAAGTAGCATAGGTAAACAGAATAATAATTGGTGAAGTTCTGATTAATTTTATTTTGGGAACAGGGCGAAGATTAGAATTAAATTGATGAAATTACAGATGGCGTTTCATATAGAATAAATTGTTTCGCAATTCGGATCTGTGATTATGACTGAATAACTATGTCCTGGTTTTTTCGCATAGAAAATGCGTTTTGGAATGGAGTTTTTAAGTTGTTGTTTTTTACTGAAAAAAAAAGGGGATGACAGAGGACAAAGTGAATGACTGACTTGATTTGAACTAAAAGCTGGGATTAGGGAACCAGTCCTTTGATTTCCTTAATTACTTTATTATTATTTTTGAGGAATTTTTTGTTTACTTAAATTAATTTAAATGGGTTATACTTAAAAGACATTTAATATATATTACAATATACTGCTAGAAATAGCCAAATCAAAAGATTAAAAAAAGTATGGTGTTAAAAAATTACAAAAAGATGTTAAAGTATTTTGGTTATTTTAAAATGGCATCTCTACAACAAAAAAATCAAGTGCATTGATATATCATCAAAAATTGGGCATACCAACATATGCCGCACATATATTGATATGAACAAATTTTTCCGTTTCAAAGATGATGTTTAGAACCAAAGAGAATACCTTAACTTCTTTAATCTTTTTTTCTTTTTTTTTTGGCATTTTTAGCAGTATATAGACAAAATAAAAAAGATCTCTAACATTGAGTTCAGTTAAATTCTTGAATACTTATTGTTCACTTTTTTTATAACGCTTTTTCCCCATTCAGACAGCTTATTATTAATTTTCTCAAATTTATTCAGAAGTCCCAGTCTAACTTGGAAAATAATTTTTAAAAGAATTAAAAGAATATCAATTCATATAAACTAAGTCATAGCGATATGTGGTTACTATTATTGGACATTTTAAAATTAAAATTTTCATCCTGTTGAAATAAAATCATTGACTTTACCACCATTTGAAAAGCATCAATACACGTACCAAAAGAAGAAATGTAGTGAATGATACCTTTTTTAAAAATATGTTTTCCCACGGATTAAATGACAGCGTCCTGGCACTGAGGTAGCGAGTCTTCCTTGTGATCTGGGTGCCCAGGGTTCGAGCCCCAGTTAGGGCATGGTTGTTCTTCTGTGTACTATCTATGGGTTGTGTGAATTGCTCCACCAGTATAAAGGGGCTGTGCAAGCGAATGTGTGTGTGTCATCCTCATATGAGCTAGAAGTCAGACTTCTACCCTCGGGTGCTAAGGGGTTTCAGGAAGCTACTTCACCCCCTATTTCCGTTGTAAAGCGATCATGAGATCATCATCACCAAAAGCGGATTACATTTAACTACCAACTCTCAGAAGGGAAGGTTCGGCTGCTTGTATAATTTCAAAGACAGTTTGGAATGTAAAAGAAAGCAAATGTAAGGATCATTGTATATTTTGACGATTTGAGAGTAATGTCGTGGAGTGCTTGATTTCAAGGTTCTTAACCTCCAGAAATAACAGATGAATAGATTAAGGACATAGCAATGAGATTATTTAGTAAGTGAATGAAACACTTACTTCTAGTGTATTGGTTTATTTTTCTGTCGTTCATATTAGAATAAAAGCATTAAA
Organism: Argiope argentata; assembly: GCA_026289955.1. NCBI lineage: Eukaryota > Metazoa > Arthropoda > Arachnida > Araneae > Araneidae > Argiope > Argiope argentata. The sequence continues at coordinate 627,568 of JAOUZG010039685.1, forward strand.
ATGTTTAAATGGCCTCAAAAAATTCTTTAAATACATTATTATTACTTAATAACAGAATTAAGAATTTTTAATTCAATTTTTACACAGTTTGATTATCATTACTTCTTGGTAGGTTGTCATCAAAATCCTCGATGAAAACGACAACGCGCCGAAATTCAACCAAGAGATATACACCGCTGTGATCCCGGAGAATGTGCCAACTGACTTCAGCATTGTGACGGTAAAAGCAACTGATGTAGATAACGGGGCAAACGGAGAGGTCTCCTACAAGCTTCAAGAAGATGGTGAAAATCAGCCCATGAGTGAGTACAACAATATATATACGAATTAATAATGTAGAAATTTTTTTAACTACTTTAAATATATTATTATTGTTATAGTTTCCTATTTTCAGTCAGAGCATAATGATCAGTTTTGATATTTGCAGTTTTCTTTATCTCGTATCAGCTAGTTAAAAGAGTAAGATGTTTTGGTAGAAAAAAATTATTATTACAGAGAATCTACACTATTAACCCCTTAACCGGTTTGCCCGTACGCCGCAAGTGCATCGATTTATCGAATTTTGATAGTTGTAAACAAAAAAATATCATTCATAACAATTATCATTCAATAGTAAAACGGCTTCGAATACGTAGATTAACCAAATATCCCATGGATTTCCATTTGAATCAAAATAAGAAAATATTCCCAAAATAGAAAGTGTCATCTTATTAGATAGAAAGGAAAATAAATCGGTTAAGGGGTTAATAAATGTCATTAAAGAACTTTAAGTGTGAGTTAGTCATAGCGAAGCAAGAATATTTTTAATTCTTTTAATATTTTTTTTTTTTTTTTTTTTGCATCAGAATACGAAGTCATGAACATATAGCAACCTTGGAGTCAGCAAATTAACAGATAGAAAACGATCAACAGGATAAAATTTACATAGAATGCAGGCTTAGTGAAATGTAAATTTGCAAAAGAACAATAATCTGGTTGCATGAATTATCAAAAGTGAAGCAAAATATCGTTTCAAATTGCAAGTTCTTTAAACATTTTGAATTTAAGTATATCAGATACTTTTTGGTTATAATGGATGCTGCTTGTCATTATTTTTCTTCTACTGTAGAGCATCACAGATAAAAAAGTGAAAAGTTAATGACTGAGAGTTGTTTCCCGCTTTCTGAATGGAATTATTAAAGCTGTGGGGTCAAATTACATCAATTTCCATGACGGAAGGAGTTATACCAAAGCCGGTCATGACCATTAGGACTTAACTAAACTTGCGCCTTTGAACTGTCACGATGACAGTCATTCAGATATCCCAGATACTTACACAAGGCGCGAGAAATTCTGAAATGTGGATTACCGCTGTATATACACTTTTTAATGATGTTATTCATATAATTAAGTAGTTATTTATGTTACTGTAAACAATTTAATTTGCATTCAATAATTTAATTCACATAAAATAATTCAATTCATATTACTCCTGTAGTGGCCCAGTTTCAAATTTACTTCTATTGTAAAGAAGTCTTATTCTTTCTGCTTACCCTTAAAATCTTTGAACCCTGAACATTTCAAATCTTTCTCAACCTTTCGGATTCCATGTACATGAATAAAATGAAAGAAAAAGAGTGTTTCTTATACTGCTGAAGTTATGAAGACCATGCAATTTGCTGTTTTAATAATATTTTTTTTCAAATGTTGTCGTAATTAACTTCATATAGGTGGCTATCAAAATAATGGAAATACCTTAGATTTATGCCGGCTTGCTGGCACAGAGGTAGCGCGTCTGCCTCGTGTTCTGGAGGTCAAGGGTTCGAGTCCCGGTTTGGGCATGGTTGTTCTTTTGTGTGCTATCTGTGAGATGTGTGAATGTGCCCCCTGTAAAAAGGGGCTGTGAAAGCGTATGTGTGTGTGCGTTTCATCTTCATATGAGTTAGAAGTCAGACTTCTGCCCTCGGGTGCTCAGGGGTTCATACCCTCAGAAGCTACTGCACCCCTCTTTCCGCGGTAAAAAGCGGACACGACATCATCACCTTAGATTTATAAAGAATCCTTTATTAATATGTTGTAACACCGCCTTTGGTATGCAATACAACTTAGATTCACCTAGAAATTGATTCATAGAAGTATTGGATAGTGCTTATAGTAATATTGTACCATTCTTCTGTTGTTGTTGTTGTTACTAATGGCACTTGATCAAGGATAAGCCCGCTGATGCATCAGCGGATTTAAGCCTAAATAAACGTCTCTTGTTTCAACTAGAGCCAAGAGTACGACTTTAGCTACACACTCGCCGCATTCTCTTGCACAGTTGTTTTTCCCAGGAGGGAGGAGAACATTAGGGGGGAGAACAACCACGTCCTAGAATGGGACTTCAACCATGGACGGCTAGATTTAGAGGAATAAGCGCTACCTCAGAACGCCGGCACCATTTTTCATAGAGATATTATGAAAGTTCTGGGATAGTATCTGCCGGTGGAGGATATCGATTCCGCATTAAACGTTCTACAATAGATCATAGCGGTTCAATTATATTGAGATCAGGTGATTGTGAGGGTCAAGGCAGTTGTTTAACTCCTTCCTCGTGTTCATCAAACTATGATTAAGCAGGTCTCAGCTTGGATAGATGCACTAAAGTTCTGGGAAAAAAAAGATAATCTCTTGCAGGAAACAAAGTTTGCATCATAGGATAAACCTAAATACGATAATTTACACATAAACCAAAAGATAATTCATACTGTTTTACTATTGGTTCTAGCTCATCAATGGATTTCGCATGAGTTTTAATTTGATTTACAGATTTTTTTTCCTGTTGATTCTAGCACAGATTTCTCATTGAATCTTAATACATGAGTACAATTCGGTAATTACGTATTAGACCGTCGATGCGCCAACGGTCGTCAACCACCTCGAGTCAATTTACTTGGGTGGCCAAAACACTTTGATACATTATACCGCCATTATATGAACACTTTGATACATTAGTACAAACTCATCTAATGTCCATTCATACACGTATTTTTAGATGGAATAATTCCATAATTTTTGAAAATACGTCATTACATCTTTTTCGTTAACAGTCAAATCCCAAAATTTAATCATTTTAACGAGCCAAAAAATCAGATCAGAAAAAGCTCTTTATGATCTTCTGCGAGAGATCATAAAGAGAGGAGAAGAGTAGGAGAGACAGAGCACAATTTTTTAAATAATGACGGTTGCTTGCCATATTGGCGGTTTAGCAACTCATTGGCGACGCCTTCAAATCTGACAATAAAGATCGACGGTTTAATTCGTAAATACCCAGATGTTTTTTTTTTGTTGTTGTTGATTTAATCACGGATTTGGCATGAATCTTTATCGTATTTTTGGACTTCCTTTACTGTTGATTCTAACATGGATTTTGCATTAATGTAAATCTTATTTTCAGACTTTTTTGCTGTCGACTCCGAGACTGGCGTGGTATCAGTCATCCGCGCTCTGTCCGGCAAAGGCCGAAGCGATCCTTACACGGTGATCATTGAAGCCAGAGACAAGGGCAGTCCACCCTTGAGCTCCATCTGCCACCTTCTGGTCGTCGTCGGAGACATTTCTACGAATGACGGGGTCCCACAATTCATACGACCCACTGCCGGAGAAGTGGCCTACATTCACGAAGTGAGTGCTCTTAGTTTATAAATACGGCTAAAAGAGTGTTAATAAAAATATTTCAATGATTAGTGACAAGGTAATAAAGTGTCTGAACCCAGATAGAAGAGTAGGGAATTCTAAACTTTATTCTATGAATCCACAACTCTTAAAAAAATAAAGCTATGTAGAAGTAAAGTTTAGTTAATTTTCATTTATACCGATAAAAGATACTCTATTGGTACAAATTATGCATTTTTTGGGAAATGGTTTGTTATGTTTCAGTTTAAATCGAAGCAAATTCATAAAAAAATCGTTCAACTTATTCAGAATATTTGGTGTCTTTAAATTTAAGTCATAATTCTTTTTAGGTAAGGAATATTTCATTCTTTTTAAGGTGGTTACTGTAAAGAGAAATGTATTGTTAAAAATATATGCAATATAAACCATTAATGTGGATAACTATTAGAAAGTAGTTTTGACTAGACAAAAAAAGGTTTAAAAGAAGACAAATTTGTGGCGATATTCTTCACATTTTATAATATTACCACACATAATATAGAGCTTTTTTTCTTATAAAACTTTATCTATTGGGAAATAAGCCTAATAAATCTCAATATCATTCTAGAATTCTTGTTAATCTAAAGAAGAATTAAATTTAAAATTTAAAAAAAAATTAGAAAAAAAAGAATTAAAAAAAACTGAAAAATAAACCGTAAAATGATTATATTATAAATTGTAATGTAATTTAAAGTGATACCTTAAGCAAATGTATTTAGCTTTCTTTATTATATTCTTTTTACAATTGTTTTAAATTTCCTTTTTTATGGTTTTCGGAAAAAAGCCAAAATTGTATTTTAAATTAAGAGAGCGCTAAAGTTGTACTATATAAATTTTATTCAAGCTCTTTAATTTACAAAAAAATGTCAGTTTTTGGTTGTATCATGAATTGAAAAGTTTAAAACAAAAACATTAAAATGATGCATATTTCAGTGTAATATGTCAGAACAAGATTTCTTGAACGGCCAAGCACCACGTACTCGTGCGAGTTAAATTATATTTTAATTCATTTTAAATTGTTTCATTGAATGAGTCACTTTAGTATTGCAAAATATCATATAGAAACTTTGTCTCACATTTATTGGTTAGAAAATATCGCATTTCCTGTTTATTTCGTTTCATATAATCACGCGCTCAAAACGACATTTTTCTAGGTTTTATTTGAGGTAGTCATTAACTTATTTTTTAAATCAGAGCTTTTGTAAATGCAATGGCAACATGTTATTAAAAGCTGATTTTTTGAGATGCTCGTGCAAATAATAAAATTTCAATTCGTTGCCCACGCATTTTTGTTGATGCCAAAAACCTCATGCCCAAAACAACATCATGTTCTGACATGATAATAATAATTCATCATATATTTTATTATATAGTGTATGACTGTAATAAAAAATCGACTTGGTTTTTCTTTCACCAGAATGTAACAGTGGGAACTCAAGTGTTTCAAGTAGTCGCCTTTGATCCGGATAACTCCAACACAGCCAATGGTAAAGTAGCTTATAAGTTACTGGATGACGAGAGCTCTGAAGACAGTGATTATGAGTTTGTCATCGATGCAGCAACAGGCGTTATTACAACTCAAGCTCCACTAGACAGAGAACGCAAAGAAAACTATACGGTACGTGTTATTCTATTCGTGTTAAAAGAAATAAATATTTTAAAACTGAGAAAAAAGATTAAAATGAAATCTGCTGTGCCTATTTCAATGTATCATGTCAGAACATCATTTTTTGAACGGTCAAGCACCACATGCTCGTGCGAGTTAAGTTATATTTTCATTCATTTTAATGGTTTCTTTGAATGAGTCACTTTAGTATTGCAAACGATCCAAAAAAAAACTTTGCCTCGCATTGATTGTTTTTAAAAAATATCGCATTTCCTATTTATTTCATTTCATATAATCGCGTGCTCAAAATGACATTTTTCTAGGTTTCATTTGCTTTAAGTTATGTAGCTGTTAACTTATTTTTTTAAAAAATCTGTGCTTTTCTACATGTAATGGCATCGCGTTATTAAAAGCTGATTTTTTGAGATGCTCGTGTAGATAATAAAATGTTTATTTTTCGCTTACGAATTTGCTTGACGCTACAAAACCTCATCCCTAAAACAATATCATGTTCTGACATAATAATAAATACTTTAAGGACGTCAGTTGCTTCTTTCAAATGTTTGAGTTTTTGTTTCATTTCGACATTTATTCCTTTATTTAGAATGGAGGTAGTAACAATATGCTGTATTTTATCTTAAGCCTTAAATAATTTGCAAAACTGAGTGCATCTTACAATTTTTTTTAAAAAAAATTCAATTTGTAATTTTGATTGAAATTTTTGGCTTGTTTTTTGTCTGAAATAAGTAATTTTGTTTTTATGAAAAGTGATTTCATTATTCGCATTTCTAATTTTCTGAAGTGAGAAAAATTTGGAATTCTCTATTCAATTTTTAACAGCTAAGTTTCTGAAAATTAAAATTGATATATACAAAATATCTAACGAGTAGATGATTTAATGAGTTATGAGTCGATGAGTTTCAATTACTTTTAGTATATGAATAACAGCGCCAGCTTTCTGGCACAGAGGTAGCGCATCTTCCTCGTGATCTGGGAGCCTCGGGTTGGACATGGTTATTCTCATGAGTGCTATCTGTGAGATGTGTGACTGTGCCCCCCTGTAAGAAGAAACTGTTCAAGCGACTGTGATGAGTGTCTAGCTAAGTCGTACTATTGGCCCTAGTTGGTGCTACTTCAAAAACAAGAGACGCTCCTTTCGGCTTAAATCTGCTGCTGTATCAGCGGGGGGCTTGTCCATAAGTATACTTATTATTTCAAGCAAGTAACAACAACATAATAATAACAGTACTTAAACTCTTACAGTATCAAAGACAAATGCATTTTGTTTTCTATATTTAATTCCTGCTTTTATTTCCAATTTTTAATGATATTTAGAACATTCTGCAATATATATGTATGAATAATATATCATGTTTGTATGAATAATTAGTTAGCTGATGGCTATAATGGATTTACACCAGCAATAGAAAACTAAAAGGGCTAAAGTTCTCTTTATTTTAATTTTCATTCATATTAAAATAAAAGCATAGCATTAAAAAAATTCCTTGTTTAATATATGTATCTTCTATTGACGAAGTATTTTAGATTGCCATTACTTAAAAAATTATTTATGTTGCTAGATGAAATAGGAATTTCACTTCATACCACTAAATTACTAAACATACTTAAATAATGTAGCATTCATTGTCATTTTTATTGTAAAAATTTCGATTTATTTGGAATGTTAAACCCAGATGTATTTTCTTTACATTTTATATATCCACATGCAAAATATATTTAACAAAAAACATTGAAATTATAGAAAGATTCAGGCTGAAATTTTGTTTATTCAAAATTATTCCATCATGATACTTATTATTTCAAGCAAATAAATTATACATCCTTTATTTTTTAAAAAATCCAATTAGATGTTTATTAATATTTTTAATTAGTTATTGAGTCACTATTAAAATGGGCATCTTGGGTTTCAACTCTATGATAAATACCTAAATAGTAATTCAAATTTTAAATATGTTTATAAGGAGATTAAGCTTTAAATTTGTGATAGCTTTAAATCTATGTGGATTTTTTATTCAATCTTTTCTCTGTAAAAAATGTGGTCACACTTAAGACTTCTTATGTTTTATGCAGAATAATCTTTTAATGCTATTGGCGTTTATAAATATATAATTCTTTATATTTTTCCGAGCAGATGATCGTTGTTGCTCACGACTTTGGATTTCCTCCTCAAGAAGCCCATCGGGTCCTGAGGATTTTCGTTTTAGATGTGGATGACAGTGAGCCACAATTTCAACGACCATTGGTAAAAAAAAACATTCGAATTTTGCTTTTTTAACATTGACTCGCATAGGTTGGGTATTAAAATCTGAACCATCATTTCTTTTGTTCCTATTTAGAAATCACAGCCAATAGAAATCGTTTTGAAGGAGGAGGAGCCAATCGGAACTATAGCTGGTGTTTTAAAAGCTGTCGATAATGACACAGGAGTCAACTCTATCATCGACTATTATATATTAAGTATGAATATTTCTTTTAACATCTGAGTTTACCATTAAAAGACTCTGTCAAACTTAAATCCAATAAATGAAATTACTTTCAAGAATATGATATATTTTAAATTTACAAATTCTTAATTTATTTTTAAATCGTATTCTATTTATTAATTATCCTTATTTAAAAATTAT